>JAECWX010000394.1:2860000-3460000 GCA_018151165.1 Drosophila arawakana | reverse complement strand
AATAATAATAATAATAATAATAATAATAATAATAATAATAATAATAATAATAATAATAATAATAATAATAATAATAATAATAAATAATAATAATAATAATTTTAATATTCTAAGGAGGCGAATAGTCCTTAACTTAACAACAACTTAAGTCTTATTATTTAAAGGGTATTAAAAATTAAAGTTTTCCTAAGGTCACTTTTATATTTTTATGATCACATTTTTCTCAGTGTACTTTATGGTTCAAGAACTTTATTTTGTATAGCAAAGTCTAGATTTTTGATTGGGCTTCTGGCTGCTCTTCAGAGTTAAGAATCACAAACGTAATTGTGTATCTTTTTTCTCGCAGTGTATATTGCATTTGCCTGCTGATGTCATTACTGTCGTTTTCCCAAACTTTTTTCTATGGGGCCAAATAAGATACACTTCAGTCACCTTGGTGGTTGAGTGTGTGTATCTTCTATTTGATGAATCTACCACAATTTACTATTCGCAACATAAACTTTAGTTGAGTTTTACGAGCCGCTTTGACGGTTTAGATTTATTGACCTCCTTGGTTTACCCAATCTCCATTGTGCGAAATGCTAATGGGTCGTCTTTGTCGTCTGACTGACTGACTGTCTGTCCATGAACCCATCAAGCGCACCACTGCACCACAATGCCCCTACCCACACCTTCACCTCAACCATCCACCCACACTTAATTCTCCTCATCTTTTAGCCTGCTTCTTATTGTGTCACAGTGCATTTACATATATTACCTACAATTTGACCTCGAGCCACGTCTTTTTATAATGCCAACTTGAGTTTTTATGATCCGAAAATTGTTGCCTCGTATTGAGCATTTGCCACACGTTGCAACACTTAAATTTATTGCAAAAGCTTCCATAATCATTACACTGGTTAACACAAATTAGATAACTATTCGCAAGATTTAACCACAACCTCGTTTTGTTGCCTTTTGTTGCTAAAAATATTATTTATTATAATTAGTTCAGTATGGGGCTTTGTTTTAAAAATAGAAACTCTTATCAATTTGTTTATTTTATGATAATTTCGAATTTTACGCCTACAAAAAATTGATGGGAACATACAGTGGGTCAAGTCTTATCTTTGTCACATGGAAAAATTGTAACTTAGTTAATAATATAAAATAAGATATATATATACATATATATATATATATATATAGCTTATAAATAATTAACTATAGTTACTACAAATTAATGACTCATTTACTGTTTTATTAGAATTTTTATACCCTTGCAGAGGGTATATTGTTTTTGTCACGAAGTTTGTAACGAATTGAAGGAAGCATTTCCGACCACATAAAGTATATATATTCTTGATCAGCATCAACAGCCGAGTCGATATAGCCATGTCCGTCTGTCTGTCCGTCTGTCCGTCTGTTTCTATGTATATATAGCCATGTCCGTCTGTCTGTCTGTCTGTCCGTCTGTTTCTATGCGAACTAGTCTCTCAGTTTTAAAGCTATCTTAATGAAATTTGGTACAGGTCTGTATTCTTTCTGCACGCAGTTCATATGTAAAAATCGGCCAGATCGGACCACTATATCATATAGCTCCCATAGGAACAATCGGTTGAAAATGCTTAGTATAAACATTTTCGGTGTCTATTGACCGATTTCAACGAAATTCACGGAGAATGTATTTCTCATTGTCCCCATCTGTTGACCAAATTTAAAATCGGACTACTATATCATATAACTACCATAGAAATAATTGGTTAAAAAAACCAAATTAATGCAATATTCATGACTGCAAGGGTATTTAATCTTCGGCGAGCCGAAGATAACCGTTTTTTCTTATTTAATTTTAAATCGATTAAGTGTCACTTCAAATTCTATAAAAACTTTACAAAATTTGGCTTAAAACCTCAATATTTTTATATATTATTACACAAGCCAGTATGTGTTGGTTTTTAAAGTGTCTGCGACTTGTTCGCCCCCGCAGTGACACGATGTGACCCTGAACTTTATTCTGCGACTGCACAAACAAACAAACAAATTTGTTGAGGTTCAATTGTTATTTAATATAGCTTAATGGTCCATCAAGAAGACGCAAATGGGGGCGTGGCTTGAAATAACCTCTTTATCTTTTACAAATTTTACTCTATCTCTCTCTCTTTCTTGCTCTCAGTGAGTGTGTGTCTCTCTCTCTCTCTCTCTCTCTCTTTTAATTAATTATTTGTGTGTGCTGTCTGACTCATCTGGTTATGTGCATGTGCTTTGATACAGAACCTGCTCATTTGCATATGTTCTGCTTAAAAAGCGAAAACAAGTCTATTAAACTTAAATTTACGATCATTTGTAAAGCGTGAAAATGTCAGCGACTTCTTTAGTTCTTTGCCTGATCTGCACATATAAAAATACTTATATATATTGGTTCTTAAATAAATATATTTACAATCAATACTGGAATGCAGACAAAGCTTAAAGTTGCGAATCCATTTGGCCAATTAGTCGAATGCAGACTTTAACTTTGCTCTCAAACATATTTATCCAATGGCATAGAACTTTAAACATAAATAATTAAATAAAGTTGGAAAGTCGAGGATGAGACGGGGTAAGTCAAGTGTGTAGCAAGCACAGTTTGAAAACTCTCTGGCCTTGAACTCTGCTAAATACCCGTACTTTATCACGTACTTTATTCAACCTGAAAATTTCATTACGTTGGGATAATAAACACCTAAGTTAGACATAAAACTTTTTTGCGTCAAACTGAAGTTGGCTGAAATGGTAGGACTGGCGCCATCTGGTGGTTGGTGCTTGTGCTTAGCCACGAGTTGAGGGTAAGTGGAAATGGAAATAAACCTAAAGGATTACATTTTTTGAGGGTGTTAGTCCACTAGAAAATTAAAACTGTGAAAGACATCGTAAATGACTTTATAAAACTAGGGTATGTAGTAGTCTAATATACTGTTGTTACCACACTTGCGCTGTTCTTTAAGTTCTTTAAGAGTAGCAGAAGAAAGTTTTTAAAGAGTATTTCGGTAGTAAACATATGTACGTGAGAAACCAGGGTATCACGTAGTCCATGAGAAAGCTGTCACCTGTCTTCACATGTTATTTTAAAAAAAGTCCCTCAAGGCGTATGCGTAATATGTATGCGTATGTGTATTTCTTATTTTCACAAACTGAAAGACACGAATTAATGCAAATATAGACGCAACAACACACACACACACACGCACATATTAGAAGTAGTGGTGTGTGTGTGTGCGTGTGTGTTGACCTTGCAAATAGCCTTAAGACATTGAACATCTCCAGGTTGTCGTCGTCTTGTTGCTGCTTCACCTTCTGCTATACTCCTAAGTGTCGGACGTATCTTTTAATTGCTTTTTAATGGGAAATGTTCGCCATCCTTGTAGGAGGGGCGTGGCACGTCTGCTGGTCAGCACAAAATATGTGTCTAGCAACTTGGAAATTGAACAATATCAGTTGACAGCATTAAAACAGTGCAAACATAAATTCTCAGACTTCATGTGGTGTGTGTGAGTGTGTGTGTTTATTATTTGAACATATTTTATATATCTTTTGAATGTATTATATGTGTATCTATTATATAAATATATATATATCTACATATGTATTTATAGCATAGCATTTTTCTTAGCTTTGATGATGGAAAAAAGGGCAGCCGCAAAGCAGTTTTCATTTGATTTGTGTTGCGCTTCTCGTTGTTGCCATTGTTCCTAGAACATTCTGCTCATCCCTCCTTACCCTGTCCCTCTTCGACCCACTCTTACTCACCCGTTTCTCCTGCTGCTACTGTTGCTACTCTTGGCTAGAGCCACTTATGACCCAAGCGCTCGGCGAGTTCAACAACCCACAAAAATAAAAAAATATATACTTATGTATATATACATATATATATGTATGTAGAGTGAGAGAGAGGCGATGAAAAAAATTGGCATCAAACAACAAAACTTACTTTAGATACATGTGCGGCACGAAGGGATGCGACGGGCAAGACAAAAAAAGAGGCACTGCCCAGAGGGCTGAGGGAGTGGCAGGCAACACACATGCAATGCGCATTAAAATTGTAACTGTTACAGTTTCCTACTCTCCATCTCTTTCTCTCTCTGCCTCTCTCTCTCTTTCTCTCTGGCAATCACTGTCTGACTTTCTGTCTCTTTTTCGCAGTCAGTCGCTTTTGGAGTTGCTGCTTCAGGCTTGGAAGTTAAGTGCCATTCATATGATTCTCTCTTTTTTTGATGCCGCTGGTGCTGCTCCATTTTGATCCTAAACTTGTGATACCCTGTAATAAGTGCTTGAGAGACGATCACGGGTAGCAATAGGCTCAGAAAATCAAAAGTTTCGATCGAAACACAGAACACTTCAATTTTTGTTTGTATATTTATTTTAGTAACACAGATTAGATTGTTCTTAGCAATGAACATGTCATCAGGTTGATAATGTTTCTTTTAACTTCGAAATTTGAATAGCTTATTTAGTAGCAAACAAAGAAAACTTTGCAATTTGTGCTAAAGTTTTAAAAACTTTAATTAAAATAATTTACAACTACTTTAAAATCTTAAATAAAATCCACTGATTGCATATTTCATGCAGCTCACGTTTCTAGTTTATGTATTACCAGTAGAAAGTGATTTTTACAGTGTAATTAACAGTCGTGTATACCCCAAACTGACACTTAACTTGCTTGTTTATTTTGCCTTTCTCACTGCTGATTTTTGTCTTTTTTTTGCCTTTGTTTCGACTTTGCTCAATTTATATTATTTTTGTTGTTTTTTTCACTTTTGTGCAGATTCATTTATTAACAAAAATACATAAGGAAATATAGTCTGTATATATCGAAAATTATGCTTGCTGCCATCAGAATTGTATACGTATTACGTATATAAATGGTATATCCTTTTTGCAGTTGTTGTTACTCAAATCCATTTGACGACATTCGATTGTCATCGCTTTGATCATAAATTAAAAAATTCAACTATTCAGTGCTTGATTTGGTTAAGATAGTAACTCACAACACCTATACCAATTTGTCTGGCTGTAGACAATAAATTATTTGAATAAAGTCGTTGATTTTTTTGCGTTTCTCGTAACTCATAAATGGATACGTCAAGACAGCTGCAGTTGACACTCAAATTCAATCCTTATCAAACACTTTATATTGCATTAAAGAGTAAATATTATCCTATATAAGAATTTATACACTCGTAAATTATAAATCTCTTTCGAAACTCGTTTCATCAATCAAAGTTGTGACATTCTCTTGAAATTTAATATGCGCATAAATAAATTTGTCCATTTCTTTTATTTACATGATAATCTATTTGTCTTATTTATATTTACAAACTACTGGCTAGGGTTAGTAGGGAATATAGCTTTGAAGAATCAGTTGACAGCACGTGCGCAGCATAAAACTAAAATTCCAATTTGTGCTCGTAATTCTGTTTGCAATTTCTTGATTATAAAAAATCAGTTCGAGTGTTAATTTGCGTAAGTAATTTAGACAAGTAGCAGTCTTGACTTCAAAATACCCTGTAAAAAGTAGTGATGGAATGTGTAATAGCACTAAGACGTTTAACAAGTCCTGACTAACACGCAATTTGGCTTAACAAAGAGGTGCACTATTTCAGCATACCCCTGCTCTGTGTTCTGCATGCTGGGTGTTTAAGGAAAGCGAAAACATAGACAACATTGTTGTGTGTAATCAAAAGGCAACCTTCGGCGGACTATTCAAATCGTCGAAACATCGTTACATCGTGTTTTTATTCACATGCATTAACAACGAGTACTCATTTGTCATGTGAGTGTGGCTCGTAAAAAGCTATGAGTGCCTTGTGGGTCGACTCCTCTGCTGCCTTGCCTTCCCCTGGCCCACTACCCCTATCGACGCTGGGATAAAGACACAAAACTCAGTCGCGAGCAAAACATTCCGGGTACAGTTTATATGCCCACTAGTATGTGGCCTATGGTGTTGTTTTTGGGGCGTCGTAAAACCGAAAAATACAAAAAAAAAAATACAAAAACCACATAATGTTCCGGGGCCGACATACACATAATAATAACAATAATAATAGTGTTAATAATAACACATAAATCCATATGTTGAAGACTGCTCAAAACTGTATTGCAAAAAGTTTGTGTCGCATGCTGTTTTCATGGCTGAATTCTCGAATATAAACTCGAGAGTTTTGTGCTTTCCACCGAATTTCCATGTTTCATTGGCACACATGCGAAACATAAACGAAAATTCTCGAAAAACTAAATTAAACAAATAATTTGGCGAAATGCAGAAAGCACATCGACACGCTCTTCCTAAGAAATATGTGTGAGTGGAGTGGCCACAACAGCAAGATACCCTGTAGGCAAGTCTTATTTAAGTGAAAACGAATTAGAGAGTGTTTAACCAGTCGATTACACCTTAATGGAACGTGCCCTTCTGACTTTCGACTTTTTATTGATCTCTAATTTTGAAATGAGCGTGAAATGCAATCAAATTAAGACGAAAAACTATTGAAGCGGATGTATAATTATGGATTATGTATATTTGAATGATTAAAATAGAGTTTATTTCATCGATTCGTAATTAATTTGTTTAATTTTTCTATACTTGCAGGTAAGCAACAGATGAAGATGTTAAGCATTATGTATACGCCTCGTGGCCTCAATCGTAAGTGAAAATTTCGATGCTGTTTTTCATTAAAGACAGCTGCAAACTGTACAAAACTTTTCACTTCAAATCGGTAGAGGAAGTTTGGTAAAAGGAGGTGGGCGTGAAAATGGGCGTGGACAAGGTCAAGACAGACAAGCTTTGCAGGTTTTCTTTTTCCTTTTCTTTTTGCAGTTATGCAAGCATTAGAATGCGAATTTTGCTCAACTTGTTGGCAAAGAGACGGTCGCATTTTTCCGCATAAGTTTTTATGGCCACGTGCAAATGTTTTTACTAAAAAGAGGTCAGGGTGATGGCACTTCCTGTCTTGATCGCAGCGAGAAGGGGGGAGTGCGTTGAGATGGGAAACTTTCATCAATTGGTTTCTTTTTTTTGGGATGATGTCATCACTCGACATCTTGTCGAAATTACACTTATTCGCAATCAAAATGCTAACTGCAAATGAAACTTGAGCGAAAACTCTTTTGCACTTGTTGCCCGATAATCAAGAGACTGAAATCTTGGCGACAACTTGTCTATGATATTGCTGCTGACCACTTTTGGCCAAGACACGCCCTTTTGAGTTGCACTGTGAATGGCAAACCAAGTGACACTCAAATCACATGTCAAAAGTTTTTAGTTTTTCTTCTATTTTTGTTATTTTTTTGTTCTTTCTTTCTTGTTCTTTGTTTCTATGAGTGCTGAAATGTCTGACACACTCAATTCATTTTAAATTCAATTCGATTTAATTAAACAAGTGACAAGTAGACAAGGGTGTTCGTCTAAGTGATACCCTGTAGTGCTTTATATTTGTTTTTATGATGAAAGTAAATAAATGTTGAATAGATGATGTATTTATTATTTACATTTACCTATGGTTTTCTTTAATGATTCATTTTATTTCAAACATTTTAATAATTACAACAAAATTGTTCATTTATATCTAATAAAAGTTAAGAATGCAATTCAGAACGAGTCTAAAGCTAAAGCTTAAGGTATTCTAAAAATATTAATTTAAATCGGCAGTAAATAAGCTACAAACTCATGTTCCCAGTGCGGAACGGGGAAATTTGGCTACCGTGGTAATGTAAAAGACGGAAAGCCAATATTATATACACTTTATTAAAGGACAAAATTATAACATAGTTTCATTGTAAGTTTTCGTCAGATTGTGAAATTAAAACAGAGTTGTTTTTGGTGCCATATATCGATATCAACGATAGATGGTTGTATCGCAAGTGGCAGGGTTGCCACAGTACTCCCCTTCCAGTGACGTAGTCATGATTATGTTTGGGAGAATCGCACACGAAACGGTTTTTCGTATGTTCGTAGCTTGGTGGTGGTTTCTTCAGAGTCGACTTGTCGGTCCTCCTTAGTGACGAAAGCTGGCTTCAGTCGGTCCACTGAGACGGCGACTTCCTTGTCGTTCATTTTGATGATGAAGACCCGATCTGTTTCCCGTTTGATGACTTCATAGGGACCAGAATATGGAGGCTCAAGCGGTTGTTTTACTGCATCAGTGCGTAAAAAGACGTGAGAGCATTGACCAATGTCTTTCAATAAAAACATTTTTTCCTTTACGTGATGAGCTGTAGGTGTTGGCCGGAGTTTTTGAATATGCTCACGGAATGCGCTTAAAAACGATGCTGGAGTTGTGGGCTTGTCGACATCTTCAAAAAATTCGTTGGGTAAACGGATTACTGTTCCGTACAGCATCTCCGCAGCCGATGATTGCAAGTCTGGTTTAAAACAAGTGCGCAATCCAAGGAGCGCAGTTGGCAGTAGTTGTGTCCATGGAGTGCTACTGCTGCACATCAAAGCTGCCTTTAATGATCGATGCCATCGTTCAACGAGTCCATTAGATTGTGGGTGGTAGGCAGTGGTGTGGATGTGTTTGCTTCCGACGAGTTGTGCTAGTGCTTTAAACAACGCTGATTCAAATTGGGAACCTTGATCAGTTGTTATTGTTTTGGGCGTCCCAAAACGTGCGATCCAGTGAGCGTAGAACTCTTTCGCTATCGTCTCTGCAGTGATGTCGGTAAGTGGCACAGCTTCAGGCCATCGTGAGAAACGATCAATCATCGTAAGGCAGTACCTAAAGTTTTGGTATAAAGGCATTACGATTATATCTAAGTGTACATGATCGAAACGTCCTTCTGGTATTGCGATTTTCTCTGGTGCGATGTGATTGTGCTTATTGATTTTGGCACGTTGACAAGGAAGACAATTTCTGCACCACTCGATCACATTTTTCCTTATGGATGGCCATACAAACTTTTGCCGAATTTGTTGCAACGTCGTTCGTCCACTGGGGTGTGCCAAGTTGTGGAAAAATGTAAAGATCCTAAAACGTAGCTTGTTGGGTACATACGGGCGGATGTGTCCTGTGGAAATATCGCAGAATAGCGACACGTTGTCGTCGTACTGGACGTTTTGTAGTTTCAGTGCAGAATTTCCTTGTAACAGTTCCGACATTTCAGCATCTGTTGCCTGTGCCTCTTCGATTTCCGGTAGACTTACTGCTGTGGGCATTCTAATAGCGCATAATCTGGAGAAGGCATCTGCGACGACGTTTTCCGCACCCTTTATATGTGTTATTGTCGTGGAAAACTGTGAAATGTAGCTAAGATGTCGAAGTTGACGGGGAGATGCCTTTTCCGGTTTTTGTTTGAAGGCGTAAATTAGAGGTTTGTGATCCGTTCTTATCACAAAGTTTCGTGCTTCGACCAGGTGCTTGAAATATTTTATTCCTTCGTATACTGCTAACAGCTCTCTGTCGTACGTGCTGTAGTTGCGCTCGGAATTACTAAGCTTTTTCGAAAAAAATCCTAGTGGCTTCCAGCTGTCGCTTGTATGTTGCTCCAAAACAGCTCCAATCGCAACATCGGAAGCATCACAGGTCAGTGTGAGTTTTGCATCAGGTGATGGGAAGGACAATAGTGCTGCGTTAGCTACACTATCTTTGCAATCCTTGAAGGCAGAATTTAGTGATGATGTCCACTCGATTTTTCGCTGATCGTTTTTCTTCACGTCCTTGAGTAGCTCAGTCAGTGGCGCTTGTATGTGTGAAGAGTGCTTAATGCATTTCCTGTAGTAGTTTACTACGCCTAAAAACCGACCTAGTTGGCTTATGGTTTCCGGTCGTGGGTAATTGATAATGGCATCCATCCGGTCCTGCGGTGGTTTAATGCCACACTCGTTGATGGTGTAGCCCAGGAAGTTGACCTCTCGTTTTTCAAACTGACACTTACTGAGGTTTATACTCAGACCATGCTTCCGAAGAATTTGAAAAACGGAGCGAAGATGTTGTTCGTGCTCCTCTGTTGACTTTGACATGATTAGAATGTCGTCGATGTAGCAAAATACAAATTCCATGCCTCGAAAAATGTCGTCCATAAATCTTTGGAAAGTTTGGGTGGCGTTTTTTAACCCAAATGGCATAAACAGAAACTCATAGAGCCCGAATGGGGTGCAAACGGCAGTCTTTTGGATGTCGTTGGTTGCCATCGGAATTTGATAATATGCCTTTACCAAGTCGAGTGTCGTGAAAATGGATTTACCGTGTAATTGCTCGGTGAAATCATTGATGTGGGCTATAGGGTAGCGATCAGGTACTGTGATTGCATTGAGCTTCCTATAATCACCACATGCGCGCCAACCTCCGTCCTTTTTAGTTACCAGGTGTAGTGGGCTTGACCAAGGACTTTTGGACGGACGACATATCCCTTGTTGGAGTAAAAAATTGATCTCCTTTTTCGCGGCTGCCAGTTTTTCGCCTGCTAGGCGACGTGGGCGATCCGAAACAGGTCTTCCATTTGTTTCGATGCAGTGTGAAACATCGTGATGTTTTGTAGGAGTTTTAGCTGGTGATTTGGTGATGTCTAAGAAGTCCTGCAGCAATTTCGGAAACAACGATGCGTTTTGTACAGTGGACACCGATTGTTGTGTCACAGTAGATAAGCATGCAGGTGTTGTGAGGCCAGTGACTGAATCAATTAAACATTGATTAGCGAGATCGATGAGCAACTGATAGTTTGTCAAAAAATCAGCGCCAATAATGGCCATTTGGACATCGGCAATTATAAATGGCCAAGTGAAATTGCGACGCAAGCCAAGGTTTAGATCTGTAACATATTTGCCATATGTGTGGATGGCGGTCTGGTTAGCGGCGTATAGAACAAGATCGCTGGTTTTAGTCGTGTGCTTGACGTATGATCGTGGAACAACGGAGACAACGGATCCTGAGTCAATCAGGAATCGGATGTGGGATACGCGATCGGTGATGTGTAGACGAGGCTCAGAGACGGATGCAATATTTGTGTTGAGATCGCCGGAGTTGGGTTTGCTGTCGCCGACCAGCGCTTTGGACGACAGCCGTTTTAGTTTAACGGCTGGAACCGGGCACATGTAGGCCGACACTTCTGTGCCTCATCCCCAAATTTCTTGTGGTAGTAACACAGATTCGGTTGTTGATCATCTGGTTTGCGTGACGTTGAGTTGTTCCGTGTTGATCGACCACGCGATGCACTGCGTGAGCGAGAATGGCTTGTTTGCAGATTTTTGACATCTTTTTGAAGCGAGTCAAACTTCAGAGACAGCAAACGGAGGCTCTCGGAAATGTCTTTAAATGATCCTGTGGATGCGACCGCACTCACAGCATTTGAAGCGGATTCCATAGCATACACTGTCCTGTTGCCTTCAGCCTCGAGCATTTTGTCTGCAATTTTGGCAAGCTTGTCTAAATCCGTCTCTTCCCAAATAGTCAGCGTTGGTCGAATACTCTGCGGCATTTCTGCTAGAAAGAGTGTTAAAATAATTGGCTCACTTGCTGGATCCGGAGCGAGGCGACGCATGTTGGCCAAAATCTCGGACGGCTTTAAACCAGATGTTCCTCCTCCTTGAAGCAAGCGGCGTAATTTGGATTCAGAAGACTCAGCAAATTTTTCAAGCAGGCGGTTTTTAATTGCCTGGTATTTGTTTGTTGTTGGTGGGCGAGTGACTAAATCCTCAACAGCAAGAATTATTTCTTCGTCTAAATGCACCGTGATGAGATCAAACTTGTCAACGTCGTCGTCTATTTTGTAGAAACGGAATGATCTTTCGATCTGTGCGAACCACAAATGAGGGTTGTTTCGTGCGAATTTTGGCAAGCGCATATGAGAGCGCTGGCTCGACGAAGGCTCATTTGGTGTTGTGTTGTTTGTTGCCCTTAATGACTCAAGTTGAGTCTGCAACTCTCGGATTTGCTCTTGAAGATCCATTGTTAGATTGTTTTTAACTTGAAGTTCGTCTTCAAAATGTAATCGCCGCGGAGTAAGTGTGCGTAAGTCGTAGCGAATATTGTGGCGTCGTTTGTGCATAGACTGCCAAAACTACGAAACTTTGCTGATTGTTTTTAAATGTTTTTAATGTTTCGCTTCAATTTTTGTAAATTGATCACGTCGGGGTCACCACTTTGGCTACCGTGGTAATGTAAAAGACGGAAAGCCAATATTATATACACTTTATTAAAGGACAAAATTATAACATAGTTTCATTGTAAGTTTTCGTCAGATTGTGAAATTAAAACAGAGTTGTTTTTGGTGCCATATATCGATATCAACGATAGATGGTTGTATCGCAAGTGGCAGGGTTGCCACAGAAAGCCTTGTCTGGCGCCATCTACAGTTCAAAGCACAAGCTACAAATTTGAGTTAACAGTCTACAGGGTATATTTCTAGCGAAGCGTTGCGAGTCAAGAAATAAAGAAAGTGCTGCTCGCAGTGCAATTGCCAATTGGCAATTCTAACGGAAAGAGCACGCAAGCGAAATCAGTCAGTTAGCTGAATGGCCAACAAGCTGCATAGAAGTCTAGCAAAGAAGCACACAGATAGACAGCGAGAGAGGGAGAGGGAGGGAGAAGGAGGGGGCAAGAGAGACACGCAGTAGAAACGCAGACAGAATTTGGGTAACTGCAATTGAAAGACTGAAAGACAAAGACACAGGCAAAGGCAGAGATAGCAATAGCAAAAGAAGTTGGCCATTTGGCATTTACCGTTACCGTTAGACGGCAGTGGCAGTGGCATGGCAGTTGTTGCAAGGTATTTGGGTCAGATGAGCTCTAGCTATAAGTTTTAACTTGAGTTTTAGCTTCTGTTTTTGTCAATGACAAATGATTTCAACGAACTCGTTGCTCTTACACTTATCTTCTGAATTATGCAAAACACAAACATTGCAAAAAAGTTAAATATATAAATAAATTAGAAACTGCAGTCAACTATTATCAAATGAACTCGTTTCATTTCATTTCGTTTCATTTCATTTCGTTTCGTTTCATGCCCGCATGTCACAAAACTGCGTCGCTTCAGTAGGTTAATTTGAAAGTTACAACTGTCCTCAATGTTCTAATTGGAGAAGACGACACACTCGACAATCTTCTCCACACTTCCACTTCCCACATACACACTCACACATTTGCACATCAAGATCGTACTGTGCGGGTATTTATACACTGAAAAAACAATTGGAACGCTGCTTGCAGACTATAGCAAGAATAGTGTCTTTACTTTCTCAAATTAGATAAATGCAGTAAAGATGCATTTATAAGGATTTCATAAAATCAAGAAAACAACAAAAACAATTTAAATAGCGTCACTTATTTTGCAACTTTTATCTATAGGATTGTAGCAAATTGTGTATATTTGTAATGTCTTCTGTGTTTATTAATTAATTGTAATGAAATCCTACCAGCTATTCGGGCTTTTTACTCTTGTCGTGGTAAAGAAATGCGTCTTGGGGATAGAGTCATGATCTGCAGGTCAAATGAACTAAGTTTTTAGTGAAACAGTAACATTAGCCTCTTGTTTCACTAAGGGAACTAGCTTAATGTCTAGAATTCGTGTCTAAAATCCATACATTTAAGGATTATTCTATTTATTCTTAAATTGAGTAGTTGTAGGAACATAATTATACACCGTACACATAAAGGGTACAGAAGTCTTTTGGGTTTATCAGAAGTGAAACGAAGGGAAACAAGGAGAAGGAGGCGTGACCGACACCATTATTCTTATTATTCTTGATTAGCAATAGCAGAGTCCATGTGGCGATGTCCGCCCGTCCGTCTCACCGTCTGTCTGTCTGTAAGAACACCTGGATCATAAAGTCTATTACGGCTGGAGTCACCAGGTTTGGAATGAAAATCCATCTCCTTTGCGAGCAGATCAAGTTTATTTAATATTGATGACAAGCCACGACTATTTTCATAACATCATAACTTGAAAACTATTATGTGTATGTTACCGTTATAACTAACCTCATCAAGTTAGATCCAGATCGTAGGCTATAGCTTCCATTAGAAAAATTGACATTTGTATGAAGACATGTTAGAATTAATTTTACACTCAAAAATAATTATTTTCAGTGTAATTCTGTTTGAGCTGAGCAACTCATCTCTTTGTGAGAGACTCGTACAACTGCAGTTTGCTGCAATTTGTTGCATGCATTTCTTAAGTGTCGTTAAGTGAAACATTGACTGACAATGCCCCACGTTGACGCCCACACTCACATACACACACACACACATACCCATTCTCTTACATTCATGAGGTCCATTGTAGGTTGAGATTTGTCGCTTAATTCCAACACACTCACCGCATATACCCTATAAACAATCCATCAATTAGTTGCTGCATTTGCGTGTCAACAATGTTTGTCTACTATATAAATAACTAGATGACTTAAACCACATTTAACGGGAATGCACTATTAAATTAAATTAGCTAGTCAACAGCTATTAGTTAATTTAGCCAACTTTTATTATAAAGTATTTTGTTGTGCTCATAAATAAGGAATTCTTTCTCGTTAAAGGAATAAAATTAAAATAATTTTATAAATTTGACTATAAGTAATTAATATAAATGTTTTTATATGAATATATTATTAATAGAGTTTCACTACGTATGCTTTGAATTGATTTTTTTTGGCTTCCTTTAGAATGCGTTACAAAAGGCTTTAAATAGTTAGAATACACTAGGCAAGGGTATAGACCCGGGTTGATAATGAGTATGATGTGCATGTTGATTAGGAAATTTGTTATAATTTTACACAAAAAGTGTACTGCGCAATTGGGCAACATTCTATTGGACCTCCGGGAATTCTGGATGTATTAGTCGTTCTAAGGGATTCCTAAAATATTAGAGATTAAAATTGTGAGTTTAGTTAAAAGCCTTGGAAATCTGTTAACGAATAAGCCACTTTCAAATTTATAGGCCATGTTCTTTATTTGTATACAAATTAATATTGTATTAATCACTTATTCATATTACTAAATAATAATTTTGGTTTTACTGAACAATGATTTAATTCATACTTAATAATAATGGCAGTAAGTAGCCTTATAACACTTCAGAGAAATGGTTTAAGGCGGTATGAAACCCAATTATTTTTGGTGTATACAAATAGAGAAGAACTTTACAACTTACGGCTCAATAAATGTTAATTTATCTATACATTTAAAGAAAACATAGGCCTACCGCTCCTTTGACTCTGAGTATTCAAAGTTCTTTTTAATTCCAACGGGTTTTAAACTTTTTCTCTATTTTAAAGTAAAGGGCAAAGCTCAAAACACGCATTAATTGATGTAGTAATAATTATAAAACGGTCTTTATGAAATTGTAGTCAAAAATTTGCTTTATATTAAGCCAAAAGGCTTCTTGACCGTCATCTAAGTCTGTTTTGCCAGACTGCAAACTCAGTTGAGCCCAGAATGATTAATTAAGTTCATTTGATTAATGTTTTGAAATCTAGAGCATGGCACACAAATTAGCAAGGCGTAAGAAAGACAAAGAGAGTTTAGGAGAGAGTGAAAGAGCGAGTTAAAGCAAGAAGAGAGCGAACGCGTGGCTGTGTGTGTGTGTGTGTGTTGAAAATGAATCTGAGAAATCTAAGCGTGTGTTGTTTAATACAACTAAATAAATAAGTGACCCAAAATCTGCACGAACACCTTTGCGATGGGGTCAGAACACGTACAGTGGCTGCCAAAATAAAAGGCATGCTCAATTTAAAGCATCGACCTGGTATTTTTGATGCTCACTGTGTGCTGTGAACTGTGGCATATTTCGAGTATGGAGTATGGAGGTGTGCAAAGTGGGGATTTTGGAGAGTGGAGTGTGGAGTGTGGTGTGTGGAGTGTGAAGTGTGGATTGTGGGGCTTAGCGCCTTTTAAGCCGTGACAGGTGCAAATTGTTGAATTTGGAATTTGCACGCTTGTCTAACACGCTTTTGTTGCACGTAACTCCGTTATAGATACAGATAAATATATACACATATATATATACTGACAGTTGTTGTTATTGTCGGCATTTTATTTGTCTATGTCTATGTCTGCGCGGTGTCTGTTGTTGTGTTTTACTTGGCCTCGTTTTTGGGTCGAGTCCGGGTCGAATTCAGTTGATTCGAGTTCAGTTTGAGTTGAGTTTGGCTAAGCCATGTTTTGCTCTGTGTTTTATTTTTCCTTTTTATACTCTCTGCAAGAGTATATTGGGTTTGTGCAAAAGTATGTAACAGGCAGAAGGAGGCGTGGCAGACCCCATAAAGTATATATATTCTTGATCAGCATCACAAGCCGAGTCGATATAGCCATGTCCGTCTGTCCGTCTGTCTGTCTGTCTGTCTGTCTGTCTGTCTGTCTGTCTGTCTGTCTGTCTGTCCGTCCGTATGAACAAACAGATTTCAGAGATGGTAAGAGCTACAAGTTCGAGCTTGGTGTCAAACGATCAGATATTTAGTCAGTCAATACAAGAATCTTTTTTTTTTTCGATGCCACGCCCCATTCGCCCACAATGAGCAAAAAACTAGACACACCTCGGGAAAAATCGATGTTTTCCTCAAATATCTCAGTAACTATGGCACCTAGGATCACCAATTTGGGTATGGAGGTTCCTAGCGACAGCATAGTTACATTGCCATTTAAAATTTTGGACTGCCACGCCCCCTTTTCCCACACTTGAAAAAACTTCAAATGCCGTTTTTTGCGAGCTTGTTCGTATCATACAGTATTGTTGTTTATAATTCGTGTGGAGATTAACTATATTAAACTATCCTGCAAGGCGCATTAAAATCGGACCATAAACAAGAAAACTGGAAGCGTTACAATATTGATAATTGAACGCAATATCAACCCATAGGTGCAAGCGAGATAGAAACACACAAGCAAATGTTCGAACGTTTTCGCTGCCTGTGTGTCGGCAGCGCTGCCTGCGGTCGCTGGCTACGCCGAATACACACATACATACATACATATTTGCATCATATACATATTGCCAAACGTATGTGTATTCGAATACAAACAAACAGATGTGTGTTTGATTATGCTTAGATTGTTTTTGTTTCAACGTGTTTTAATGCAAGTAATTCACATTGTAATATCTCGATACCGATTTTAATAATTTAATCGGGACAAATGCAGAGAGTATTATACGGTCGGGCGCGCTCGACTGTACTTTTCTTTCTTGTTTTTTCATTTATTTTTTTTGTGTCCTTTTTCGTTTGTCCTTGAAGTATCCTTAACGATGTCGACAATACTACTGCTGCGGCCCTATAAATCTTTGCCCCAAAATGGCGCAGTGTCGCCACATCGCGCACACGTGTTTTTCGGGGGCCAACCACTCACACTCACACACAGACATACACTTATCTGTCTGCCAGTCTCTCTGTGTGTGTGTGTGAATTGGTGTTTATGTTGGTGTGTGTCTCAGTATCTGTTTGTATTTAAGCAGCAGCCAAACAGTTTAGGAAACAAATATTTTACTCTTTGCTATCAGCAAGTTCTTTGTCTTTTGTGTCGCTCAAACACTTTTAGGAAAGGGTATATTCAGTCACGATTTTTTTATTGTAAGCAGAAAACTTTAGTTTATTTAAAACAAACACTAAATTAAATTTATTTATTTAGAAAGAACATTTTTAAGGAATGCATTATATGTTTTTGTTACCGTTAGCTAACAAATAATTATTAAATAATAATAAATAAACAATAAATAATAATAAAAAAAACTTTACTTGATGTAAAACAAAAACTAAATGAAATTTATTTATTTAGAAAGAACATTTTTAAGAAATGCATTAAGTGTTTTTGTTACCGTTAACTAACAAATAATTATTGTTCAGTCAATTCATGAATTTTAAACTTAAACAATAATAAATAAATAAAGTTACAGTTGAGTTAAAGTTAAGTAAAGTACTTTCCGGCTTAACTATGTAAATAATAATGCTCCTAGTTTTGTTGCAAAAAAAATAAAAAAGTTCCAAAAACCATAGCCTGCTTTTTTTTAGATTTTTATATAAAATACTGTTTAAAAAAAAAGCAACCAAAATTAAATTTCTTAATTCTCATGTGAAATTAACATTATTAAGTAGGCTACAGTCGAGCAAGCCGACTGTAAAACACCTGTGCGAATTTATCCACACAAGTGGTGAGGATAGTTAGAACCATTATATACACATAAAGTGTAAGTTTAGTTGCGATAGCTCAACGATCAACTATCAGTCTTCGTACAAAATTTCACATCGTCGACCGATTTGTCCTATGGGAGCTTAGTTGTCTTATAGGAGGGAGGAGGGAGCTTAGTTGGCTATAGTTGTCCATTGATTCGAATCAAACTTGTTGTGATGTGTGGACTGGTGACGATAGCTTGAGTCGCTACGAAGACCTGGTGATTTGAACATAGGTTGTGAGTTTGTTCTGCCTTACTTAAGGACAGACTTTCATTGCACAGTAGATGGCTTTAGCTCTTGTAGTTTAAAAGATCGACGGGAACACATGGAAATACTCGGTTGTTGATAAAAAATATATAGACTTTATGGGGTCGAAAATGCTTCTTTTATATAATTCATTGATTGTTTGTTAATTAAGTATGGTTCGAACTGTATATTTCAATTATCAATTAATAAAATAAAAAACATATTTATAATGTCTCGTGTGAGGCTTGATTAATCTTAAACATTTAACATTATAGACTTTTTGGTATTTGTCTACGTGATGGCAACTAATTAAGCTACCCATCAACCCCTTTACCCCACCCCTGTCCCATGCCCTCGCCTCCAGTTGGCAATCTTTATACATGTGCTAAAAAATTAATGAGCTTTGCGACGGCGGGTTAAAAATACAAATAGAAACGCTGGAATTTAGCATCATTTGTCACTGCTTAAATAGTTTGAATAATTAAAGATTGAAGAAGTTGCACACGCTATTAAAATACATTAAAAAACTTAATTAATATTTTATAAAATTCAAACTTAATTCAAATAATAGTAAAAGAAACCGTTGATAATTTATTAAATATGTTGAATGAAACCAACTTCTGGCAAACACTGTTTATAGGGCATCTGTCAGTCTACCTGGCTGTCTACCTGTGCTTTGTGGGGCGTGGCCTCAGCAAGCGATGGCCTTGCAAATCAGCAGACCAACTGCCTGACGGACTGACTAGTTGGAAGGTCATACGTCTGACGCGGCTGGGCAATGCTTAATGTTGACAACTATAAAGAATAATAATATTAATACTACAAACAAAAGCAATAAAAATTTGCAATTAAACAAGCTTTATGATTTAATAAAGATGATGCCAAATAAGAGATGATCAGTTTGAAACTGATGAATGCGATGGAGTTGGTTTGAGCTGTGCTGTTGTGTGCTGCAGTGGTGTTGACTGAGGTGTCACAGGTTTGGTAGGTTTGGGTAACACCCTTAAGCTGTTTAGCATTAATTAAGTCTAAGTTTAAATGCAGACACGACGGAGACTTTTGTCTAACCAGCAGACTTTTAACTGCTGTCTGGCCAAGTGATAAGCTCTTCCAATGGGGTAGACCACCATCGTTCCATCGTTCCACCATTCCACCGTCCCTTCCGATTGCCATAAGCTTAACTAATTGCTGTCTTTCAACACTTTGGTATCCCAGTTAGAAAGTTTCTTTCCCTTTACTTTTAGATTTCCCCTTAACAGTCGTGGTATCCATTTCGCCAGACATTGACGCTGATTAAATGCAAAATGAGAATGCGAAATGTGAAATGGAAAACGTGAAACGTGAAATGAGAAATGAGAAATGAGAAATGAGAAATGCATTCTCAGCTGTTGTTGTTATTGCTGCTGTTATCAACTATCGTCACTTGCACTTTGCAATGTTATGCGTCATCGCACTAAGCCAACATTTTTACACCTAAGTGCAGTTAAAATGGCTGCATTTTATGCCTGATTAGGCCAGGTCTGCTGGGCCCACCCCTACCCTTTCCCTAGTAGCTGTTTTGGCCAAACACTCTGCACTCTGCGGCACTCTGTTGGCTTGGTTTGATCTAAGCATATTAAGCCGTTAAGTTAAGTTATTAACTGACTGTAGATTCAATTACGAATTTGACTAATTAAATTGAATATAATTAAATTCCCAAAAAGGGAATTCAATCTATCTACCTATATAAATATAATATAAATACTTATTTATATTATTTGGGAATTAGTCTAAAAAATAAACATACATATGTTTATATTATTCTTATATTTAGTTCAAAAATCCTTTGCTTCTTCTGCTAATGCAGTTCACAAAACGAACTAAGAACTAATGTTGTTTAGGGGAGTTTGTTTTCAATTTCGCCTTATAAAATTATATCTATATATTAAGCTAACATAAACAAATCACATTAATCACATTAAAATAAGTAGCAAGTTTTCTCACACATATTTCATTACTATATTAAGAAAACTATTTATATTAACTAAAATGCGTTACTTCAAACCAGAAGTAACTACTTTTTTATAGTCTCCAATCCGTTTAAGCAAAAGCCACGAAATTTGTTGAACTTTTTCAAGCCCAAATTGAATCGAATTGAAATGTAATCATGGCTAGACATCTGCTTATAAGAACTAACAGTATCTTTGTGTGATAACGCTACTTCTTGGTTTAAGTTGTCGCAGTGCAAACACGAATTGCACAATGATAAAAATCCACAAATCAATGAAGCCGCTTTTTTAAGCTGCCCATACGTAGTGTGGGAATAAACGGGAAATGGGAATGGGAATAGAAATGGAAGTGGCAGTGGGACTGGCAAGATTCAGAGGAAAAAAAACTGTAGTGCATTAGGGCTGGTTCCTTTTTTTTCAAATTTTTTTTTTTGCACAAAAGCTTGGTTGCTTCTTGGCATTGCTGAAATTTTCACTGAGGCAATGACATGCCACATGCCACACAATGCTGCAACACACAGAGAGAGAGAGGGAGAGAGAGAGAGGGAGAGAGATAGGATGAAAGATGGAAATGAGGAAAATGACTGCCTTCAAGTAAATATGGGCGCGTGTCACTTTTTGAACACTGTTTTTGGCACAAATTCAAGCAATTTCTAGAATCTCGAATGTCACTCGAATCTTTGATATGCAAGCTAAGGCGACAGGGCTTTGTTCGAACATTGAAATCACCGAATTTAACAATTTAGAAGAGGTATCTATCTATAAAACTAACATCACGTTATTTCAAGTAGTCTCTATTTTATAAAGTATTTAAATTGAAGCACTTTAATTAAGCATTAAAAATGCAGCCCAACCCTCTAGTAGCTCTAAAGAGCTTTGTTCTATTTAAATTATTAAATCAATAATATCTTGTTAAAATACTTTTTTATTAACATAATGAGGTGCAAGAATTGAATTGGAAATACACAAAACTTTCTTTAAAATTTTTTAAAATTTATATTGCATTGGTTCGGGTTTGAGTCACGCGTCTGACTCTATTTAAGATACAGTGGGGGATGCTGGGACCTTGAACCCATAATAACTCTACCCAAAAAATTGATATAGCCGCCTGTGATCTGTGCCAAGAAACTGGCCAGATATTTGTCTTAGTTGTGGCCAAACATATCTGACAAATGACCGCCAAATCGGAAGTTGCCTATCCTATCAGAAATATATATTCGATGCCTTGGATTATAATGACTAAATTAAGTACTACCAAAACTATTTGAATCAAAGTTGAGCATTATGTGCTGGTTATCAATTGGTGTATGCTAAACTGGTAAACATCAGATAATGATAAGATAAAAATAAGTGTTAATTTAAACTCTTTGTTGAAGTTTCTCTCACAAACCCAAATTTTAATTAACTGCCATTAATCTATATGATTCCACAACGATTTTATACGAGCTTTTTAACTGTCAGTTCAACTGAAGCCATCCATAGTATTTTTCTTTAATAAAAGATAATCTTTAATTGCGCAGGAGAAGAGTATGTGATGTGGAAGAAGAGGTTGGGATATGTTTTTTTTTGTGTTCGTTTCGTTGGGCTGCTCTGAAGGAGTTTGCTCGAATATTTGGCAACATCTGTCACATGAGTTAAGCGATGGCCATATTTTGCTTGGCAGCAACACACATTATGACCCAGACATGCATCTTCCTCTCTTCCATTTCCCTTCACACTCTCCCTCTACCTCTCTTTGTCTTTCCCTCTGTGAGTGCAACTATTAAGCTCGGATATGTATATGTCGTCGCTATATACATACTTATATGTAGGATAGCATCGCTGTCGCCTCGTTGGCGCCATGACTTGATGCTACATCCGCATATGCATATTCGAGTCATCCCAAAAAATGTATTAAGAGCACAGTTGAGAATCTCTCACAACTCAACTCAACACTACGCAACTTTGTTAGAGATGAACTATCGATGCGAAGAGCCTCATGTGTACTCCAACTAAAAATTAAAATTAAATTTATTTTTACAAAAGAAAAATGTAATATTTAATGTAAGTTACATATTTAAATTTAATATTTAACGACCTTTTTTTAAGAGATCTAAATGAGATCTAATGACTTACAAAGTCATTAAATTTAACATTTTAATTGTGGATTGTAGACAATTAAGTAATTAGCCAATAATAATAATAATAGACCCCTATACTCATGTGAGAACAGAACGGATGGGGGCTCGTCTTATCACAGGCCTCACATGAACACTACTCTGGTCTCAATTGAACGATAATATATTCACTTTATGTTTCTCATTTTTTTGCTTTTCTTGTGCTCTATTTACAGGTCCAACACCCGTTCAAATGGTTTCCCACAATCGCCCGCCGCCGACAATGACGGTGCCGGTTCAGGTACCGCCGTATGTCAACGAGAATGGAACATTAACCCACGTGGTGCTGCCACCACAGCAATACCAACAATTGCATCCTGGACAGGCTCATTTGCATCCAGCGCCATTTGTAAGTAAACAAACTTTTTCCTTTGGGGCGTTCATTTTGTTAACAGCACTAAAGATACTTTTAAAGCTATTTAAAGAAATGGATAAGAATTCCTTTTGCCAAAAATATATTTTGTGAAAGGTTACTCATTATAAAGTAATTGATTAGAAAGCTTTTTATATTATTTTTTAAATATTTAAAAATGCAGAAAAGGCAACTTAAAAATTATAAAACTATATCGGCTTTTGTTGAATGCTTTCAATGATAAATATTCAATGTGCAGGGTATTTCCGACCGTTACAAATTATTTTAAAATTATACTGCATAGAGAGTATGTAAACAGTGTATCTGTTAGTCTTGAAATGATTTTCTCTTTCATTCACAAGTGTTAGCTGAAGAATGCATTTCGATTGAGTCACAGGGTATCTCCTAGCCTATTGCCCCTAGAATGACAAAAATTGATACCGAATTAAAATTATACTTTTTGCTTATTGTACATGTTTACACTCACTGAAAAGTGGCAAGGCCAGAAACGTGTGTTGAGCTCGTTGTTAAATTGAGAGATAATTGAATGGCAATCAGTAAAAGCAATTGCAACAACAACAACCTCAAATGCTAATTGCATTTCCAGTGAAATGTACAGGGTATATATGTATATACAGGCCTTATATGTATGTGTGTATTTATTCATAGCTATGGTATTTGTGGTGTACCAATTATTCATATGCATAGCTGCGCTTAAGGTTTACAGCAAACAAACCAGATCCGCTTGAAGCGCTTCGGTTTTTAAGTTTTTCCTGGAAACAAAATTGACGTCTGGGGAAAACCCGAAATTGTGTGTATTTTTTTTTGCTATTTTACGCTGCAACTTGTTGTGCAGTGTGTTTTGTTGTTTTTGTTATTTACTGTTTGTCGCCAACAACAACCAAAACTATTATAAATGCAAATTTGCATAAGGCATTTTGCGAATGCAAATGGAAATGCAAAACAATGTCATATAAAAAATATTTAAACTTTTTCTAAATGCAGTAAAAAGCCAACAGCAGTTAAAAAATAAAAATAATAATAAAAATGAAAGTTATGAAAATTCGAAACATTAAAATTTCTTTGTAAATTGTTTGCTAATTTGTAAAGTCTACAAACACTTGGCATTTATTATTTTTTAATTAACATATTTTTATACTCTCTGCAAGAGTATATTGGGTTTGTGCAAAAGTATGTAACAGGCAGAAGGAGGCGTGGCAGACCCCATAAAGTATATATATTCTTGATCAGCATCACAAGCCGAGTCGATATAGCCATGTCCGTCTGTCCGTCTGTCCGTCTGTCCGTCTGTCCGTCTGTCTGTCTGTCTGTCTGTCTGTCCGTATGAACAAACAGATTTCAGAGATGGTAAGAGCTACAAGTTCGAGCTTGGTGTCAAACGATCAGATATTTAGTCAGTCAATACAAGAATCTTTTTTTTTTTTTGATGCCACGCCCCATTCGCCCACAATAAGCAAAAAACTGGACACACCTCGGAAAAAATTGGTGTTTTCGGCAAATATCTCAGTAACTATGGCACCTAGGATCACCAATTCTGGAACGGGAGGTTCGTAGCGACGGCATAGTTGCATTGCCATTTACAATTTTGGACTGCCACGCCCACTTTTCCCACATTTTATAAAAAAGGCTGGAACCTTCAATGCCGGGTTTGGCGAACTTGTTCGTATCGTACAGTATTGTAATTATATGATACGTGTGGAGACTAACTATATTAAACTATCCTGAAAGGCGCATTAAAATCGGACTATAAACAAGAAAACTAGAAGCGTTACAATATTGATAATTGAACGCAATATCAACCCACAGGTGCAAGCGAGATAGAAACACACAAGCACATGTTCGAACGTTTTCGCTGTCTGTGTGGCGGCAGCGCTGCCCGCGGTCGCTGGCTGCGCCGAATACACACATACATGCATGCATATTTGTATCATATACATATTGCCAAACGTATGTGTATTCGAATACAAACAAACAGATATGTGTTTGATTATGCTTAGATTGTTTTTGTTTCAACGTGTTTTAATGCAAGTAATTCACATTGTAATATGTCGATACCGATTTTAATAATTTAATCGGGACAAATGCAGAGAGTATTATACGGTCGGGCGCGCTCGACTGTACTTTTCTTTCTTGTTATTGATGACTAAAGCTTTATGCAGGCAGAAGACGCTGACAGAGAGTTAAAGTTGGAACTGTGTCTTTACACTGAAAGAAAATAACTTCGTGATTTGTACATGAAATAAACCAGATTAGTAAGCAGTAAAAATTTTAATAACTTAAACTATAAACTTAAACTAAAAGTAAGAAATCAAGTGGAAAAATTACGATTTTTTGTGTTTTGTTGATAAGTAAATATTTATGTTTACTGTTTGTTAAAATTGAAACAGTTTCAAGAATATAATCATATATATATGTAGGTTTTCGATACTGAATTCAGCGATAGTTAAACACACAAACTGGCTCAAGAAATTGTCTTTGTGGGAGAGCCTCCCTGGCGCCACCTAGTGCGCACAGCTTGCAATAAGCTGGGGAGCAAGAAGAAGATTAAGTTCAGTGTTTATGAAGCGATCGTAAAGAAATGTTTAAGATTAGATAAATAGCAGTATAGCTAAAATTTATGAAGAGTTTTTATTTTATGGCACTGCCAAGGCTGCAGTCCAGACTTCATTGCCAACAGTCTCATCCTGAGTACACACACACACACATACACACACTTAGATACTTAAAGTACACACCTACAGTAATACGTGCTCCAAAGTATGTGGGTTCGTATTTGTGCTTGTGTGTGTGTGTCGACGTCACGCTTTGTTGCTGAAATGAAAGTGACTGTGGTGTGGCTTGGATAGTTTTTCAGCTTTTCAGTTTTTCTTGACTAAATTAACAGCATGGCTGTTTCAGCCACAAATTTAATGAGGCAAATTCCAGCTTCCGCCCGTTGTACTTGTGTCGAAATGTGAATAAAATTTGATTGTATGCTAATTTGAATTTGGTCATAATCGTATTATGCAATGTGAAGACTGATTTTTGCCTGCATTCTTTCGCATATGCAAAATTTTCGCATTGTCTTTGTTTTCCAACATATTCGCTGACAATTAAAAAACTCATTAACTATAACCTATTTTTCAATAAGTATAAGCGATAATTTTAAAGTCATGGTAAAGTCATCTTTGGAATCTAGAATTGCTTTTTGAAAACTGGTTTTATTTTTACGTTTCGTTAGTTAAACATTGAGTTTTTGATAGTACATAATTAGTTGCTAAGTGCTTGCAAGCCGTTGCAAGCCACAGCTGTATTATGAGACAACACTTTACCAATACCAATTCCTATAAAAAAAAACGGCAGCAAAGTGCTCCATACAACATGATAAAAATCATAATTTTATAACCAGTTTGTACAATTTTTAAGTGTTACATGTGGGCGCAACAAAGCTTAGATATGTTTCCTATCACTTTTGTCGCGAGTGCAGTTGATTTTGTCTTTTTGTTGTCATATAATCAAAACAATTTTCACAATTACATACCGCAAAATTGCTCAATATAATTCAAATGCCCGCGCTGAGCGTTTATTAGAGTCACTCAACTGTTGCGCAGCTGTTGCGCAAAATGAATACAGTGTGACCAAGGCACAAAAGTACAACAGGGTCGTTTGACAAAATATACCAAATTGGTTTTATTTTAATATGCTAATTACAGGTTTAAAGCAAAAGTTGCACAGCAATTTAATTAAATTAAGTAAATTATTGCAATTTATAAATACAGTCGCAAAACTCCCATTTAATTTGTAACAGTATTGCACACTTATAGTTAACAGACCATTTTGAGTACAACAGCCGGTTAACATACAGCCATAACATAGCTGACATTTATGATTATTAGCGAAATGTTCTTGCTAAAATAAAAACAAAATAAAATATATAATTTGATGCCATATATAGTTAACGGATGCGGGACAATGCCAAGTAAAAATAACCAACTGTAAAAATGCCAAAGTGAAAGACATCGGCAATTGCAGATAAGATTTAGATGCTTTTCGAACAAAGTTTGTTATCAGTTATCAGTTTGTTGTGTTCCAAGCATATTTAAAGTACAATTCATTGACGTGGTACAATTCAAAGTAGACGCAATGCCAAACGAAACAGAAGTTAACACGACGACCACATCCACCACGTCCACAACTCGAAAAGTTGTCTTCAAAGTAGGAAATTGTGGAGCACAAAACGAATTATCCCAGAAACTATTAAAACATTGGAAATTTTAATATAATTTTTCAGATTAGCGCCAATGGCACATCACATTTTTATACGCCAATGCCTGGATTTCCACCTGGACCGGGACCGGCTGGCAATGGACCACCTCACTATCACATGCCACCGCCGCCGCCTCCCCCAGGTGCGCAACAACAACAGCAGCAGCCCACGTCCACAGTGAGCGGTGGAGGTGGCGGAGGAGGAACTGCGACGCCACAACCGCATATGCATTCCCCGCACTCCCCGTCGCCACCCAACTACAGGGACGAGCGGAGCCAGCGGCAGCACACTAAATTGCTGCGGAAGCTGGAAAAAAAGCGAGAGCTGAGTAAGTGGAGCACCTTCAAAAGCATAAATGCTTACTTACCAAGTCCTTACCTAATCAATGTATTATTTACAGATCCAGCAATGTCCACGCCCACGCACTCGCCTTCGCCGCGACGCAGTGACCTCAATGGACATCCCAGCAACAACAACATTCCAATGCCACAGCATATGCACAACATCAATAACGGGCGTCGTTTGGTGCCGCAGCAGCAACAACAACAGCATCGCAATGGCCATGTTCCTAGCTCGGTGAGTCATCAGGCGATGGGAGCAGCCATCAGGCAGACTGGTAGCAGCGTTGGTGGCACCTCTGAGGAGGACTGTGAGGATAATTCCAGTTTGGCAGCCGAGGATGAGGAGGACTATCAATCAACCATTGTGGAACAAATCTCGGCAATTGAGAAACCCGAAGTGATCGACATAAGCTCCAGGGCTGCCAAAATCATTTGGGTATCGCCCTCGATAACGGACGCCATGCTCGTGGACTTGCAGGAGCTGCGTTATCAGGTGCTCCTTAGCGACACGGGCAAACAGTGCAAGTACAAGAGCCTGTATCGGGGCGAGGCCTACGAGTGCATTGTTCAGGATCTGCAGCCGGGACAGGAATACCTGGTACGTCTGCAGGTGCACTACAAGCAGCTTCAGGGCAGCGTCAGTGAGCCCACGGAGTTCAAGACTCCGGCATGTGAGCCGGATCAACCATTGCCACCGAAGCTCGTGTCGCGCACCAAGAGCTCCATCAATCTTCGCTGGTCGGCGCCAGCCTTCAATGGCGCCTCCATTCAACACTATCTGCTGGAGTACGATGAGGGGCGAGGCAATGGACTGCAGTTCGTGGAGCTGGCCAAGACAAAGGCCAAGCACTATGTAATCAGCAAACTGCAGCCGTCCACGGTCTATAGCTTCCGTCTGGCCGCCGTCAACGACGTTGGAATCTCGAGCTACTCCCAGGTGGTAAGCTACAGCACCGCCGGCAATCCGCCCACTGCACCCAAAGCACCACAGCTGCAGTCGTGCAGCGCCAGCTCGCTGCGTCTTGTCTGGGAGCGACGTGCCCAGGACGGAGAGTTTCAGCTGCAGCTACAGGATGCCGATGCGGGGCATGGCTTCATGAACAGTTACAAGGGCAGTGACAACCACTATGAGTGCCTGCAGCTGCGTCGGGCCACCAGCTACCAGTTCCGCCTGAGGGCCGAGAACGAAGCCGGATTCTCGGGCTGGTCCCCAGAGGTCAGCTACAGCACCGCCTCGGAGCGGCCGGGCAGGCCCGGTAAGCCGCATCCCAAGGGCAAAATTCATGGCACACACTTCAAAGCGCGCTGGGAGGCCCCGTCGGACACAGGCGGTGCTGACATCTTACGCTACCACCTCGAACTAGGAGCGGCCGGAGCCAGCTTCGAGCGCATCTACACGGGCATCGAAACAGAGGCGATGTGCGAGCGTCTGCAGCCGGGCACCAGTTACCAGTTGCGTGCTTGCTGCGAGGGACCCGCCGGACCCAGTCCCTTCTCCGAAATTGGACACGTGACCACGGAGGCAGTGACGCCGGCAGCACCACCGCCACCACACTGCGATGCACCGCCCACGCCTTATGCCGCGCTGCTGCGCCTCAGCCAACCAGAGTACAATGGCGGTGCGCAGGTGCTGGAGTTTGAAGCACAGCTGCGACAGCTAGACATGCCACCCAAGAGCGTCTATCGCGGCAAGCAGGACTTCTTTGTAGCCCAGCAGCTGCTGCCTGGCGGCGTCTACGAGGTCCAGTCGCGTGCCATCAATCGCATCGGAGCTGGCAACTGGTCGCAGTGGCTACGCTTCACCGCGGCCCCAGCACCACCCGGCTGCCCGGAATCCCTGCAAGCGGTGGTCAAGTCCCCGACACATCTGAGTGTCCAGTGGCAGGCTCCCACGGTGACCAATGGATCCGCCGTCACGAGTTACAGTCTGCAGAGCGCTACGCAGCCATGCGACGCCGAGACGGAGGCGGAGGTGGAGCCAGGGAGCGAACAGTTTCAAGGCTGCTATCAGGGCAGCCAGACCAATGTGGAGCTGCGTAATCTGACGCCGTACACACGCTACTTCCTGCGGGTGCTGGCCACCAATGCGGCCGGAACTGGAGCTGCTTCTGATGTGGTCTGTGTGTCCACACCTGCGGCGGTGCCAGGTGCACCGCAGATGCAGGGATACGAGTTTACCGCTCAGGAGGTAACTCTCAACTGGACACAACCAGCGGCGCACGGCTCCGAGATCAGCAGCTACAACATTGAATACGGTGAGAGGACGATTGCCACTCCCGACGCGCGGTGCACGCGGTACACCATCCGCGATCTCACCCCGGAGACGAGCTACAAGTTCCGGGTGCAGGCGGTCAACGCGATAGGAGCGGGAACGTTTAGTGCCTACGCGAAGCTAACGACGCAGCCAGCGCCACCAGCCCCACCCAAGTTGGAGTGCAGTGGTGCAGGTCACAACTACATCAAGCTCAAGTGGAGTGACCCTGGCGTGCGCAGTGCCTCTCAGGCGGTGGGTGCTGCCCAGACCGCTCCCGTAGCCGACTTTACCAAGTACTTTGTGGAGATGTACGTGGCCAGGGCCAAGCAGTTCCAGAGCGTGTACTCCGGCACCAACTGCATGTGCAAAGTGCACAAACTGCAGGAGCGGACAAGCTACACGTTCCGCATCTATGCGCACACAGACAGAGCCGGTGATGGTGACTACTCCGAGGAGCATGTGTTTGAGACGACGGCCACGTTGCCGGCGAATATCAAGGCGCCTCGGGTGGTGCATGAGAGCAGCGTCTGTCTGATGGAGCCGGGTCAGGCCGGGCAGTTGGCAATGCAGCTGACTCTGGAGTGGCAGCACTCGAAGAACAGCTTCCACGACCGGGTCGAGTATCAGCTGCAGTACGCCGTGGTTTCCTCCGACGCGGACTCTTCCGGGTCGCCCAAGACGCGTGGCAATAACAACAACAACAACAACTCTGAAAGCAACAACGGTGGTGCTCCGCTGGCTCTGAGCAATCAGGAGTACCGTCAATTGTATCGCGGACCCGAGACCAAGTTTACCATTGACAATCTGGCGGCGGGCACCTGTTACCAGTTCCGCGTCTGTGCTGTACGGGTGACCTCCAGCGGAGAACTGTTTCCGGGTCAGCCGTCGACGGCGCTTCGCTATAAGGTGCCCAGTGAGCTGAGTCCCAGCACAGCGAGCACATGTCATCATCTGCACGGCTCCTCCAGCGGCGGACATGCGGCTCATCTCAGCCAACGCAGCAGTCGCAAGTTGTCCTCGGGCAGCAGCTCCAACAGTGGCCTACACTTGAGATCGGTCAGTGCATCGGCCATCACGGGCAGCAGCGGAGTGGGCGCCGATCCGCAGGCAATTGGAAGACTGCAGCATGAGTTGTCCAGCCTGAAAGCTTGCGGAGATCCACTGCATCATCATCATCATCACCATCATCATCATGCGCAGCAGCATCAGGCGTGTCCCATTGACATGTCCAACTCCCCGAACTCCTCCACATCCCCAGCCTCATCATCCAACGCGTCCACATCGGCTTCAACGGTGGTGCTGCGGGGCAATACGGTGGGAACGCATCACACGCATCATCAGCATCACATGCACCACTCGCATCACATGCACCATGCCCACTTCGCGCATCCCACGTCCGCCGGCGCCTTTGCTGCCACCAACGGCAGCAGTGTGGCCAGTGCCAGTGGTGGCATGCCCCATGGCAGTGGTTTCCTCCGACGCATAATTTCCAAACTCACGTCACTTTATTACAACCGCAAACGCTTGACGGATCAGCAGAAAGCTGTCTTCTTTGTGGTGTCCTTTGTGTTTGTTACCTTCCTGGCTGCGATGCTGGTGCACATGCTCTGGGGCTAAGTTGGAGATGGAGTGGAGGTGCAGTAGAAGACGCGAAGGGACACTTGATGTTGCAAGTCTCAAAAGGAAATGAAAAGAGAAAAGAAAAACAAATTAAGTGATTGTCGATTGCCTAGTAATTACACATGTATTTGTATTTTTATATATCTATATATATATACGACTTGTAAATTGCCTAAACACACACACACACACCCACACACACACAGACCCCTGCAAGAACTGTATTAAATGATCAACTCTTTGCCGGAGCGATTAACAAATTCAGCATACATACATATATACACTGAAAAAAAAGTAAGAAGCAGAAAAAGCTATGCATAAATGTTTTGTAAATGTTTAAGTATTCACTTCAAATTCATATATATATATAATTGTTTGTTACTAATCGAGTCAGACACACACACACACACACACGAACACACATGTCTCCCACACAAACTCTCAGTGTATGTGTACATATTAGAAGAACAACTTAAAGAAAAGCGCTTTTCCACCACACAAACAATGAAAACTGTTTAATCCGTAATCCCTGTTGCATGTATATATGTATGTATGTATGTGTGTGCATGTTACTAAAGCTAAAATTGTTAAACGCGAATCGAATAACGATAAAAAAAAGAAAATTATGAATTTATTAGTCTCTATTCCTAGCATACAACTTATGCTGCTGCTAACTAGTACAGCTAACAGCACTAGTATATATATATATATACACACACATATATTTGTATTGGTATTTGTAACGGTAACTGTATCTGTAAATGTCAAACTATGCAAATACGAGTACATAATATTAATGGTATTCCCACACTTTGTACAATTTGTTCTCTCAGATTTGCCAATCGCTAGATAATTCCCTCCACCTCCGCTCCCCCCATTTCCATACCCCCACCACCAGCTGTGCCCTCGACAACTGTTTTCCATTTTCACGCAACGCATAAAAAAGGAAAATCAAACGCTTTTTTCATATTTCTCCAAAATTTTCATATAAAAACTACAAAAACAAACTTATATTATACCCAGAAAACAAAACAAAACAAAAACATTTATTATAAACATTATAAACAAAACAAAAGATGCATAAAAAGAAAGGAAAAATCATTGTACTAACCAATTATTCCAGAGCTTACATGAATATATATATAAATAAATATATATATATATTATATTTGTCGGTGTTAATGTCATGTTAATGCTAAAATTATGGGTCAACTTTGGACCAACTCCATGTGCGTGCTATGGACATATATAAGTATATAGCCATCCCAACTAGACAAAGCTCTCAAAATACACACACAACACACACTCTTATAAAATACACACATTTAAAAAGGAAAGAAAATATAGTATGGACAACTCATTTATCTACTATATTTTCTTTTGCATGTTTATATATATATATATATTTTTTACACAAAAATCAAAACAAAAAAAAAAATGAAGAAAAGAAAAAACGATGAAAATATTTAGTATATATACATATATATGAGAATATATTTGAAGTTTATAGCCTAATGCAACGCAAAGTGATTTATATTCCAATTATTATTATTTTTCTAAATAAATAAATTAATGTAATCGTTTCTTTCCATAGTTTAATATATATACATATACAACAAAAATCTAAAGAATAAATTGAAAAAAGAAAAAAAATCAACAAAATGGAAAAAAAAAGAAATAAAAAACACAACATGTATGTTTATAACGGTAAATGGTTACAATATATAAACGTATACAGATATATACAGATATATATTAGCAAATTACTGTACTCTTTGTCGATTTATTTGTTTATTATACATACATACTTACATACTATATGTAATACAGTGCAACAAATTATACAATTTATTTGCAAAAGTATACATATATATAAATATATATATATGAATCATTTCAAATAAATGCGATATACAAATACCTTAACTGCCTTTTGACTATACTTTTCTGTGGATCGGTAGCGTAAGTAAATCGGGGAAACTGGCGGGAAAACAGCGATTTTTAGCGAGGTTTTCATTCTTATCTTAAGAATATTTCAAGACCATTATTTTATACATGAACATGTAATCCAAGCTCATATAAAAATAAGTGAGAAAAGACTATTCTACAATCCGTAAATTTGACAAAATTTATATTGCTGAAATTTTTTATTCAATTAGTTTCAAGGTAGATTAAATTCTAAGTATATTTGCTAAATTACCCAAAATCATAAATAAATAAATTTTCCAGAAATAAAAGCGAAAATATGGAATATAAAATATAATCCTTAATACTATATGAAAATAAATCTCTTTCTATATTGACACCACAATCAAAACTCTTTTCAAAGTAGAAACAAATATATAATTGTTTGTTTTATTTTCCGTGCAAATAACAATTTATTATTATTATTATATATTGTTTGTATTTTCTATATAGTTTTCCAATATTCTGAACAACATTAAAAACATTCCATAGAAGTTACAACTTGTCTCTATGTTATTCTGTAAAGTCTAGATAGAAAACGATTAAATTTCGCTCTATTATTTTTGTTTTCTGTTGTTTGGAGTTGTGTGTTTATTTCTTCTCCCTTTAAGCATTGAGTGTGTGTTTTGTTGAATTTAGCTTCTTATTATAAACAATATATTCAATATACCATACTCAGAGTAATCAAATCGGACCATTTACTGAATGAATATTTGCTGTAGGAACATGTCTTTCCGAATAACTCTTAAATGCGCTTTTTAGCTGACACTGATCTGATCTCTGATCACTGATCACTGATCATTTTGTTTAAGTCGGACGTTGTCGTATTCGTTGATATGTAGATTATGAATGCTATGTCACTAGAGGACCTAAAAATAAAGCATAGATAGGAAATTGAAGAAGAAATTGTTTAAGTATAGAGCTAAAGGGTTCTGAATCCTCTTGTGACATAGCATTATCTTTTTAATATAGTATGATAAACTCGTAGATAACATTTGTGTGTGTTTGTTGTTTATTTAGTATAGTATACTAACTTTGTATTGTGCTACTGCCGGTTATATAGTAAGTATATTTATATTTAACTGTTCGATTTTTATGTCAATCCTAAAATGTTGTATGTACTTATAACTTAAAACTCATCTAAAATTTGGTATTATTTATTTATTCTACAGATACATATAGTATACTAGACGATAAAACCTCATCGATATCATTCAATTCGTTAGTTTATTTGTTGTTCATTTTTGTATTCATTTCATTCATTGTGTTGCTTAAAATCGGTGTATAAAATTTATGGTGTTTGCTTTGCATTTTGCTAATCTCATCTAACTTGAAAAATCCTTGGTTCAAATCCGTTTCTGAAATCAAGAAATACACAGCGCTTTCCCTAAATACAAGTACGGCAATTCAATGTTCATCCAAAACTTATGCATGTCTGCTCTATTTACCTTAAACATACATATAAATTTGTTATATATATATATATATCGACATATGGTTCATACATCGTAATATTAGGTTAATAGCTTAATAGTTGCATACAAAAAATATTTCTCATGCTAAGGCAACTTTCAACATCGATATGGGATAGTTGTTCTAGGTAATCGGTATTTGATTTGTGGTTGTTTGGTGTTTGTTTCTTTTGAAGAAATGATAAGAGAAGAATTGAAGTGTTCCAAATTATATGCATGAACAATAAGTTGGCTTAAATGCAATCTCATGATATGTGGCTGGGTTTGAAGCTATGTAACCAATTTAATGTTCGAGTTTTGTGCACTTCTATGAGGATTTGTTGGGGGTTTCCTATGCGTCTCTGCCCAATATCTTTAAGTGTGTTTGGGTGCACCAGAAAGCTGATTCTAGTTAAGCTATCAGTGTTGTTAATCCCCATGTTTAGCTACTCAGCCGATGGTTCCCATGGTGGAGACGCAGCTGCTGCTGATGAGCGGCTCTCGGGAATTTACAGACGTATTGGATGGATCAATGGACATGGTGAATTCAGTTGACGTTTCCACCGAGTCATGTTGACTCTGAGTTTGCTCATGCCGTCGCGGTCTCACCACCTGTGCGGGATCCTTGTGGGGAACTCCACCCTCGACTGTAGCTGCCGGATAACTAGAGACCCTTTTGAGAGTCTGGAATTAGAATAAAGAATTCAGTTTTATATTTTTTAATTCAGTTGGTGGATACACAAACCTTGTCATTAAGTAACTCCGCCGCATTGGCAGCTGCAATGGATTCGGTTACGGGACAAATATTTTTACTCGACGAGAATTTCTTGCGTTTGCGCTTCAGTGCCGCAATGGCTGTTAATCCTGCAAAGAAATTCAAGTCAAGGGTTTAGTTTACTGCAACCTTTTTTAGTAAATTTGTAAATAAAAAACAACAACCTTCAAATCAAAAACATTTCAAACTATAAAGCCAAATTATTAATTTAATGAACGCCAATTTGTTATGTACAGTTTTGAAATAACAATGAAAACTTAAAAATATCAAAATGTATAAAATCAAAGTAATTGTGAGCAAAGATAGTTGACTTCCCGACCATAAAGTACCCGTTTCACTCCACATTTCAAATGTCTACAATAATTGAACAGTTTTAAGATACAAAATAGCTAAAATTAAGTTTAAGTTTTAGCTATTTATAAAAGGTCTGTTTCTTCTGAATGTAAGCTAAATAAATTATAATACTGCTCTTTAAAATAATTTGAGGCATTTAGAAAACTTTAAATATGCTCTTTACACAGATGAGAATAGGAATAAAAAATTAATTCTTGTATTGACTGACTATGTAGTCGATAGTGACTAAGTTTCGAACTTGTACCATCTCCGAAGTCTGTTTATTCATAAGGACATAAGGACATCTCTATATCGACTCGGCTTGTGATGCTGATCAAGAATATATATATTTTATGGGGCTTACCACGCCTTCTTCTCCACTTTGAAAACCCAATATACTCTTGCAGAGAGTATAAAAAATCTACTTTAATTGCTAATAATACTCAGGAGTTTTTCCGCCAATAACATAGCAATTTAATTAACTGATGCGGTCCAATAAACTTGCCTACATAGTTAACCAGTTTAGACTTCTATAAGTCCCTATTATATATTCCGAATAAAAATAAAATTATTCTAAAAGATTAGTCTAACTTAAAATCTCAATTATAAGAAGTAAGAAAGGCTACAGTCGAGCGAGCTGACTGTTAAATACACCGTACTCTATCTACTGCGAAATTTTCCATACATATGAGCAATTTTCAAGCAATTTGTCCTATGAGAGCTATAGGCTATAGTCGTTCGATCCGGATTAAACTTGGTGAGGATAGTTATAATGGCAACATGAACATACAGTGGTCACGACAGCTCTGATAGTTTGGAAGTTGTAACGTAATGAAAATAGTTATTTACAATTTGCGGGTGATCATGAATATACATATATATACTTTATGGGGTCGGCCACGCCTCTTTCTGCCCGTTACGCACCTTTCGCTTCTGACAGACGGACCACTCTACTGTTTTTTAGAGTACGATGTCTAAAAACAAAGCTCCAATTAACAAGTGAGCACTCAATACATACATACGTCTAACAAATGTCTTATTTCCAGCTTCTATAGGTTAGCGCCAAATGTGAGGGCTACAGCTATTGTGGTTGTCTCTAGTACTACTAGTAGAAAATAATCTCTACTACATTACACCCTCTACTACAAAATACACCCTACAAGTTACAGGAATTGCCACAGTCCGGGGTCTACAATCCCTCGTATAAGTCAAGGGCATTTAACAAACCGGTCGTCGTGTGAAAGAAGTGAGCTCCGACGCCCATATGAGTATGGGAGGTAGAGTTGGCGCTACTCTGAACTGATGCCGGGGCTGGAGTTGGTGCTGAAGTCGGAGCAGCAGCTGGCGGATACGGCGGCGGTGCCGTAGAGTCCGGCGCATAATAACCGTAGCCGTGCTGTGGTGAATTCTGAGCGTATGTAACCCGGACCTGGCCATGAACAGGCATCGCATTCTGGGAGGAATTACACACGGAATCCTCTGACTTGGAGCGTCCCAGCATTTTGCTGACGTTGCCCACCTTGGCGGCCTCGATGAGGGTACCTGAGCAAAGAGGGGGTTCGAGGAGAAAGCACATGAGCTGGGAGTAAAACAAAATCCTCAATTAGGAGTTACCCCAACGCTTCTTGTGTCCCGCGATGCGTTTGTTGTACTTCAATGTGGACTTGTTGTACTTGGTGGTGGTGGTGGTAGTGCTGATAGCCGGAGTTGTAGTAGCCATAGTGCCGTGGATGGGGGATGTGGGAGACTCCACGCCCACAACAGTTTCAGTCGTTGTGTGCTGACGTCGGTGCATAAAATTGGGTGTGAAAAGTGTGGAAAGCGTCGAGCTGAGAATCTCGTGCTGGTTATCATAGTTATCCAGCGACGTGGAAAACTCCGCTACGGGAGCCAGCGATCCTGTTGATCCTGGAGGAGCAATGTTGAAACCCTTCATGAGACGTCGTTCCTTCTGGCGATTCTTCTTGCCGCCGCCACCTGCCGAGAAATGAGATGCAGTAACTGTAACTCCTACTCCTATACTACTCCTACTCACCTCCTCCTTGACCTGCCGTAACGTTCGTATCCATGCCACTGTTCTTGAGTATTTCCACAAGTTCGCAGCGGAACGCGGATATATCCTGTTTAATCTCATTCACATCGTCCTCGGTTACGCCCTGAGATTCCGCCTTGCGCTGCTCCACGGTCACATAGCGACGCACCAGATTCCGCATGATCTGCTGGTACTTAAAGTCCCGATCACTGGCCTGTTGGGCTTTGCGCTGTGGGAATTGTGATCGGAAATAAATCTGGTGTTCAGGAGAGCATTCCTAGAACTTACTCGTATTGTCTTGAGATGCTCCCGGCGAGCGGCTGACGATCCGCTGCAGAAGACACGACGGATCCACTTGCAGGCATACCAAATGGACTTGGGCGTGGGAATGATATTGAAGGGAGGCGGACAGGTGCCGCCCTCCTCGAAGTAACTGATCCACAGCTTGGATCTAGCGAATTTCCACTCCACATCCGCACGTTCCTGTGATTCAAAGTGCCAAAGATGAATGGAAATTTCAATTGGATAAGAGATGATTAACCCACCGATATAAGCTGGTAGGAGTGATTCATCATGGCAATCAGCAGGTTGAGCAGCACAACAATATTGATCACAGAGTAGGTGCCGAACATGAGCATGCCCCAGAAACGTGTAAAGATTTTAATCCCATCCAGCTCAAAACTGTCCAGATCGATAAGGCCAAAGACAGCCCAGAATAGGGTCTGTGTGGTCTCAAATAGACTAAAAGAAAGTAGTTAAATATAATTTAGTTATAGAACTATTTTATGCATGAAGTCAGTATTATTTGCTGCTGACTTCTGTCTGCTCTTATTCAACTTCTAGTACTTGTACTGCCCTGGCCAACAGGGCTGCCTCTTAGTTGTACCTTCTTAGAAGTATAATCTGACAACTAATTTTTAATCTTCTTTTGTATTCCTTTTTTAGGCTATAATCATAATCAATAAGAAACTTAGAATCGATTTGTCATTTGGGTGCAAAAGGTTTTAGTTGTCCAATCCAAACTTGGTGAGCATAGTTCTAATGGTACCACACACAGTTGGTCCTTATAATGCTAGAGATTTCTTAGTTATAGTGTTAGGTAAATGTGTTTTCACAAATTGAAACCAACTTGAGCTACCTGAGACGGACTTTCATTCCAAATTTGCTGTCTCTAGGTGTTATAGTCTCCGAGATCTAGGTGTTCATACGGACGGACGGAAAGATGGATGGACATTGCGATATCGACTCAACCGTTGATGCTGATCAATATACTTAATGGGGTCAGAAACGTCTTCTTCTGCCTGTTAGCTACACTTGGCTTTTGGCAAATCTAATTGACCTTTTTACTGACATCTTATACGATTCGGGTTTCCCGGTAATCCATAAATTTACTTTAGTCCTCCTAAGTTGCATTTGTGACTACTCACTTGGAGAATCTGCGCCAGACAATGCAAGCATTGGGATCGTTAGTGCCATTCATGTTCAGCAAGAGACTGGGCGAGACCTCTGGACAGCGTTTCTTCTCCAGATCCGCATAGTACCTAGGGGAAGTGGAATTGTTTACTAAAGGGTCTCCTTGAAGAGTCGGTTTACTTACCAGAGCAGCTGATTGAGGCCACTGCCAAAGGCAAAGAGGACCAGGACGTAGAGAAAAAAGAACTTCATGATGTCCATGACCATGCGCGACAGGGACACTTGCAGTGGTCCCAAGTGTGGGTTCACCGAGAAGATGTACACCAGCTTGAGGCTACTGAAAATGTTTGCCGCACTAAAGAGGCCCTCGGAAATGAGCATTGGATCCCAGGTATCCCAACGCTCACGAGGCAAATCTGTTGCCTGCGAGTTGAAGATCATCTCCTTTTGCACCTGCGCAGTTAAGAAAGCATCAATATCAGCAATAGTTATAGCAATTACAGAAATTATAGTATTCCTTATTTACATAAATAAACATTTAAACAACTGCATGAAACTGATTTATAAGTTTAATATACGAAAATTATAAAGTTACAATTATTTTATATCAGGAGAATACAGTACGGCTATTCTACAATCAAACTAGACTATCCGATCTTCCTAAAAATCTAAATGTTATCTATTTGTTCATTTTCTGACTTATCATGTTAATTTGTTGGTTTGCTTCATCGCTTGAGAATTAAGACATGTTTTCTTACAGTTTCAAACCGTTACTATGACATATTACAATGCAGTCTTAAATTTGATTTAAATTATGTCACAGTCTACAGACATTATCATTAAAACTGTATATGTTTGTAGACCCCGTACCCGAAAACTTTTAGAAAACACGATAATTTGGAAGCTACTAGATCGAATTTACATAAAATGTGTTGGTATATTTTGATCTTTCCTTACCGAACTATTGTCTATGGCACACATGGGACAAATCGGTCGAAAATAGGAAATTTGTAGTCTTGGTTGAGCTATCGTTCAACCTTTAGTTCTTCCTTTAAGCGTTTCCAAAATGTGGTGATGTAAACATAGTTTTTGCTGAGGTGAGCATAGTTTTTTACAATTTGCGGGGTTGGTAAGGTGCGTGGCAACAAGTTGAAATAAACTTGATCTGCTGGCGAAATGGACAGACTTTCATTCTAAATTTGTTGGCTCTAGCTATTATAGTCTGTGAGATCTAGGTGTTTATATGGACGGTTCCAAATATGGTGGCTCTAGCTATTATAGTCTCCGAGATCTAGGTGTTCATAAGGACGGCTCCAAATTTGGTAGCTGTAGACCTTATAGTCATCTAGGTGTTCATATGGATGGGCGGACAGACGTGCATTAACTCGGCTGTTGATGCTGATCAAGAACATATATACTTTAAGGGGTCGGCCACGCCTGCATCTGCCTGTTAAGCACATTTCGCTTCTGACAAACTTAACAGACTCCTCTACTCTTACTGCTCTACGGCGTCTAATAAACCCTAACTGATAGGATAACTAAAACAACTTGTATTATCGATTACAGTCACTCGTTCCTTGAACTCACCTGAAAAAAGGAGACCACTCGCAGAGCGACTGTTGCCACATAGAGAGAGTTGGTCACAAAGTCAATGACGTTCCACATGTCGTTGAGGTACTCCTGCAGTCCCACGTCCCAGAGTTGCTTCACCTCGCTCCAGATGAGTCCACTCACCCAGGCGAGTATTAACCACTCAATGAAAGTGGGTTTAGCTCCACGTTTCGTGGGCAGCTGCAGTTCATCCACCTGGTTGAGTATACTGCTTGCCTCCGTCCAAAACCAGCTGCCAATAAAGGTCTCGATGCGTTGGGAGGCCAACATGAGTAGGAAAAGAAATGTAAAGTACGAGGCACTGTGACAAATGAACTTGATGAAGGGCTTCCTCATTGTCTGGCCAATGGCTGAGTAGGGTGCCAGGATGTAGGCCAGCGAAAAGATGGGAAACAGGATTCCAATCCGTATAATGTCCACTGCCTGCAAAGCCATGTTCTTACGTCGAAAACCCGGCAAGCCTTCATACCAAATGCTGGCCAACAACTGCTGTACATTCGAGTGGGCCACGAACTGGGGAGGAGACACGAGTGCACAGAACTCGAACCGTTAGTTTTTACAGTATATTATAATACGCAGAGTATGCTAGACAAGCAGCTATCCTCTATTCACTGCTTACCTTCTTCTGGCGCAGTTTGATAGCCAACTTGAGGCGATTTAAGTGCATGCGCTCGCCGTGCTCGTAAACAGGACCAGTAGGATCATGATTCAGCAGTATCTCTAGCTCGTGTGAGGTGCGAGTGTGATCCAACAGAGCTGTGGCAAAGTCCTGACACTGCTTGCGCAGTTCCTGATACTCGTTCTGCAGAATTGAAAAAGAACGGTTAACCCTAGGATTACCTAGGAGAAACTAGCCAGCAAACTTACCTTAAACTCGTGCTCGAGAAAACTCAAGCGTCGCAGCTCCCAGGATAACTCGAATGCGGTGAGTATGGGATCCTTGGAGGACAAGGCAATCAGACTGGGACTGGCCAGAGCACGATAGGCATTAATGCGCGATCGGGAGTGCCGCAGCGAATCCTCCTGACGCGACTGGACGCACTCGTCGCAGCCACAACGCACATCGTGAGGCATCGGGAGCACAGCTCCACGATCTAACAGAATCTTGATGATCTCGTAGTTATCCCGATGGGCAGCCAGTATCAAAGGTGTTATGTCGGGCGTAAATGTGGAAGTCTCCTCCGACGCAGACTCCCAGCTCTACAAATAAGACAAGACGTTTGGAAGGAGTTTTAGAATACTTTATAATGGTTTATCTATTAAGTCCCTCTATCATGTAGCTCCCATGGCAAAAATTCAGTCAAAATTTGGCTATTTGTATAGAGAAATACGCCATACAGTGAGTACAGGGTCTTTTAAGCCTATTTTACTAGTTACTTTCACAGAGAACTCTTACGTGATTGCCCTCATTCTGAAAGGTGACATTCTCATGGTCCAGCAGGACTTCCACGGCTTCCACAAACTCCTCGGAGATGGAGTGCAACAAAGCGTCCTTGGTGTCCACGTTGTAGTTGATGAGCAGTTCGACCATCTCCAGATTTTCATTGTCTATGGCCATGAGCAGAGCCGTTCTGCCCAAAGGATCTACACAATTCACATTGATATAGTCCGTGTCCTGTGCCTTCTGCAGCATTCGTCTCGTTCCCGCCATATCCCCGCGCTCTACGGCCAAAAGGAATTTCTTCTCCTCCAGCGTCAGTTGTCGTATCTCCTGATGCGGTCTTATGGTGTTCTCCTCTTCCATCATGCCGTGTATGCTATGTCGCTGCAGGGATTACATTCTGAGTCAACAAAATCAAATTAAGGATTAGTCATTCAAACCTTTACGCGCCTAGCTGGTTCAATTTGAACGGCTATATGGCCACTGCCACTATTCTCGCCTCCCAGTTTCTTATCGGCACCGTCTGCGCCATCTGCACCATTCTTGATCTTATTCAGTATCGGAGCTAACACCGATTTGCGACGAGCCGGACTTATAAAGTGCAGCTTTTTTCCTTCGTCTGTAAATGGAAAGAAAGGCAAGAATTTTCTATTTTAGCCAACTATCTTCAACCCGAAAAGAATCTGTTATATTGAAGATAACAAGCGCCTGAAACACTGTCACTCAGATGCACAGATACAGATACACCCAGCGCAAAAACAACAAAGTTAACAAATCCGAATTTGGCCTTGAATGGAAAATAGTTTTCCAATGCGTTGTGGTCGCAGGGATTTCGAAGGTTTCAAGGCCAACGATAATGTCCTTGGGTCAACTCAAAACTGATATTAATCTGTATTTGTTTTTATTTTAGATAGTAAACTAATCTAGTATAGAAGAATGTATAGTCATACGTATATACTGTGTGCAAATTCATCTGCAAATTAAATTATAATTTTCAAGCTCAAAGCAAACAAAAAGCACAAACAATTTTAACGGTCGGGGGGGAAAAGTGGGTGGAGAATGCGCCATCAAACTGAAATCTGGGTCAATTGTTGCTTGTTTTTGCATATATTAAATACGCTGCAAACACACACACACACACACACACGCAGACAGAGGAAGACAGTTACATTCACCCCTTGATTCGGGGTCATTTTAAGATGATGAATACTCGAGAGATTTAAAGAATTCTCAGTTGTGTCTAAGACTTCCAGACGATTAGAATATTATGTATTATGCATGCCTCTAAAATGTTAACGAATCAACAAATCAATGCAGTGTTCTTGGTGTTTGTGCAGAAGGCACCTCAGTTTCACACACGCACACACACATAGGCACATGCATAACAAATAACAAGTACCCAAATAAGTATGCTACAATTTTACACGTTTACCTTTTTGAGTCGAAAGAACTTTATTAAATCATGAAATATAGTTACTTTAAATAGGAGAATAATGTATAACACATTTTTAACAAATTAATAATGACTTTCATAATAAATAATTATTCTTAAACTTGTTATTTAAACATGTTTCCCCATCTGGGGCTAGGGTATCTGCAGGTGTCATAAACTGCGCTAGCTTTGAAATATTTTCAAGACGTTGGAGTATCAAGTTAGCCCACATTTTTTATTTTCTACCTTTTCACGTTCAACGAACGTTGAACTTTCATTGATTCCACACAGACGGAGGTGTGTGTTTGTGTTTCAGGGGGGGTAGCTGTATGTGTGTGGGTAAGTGAGACTGCGCAGAACATGACCTAAGTGCAGTTCCTTTAGCTTGTCGTAGGTCAGGACACGCTATGCAAGCTATGAAGCAAAAAAAAACAAAATGGCTAACAGTCAACGCCATTTTATAGCCAACAAAAAAGCACGAATACACAGAGAACCAAAGCGAATGGGAGAAAAAGAGAGAAATAGATAAAGAGAAACATGCTAGCTTTAGGTCTGGCTAATACTCGTAATCGCAATCAATTGAAATACTATTGATTGACCTGGAAACAAGCACATCCACCCTCGCTAATTTTTGGTCTACTTCGACGCTTCCTTTTCTCCATTTTCTCTCTTTTCCATGTCCACACATTTTCAATTAAAAATGCTCCACATTGCAGTTTTCCTACTTTACTTTGTAACCCCATTATGAATAGTTTCTTTAAAATACATTAATTAAAAAGTGTTTCATAAAGTTATAAGTTATATTAGCTTTGTTATTAAAGCTGTCTTACCTTCTCCTTCCTCTCCGGTTTTTGCATCGGTCCATTTCGACAACTTGCAATAAATAAAGCCAAATAGGTTAATACGTTAGTTTACATGTTAGGCATTCAAAAGCTGCTTAATATTAGTTGAATAAATAGACAAATGGTGCTAAAAACTAAAGTTATTATATGTAGAACATAACTTGGTATATGAATATGTCTGAAAATAGTTTCAATCAATAGTAATACCAATTTTATAACTAAATACATATTAAATTGCAAAATTTACTTCACCCCAAAAATAAAATTAATCTTAAATCGTAGTTTTTAGCGACTCAGTTAATAACGAACTTTCTAATAATCATCAAAAACATAATAAATATTTACCATAAATTGTAATAAATGTGGACAACTTATGAGTCTTCAACGAGGATTCAAGGCTGTCAGCTTTCATTTTATTAATTTGTCAAAGGAAGCTGCGAAGCTGCCGCTATGCGTTATTGTAAGACTTCCTGAATTAAAGTAAACGACCGTGCAACAACACTGCAAACCTTGACATACACAGCGCCACAACAACAATAACAAGAACAGTAGGAGCATCAGCCACAGAAAAAGCAACAACAGCAGCAGCGGGAAAAGCAACAACAGATAATTAAATGTCAAGACTGCAGTAACAGTAGCAGCATCGCTGCAGTTGTTGTTGTTTCTGCTACTGACAGAGTCACACAAACATACACACACTCACACGCTGCATATTCAGCTTTGGTGTTGTGCAGAGCTTCAGGTTCACGTCCGCTGTGCTCACCTCCAACGAAGGTTGTGACGCTGAAGCTATTGATTCTGCAGCAAAGCAATACATACATAATATGTGCATGTGTTGCTGGAGCATGGAGCAGACTGAAAAGAGCGGAGATTGGTCGACGAGTGTCCTTGTTTTTGCGGTTGCTTGCCGGCATGTTGCACAAACGCGTCCTTGCTACGCAGTCAGTACACTTGCATCTCGCCAAATCCCCAGACAAAGACAACGGCGAAGGACAAGTCAAAAAATAAAAACCGGACGAAAATTGCACAAGTGCAGCAAAGCCTGCTTCAAAAATAATGCAACCTGCAAATTTCCTTCTTCTTCTTCTCTTGTTTTTGGGCTTAAAATTGAGGACAAGTGCGTGAGTGTTAGATGTCAAGAAAACAACTACAAATTGCTGTAACAACCGACTTTGCGAAGCATTTTGTTGATGTGTCTATTTCGTGGAAGGCCAAGAGCGCTTTGAGTACGCAGCTTGAAGTGCACTCAGACTCTGGCAACCACAAAAATACTACAAACACAAGTATTTGAGCATATTCTAACAGGCTGGCAGCACTGTGCTTGCACATCACCGACGCTTGCATGCCATCGCTATCATCTTTACTAGCTATCTCCTTCTCCCTTCTATCAGCTGTAGCATTCATCTAGCTTTACCCTTTTAGCTAACACTATTGCACGCATTTAGTTAGTTCTAATAAGAATGAGCGTGAAAATATGAGAAATAGAAAATCAAATGCAAATTACACATCACTGATGCTTGCATCGCTATCATCTTTACTAGCGATCTCCTTTTCCCTTTTTATAGCATTCATCTAGCTTTACCCTTCTAGCTAACACTATTGCACGCACTTAGTTAGTTCTAATAAGAATAATGCGTGCAAATATGAGAAATAGAAAACCTAATTGCAAATTACACATCACTGACACTTGCTTACCATCACTATCATCTTTACTAGCCATCTCCTTTTCCCTTTCTTTAGCATTCATCTAGCTTTACCCTTCTAGCTTACACTATTGCACGCACTTTATTAGTTCTAATAAGAATAATACGTGCAAATGTGAGAAATAGAAAATCAAATGCAAATTACATTGCATATATTTCATTACTTGTTTGCAGCGTTAATTCCCAATTAATGGTAACTATGGACACGGGCATTGTTGTTGCAATTGTTTCCTTTGCTGCAGCTGTTGTCATTGTCGTTGTCCTTGAGCGCCTTCTAATTGAGGGCACTGCACTCAGTCGGGGTGACCGCACAGTTCCACATCCCTTTCCTTCCTGCTTCCTCCACTTCCCTTTTTCTGCATAGGCCAAAGCGGTGCCCGCTACACGGCGACCCCGACCCCAAACAATCTTTGTGTTGCCGTTCGCAATGTTTTGTTTTTGCTAAAAGCTGTTTAAATGTCGTCCCTCCTTGACACACGTCTGTGTTTGTGTTTGTATGTGTTGAACGTTGTACATGAGTATTCTTATTTACATATTTATGCATGTATGTGTGCATTTGTGAATTTGTGTGTGTTGCGCTTCCGTTTAACTGAAAACATGCAAACTGCACGTTGTGTATGTGCATGTGGGTGTGGATGTGTATGTGTGTGCATGTGTGGGGAAGTCTAAACAACTTGGCAGTGCAAGTGTGCGTGCATGTGTATAGCACACAAACACAGTTAGGTGAAAGTAGGTTAACTTGTTTTCGCCGTTAAATTTCTTCAAAAGTAACTTACAAATTATAAAGTAAAAAATAATTCAATAAGTTACCAAGTGTTAAATTCTTAATTGACAAAACATTGTAGTCAAATGCCCAGAAATCAGGAAAATAAACTAAACTAACACTCCCTTAGTGTGTTCATAAACTGCATAAAATTGATAAACTAGAACAAGTGGCAACTCTTCAAAAGCAGAAGAATCAAAGGTAAAGAGAACAGAGCAAGTGAAAAAGTGAATTCATACACAGATGCAGAGCTATCAGCAGTTCTCATAACACGGTAAACCGCACCACAAACCCCACCCAGAACCCTTCCCTTTCCCTAGTTACCTTGAGTTGAGATTTCCTCTTGAGTGCAGCAATCGAACGAGTTTGCTGCCGTAGCACCTCCAGTGCACTACTATCGGCGACGTCGACGTTGACAGCGGCAGCGAGTGAAGAAGCAGCGGCTGAGGAGAGAACGCTATTTTGACGGTCGGAAACGTAATTTCAAAAATCAAATTGGAAAAACTGCGCGAAATAATCAAAAATTTGTATATATAAAGCACAAAGTTTGCTAAATTGTTTATTTTGAATCCGTGGGAAACGCTTGAAAATATCGCACAATTCTTTTGAATTATAAACAATTAACGAAACAAATTGTTTTTATATTTGATTCAATATTTTTGATTTGTTTTTTGTTTACATTGATTACACGCTCAATTCGCGGCTATAAATACTCATGCCAACTAACGCGAAGTATGCCGAATGTTTAATAAGTTTAAAAAACTTGTATATTTTTGTTTTTGAATTTTTCATAGTATTTGTTAATCTTTAAACAATTTATTTATTTAATGTATGGGAATAGAAATATTTACGTAAGTACAGTGAACCCGATCACAAACAAATATTTTAGACAGGTGTTTGACCTAAAAACGAAACCGGAAAATGCATGTAACAATTCTAAATTCTAAACGTGCGATTTGAAATACTCGGTACTGATTGGACTTATAACTGAGATATTATATCTATCTGGATTTTCACACTTACAATAATCACTGATTATTTAAATTTAACGTCTTGCAATATTTTTTTGCGTTATGAAATTAATATTCACTTTTGTTTCGTTTTATTAATTCATTCGTTGTATTTGTGTGTCATCGCATATTGATCATCACAATATTTTCCAATTTTCCGTTTTTCCGTGCGTCGTAGCCAGCTGTCGATGTGCAACTGGAAACTGGGCGAATGCAAGGACTCTTTGAAACTGTGAGTGGGCGAAATCGCGAGTGAATCGCGTCAACTTTTGAGTTTTTGGGGCGAATAACGCTGGATATTTATTAATGAAACCCAAGAGCCGGCGCTTTAGATGCACCGCGCATGTGTGTAGTAGTAAAAGCAACGAGGACAATGAACCTTATGTCCCTGCGGCGTGAATTGTAATTAAGTAACACTTAAATTAAAACTAATTCTATAGAAATTAAAAGAGTTTAATTAGACAAGTAAATAAATCTTAGTTTCATCACGAATCATCTTAGTTTATTTTTAATTCTAACGGAAATTGCGCTAGATAGCGCACCTATCGTTAAGTCTATCGATTTATAGTATTTCTAGGAACTATCGCTTCTCAGTATTTCGCAAAATGTGTGTTTTTTAGCTAACTCTAGTACGGTCACACTGTAGACGGCGATAAGTTTGCCAAATGTACAATAGAAGGCGGTCGCTTCTTGCCAAAATTTACTTAACGTTGACTGTTTTAAATAATAAAGGCTACGCATACAAGCGTTTTCAAGTTGTGAATCAAAACTAAAATATTTGGTGCCTGTGTCTGTTATATTTAAACATAAAGACAAAGCGTGCAAAAAAAACGCCGCTGTGAGCAAGTGGTGGGAATGCGGTAAGTCGTACCTAAAATATATGCGTAAATATTTGCATTTATTTGTGACTTATGCAAATGTGTGTGCAAATTATACGGCCAAAGAAACGGCATGCTGCCTTCGTCATTTACATTTTTCTTGTGCATATTTGCTTTGTTTGACTTTTTGGCGCAATTCCTTCGGCGTTTTATTGCGTTCAGCATAAAATTTTTTGATGTCAGAGTGAGATGGATATAGTATGTTAGTAAGTGGTAGGGCTGCCTATTACACTTGCAGATTTTATTTCAGCATCAACACATTAATTCATTTGTTAATTGTGTGATAAAATATACCGATGACTTTTTTCTAGTGATAATCTTTTAAATCTCAGCAAACCTATGGTTAATTGTTAAATGTCATGTGAAAAGCACAAATGTGCTAAATAAGCCTGAACGTCGCATTCCAACATCAAACGTTGGCAGCCCTGGTCTACACAAAATTCAATTCGAGGAATTTGATTTCGCGTACGAAATATTTTTGCATTTTAAAGTATACAAAGGATAGTGATCATTTATAGTTTATATATTAGGTAAGTTACTAAAAAGCTGCAATCGGATTGCTTAATGTTTGTCTGTGTCTTCTCCATTTCGTCACAAGCCATTATTACTGTTGTCGTTTTTGCCGGCATTGCACATGCACACATCCATATGTGTGTGTATAGTTGAGTACGTATTTGCAGAGCACAGTTATACACACACACACAAGCAGTTTCATACAAATGTATGCGAGTGTGCAATTGCCTGCAGAAATTAAGGTTATGTTGATGACTTCGGCAGAATCATGGATTTCGTCCCCCTTAATAACGAAACTCCCAACTGCTCCTCCACTTAACACCCAAATCTAGCGTTACTGGAAATTATGGCCTGGGCTCCATCTACAAACTTCGAGGATGATTTGGTTGATTTGCAACCTGATTTTAATTTCATACACGGACAGTTGGCATACGAAGCAAATCGTAGAATTAATCAGAATTTCACTCCTCGTCCCAAGTCGACATATGAGTATATAAGGAAACGGGAGGTTCGCAATGAGGAGATAAGTCAGGAAAACTGTTCGAAAACAAAGGAAATCGCTGCCAGCCTGGCCATGATGGAACGCATTCAGGAGATTGCAGGCACAAGTCGACTGGGAGAGCATGCCACCATGGCCGATTGGGAGGACGAGAGCACTGTGGAGCGGGAGGCCATTGCAATGATGCGACACTTTGGCATGATGTCAATGGCCGATGGCTCAATATTGCCACCGAAAGAGGAGACTTTGGAAAAACGTAAAGTCAAGATTGTACGAAACGGCAGCAAAAGTTTTCCCCTCATTATGGATCCCAGCTACTTTGAGCCAGGTGGAACCCGGAAGAAGTCCGTTCGAAATTCTGAAAGCGAAACATCACACAGTGGCGGAAACAGCAACTCATTCAACCACTATGAAAAAGCTGAGTCCGGAAGCACTGTGAGCAACTATTTCACAGCAAGATCCCACTCGGATGATTCCTTCAGCAGCAAGGAAAGCTACAAAGAGATAGAGTATAATCTCCTCCAGACATCGGCTGAGGAAGCAACTTTGTGTCCGCCCTGCACATTTATCAAAGTTATAAACAATAGCAATAACAACAATAAGAACCGTCGTCGTTCAAAAAAAAATCTGAAACGAGAGCAGTAAAAAGATTGAAAGTATTCGAGATTATGATTAGAAAGTTTATAAAATATATCATAGCTAGTCTTTGATATAAATGTGAGAAGCATGGAACATTACAAAAGTCTGATTTGTTTTTGAATTGTGTTCGAAAATATTAATAATGCATATTAAAATATTTACTTAGATTAAAATTTAAAGAGCGTTACTTATTTTTTAGACAAGAAACATAATGTGAAAAATGGATGGTTGTTTTTGTTAGGGCTTTATTCTAGTGTAGAAATTCGACAAATTTCATATTTCTGTAGCTTAAGTATTCAAAAACAAGTAAGAAAGGCTACAGTCGATCGAGCCGACTATAAAAGACCCCGCACTCTCATAGTAGTGCACATTTGTATTCAATTTGAATTCAAATTTTCAAATGAAATTTAAAAATTTTAATTTTATATGTACATTTTGAATTGAAATTAAAAAAAAATAATTTAACAATTCGCATTGCCAGCATTCGAACCTACAACCTCAGACCAACTCTATCAGTTGCACCACGCGCCAATTTCAAGAATTTTCCGAATATCAGCATTTACATACATACATATTATTCATACAAACACACATTCGTTTGAAATTATATGTATGTATGTATGTGTGTATTCGGCGCGGCCAGCGTCTGCCGGCAGCGCTGTCGCCACACAAGCATCGAAAACGTTCGAACATGTGTTTGTATGTTTCTGTCTCGCTCTCGCGCGTAAGTGATATTGCTGTTAAATAACAAACTTTCTAACGCAGTAGCGCTTTTGTTAAATGTAGTATTTTAATGCCACTTTCAGAATAGTTTGATTTTATATGTCTCTGCTACGCACATTTCGCTTCTGACAAACCTAATAGACCCCTCTACTCTTTTTTAGAGTACGGGGTCTAATTATACAAAGGATTTGTAGAAGTTCGAATTATTTTTGAAGTTATAGCTGTTTTAGTGATGTGGCTGCTATGGCAGGTGTGATCGGGTGTAAAACTTTAAATGCGTTTTTCTTCAAAGTACTTTTTTCAATACCGTCGCCACGATTGATTACTCAAGTTTTAATCGGCTGATTTACTTGAAATTTGGCAAGAATATTCTTAAAATACAAATCAATAGCATAAACCATGAGGTTTATGATTCTTGCCATAAAGACATTCATATTACATAAGTGTTCATTAATTTTGTAAACTTTTTTTCTGGTAGTTGTCGTGGACACTTCCTTTATTTTTTCCTTTTTACTTAAAAACGCATAACTGTGAAAAATTATAATTATATTTTAAATTAATTTTTATAAACTATTTAAATATAAATAATTAAAAATTAATGTTAAAAATGTCAATAGTTTTTTTTACACGCCTTCAAAAAACCACTCTAAATTCGGTACTAGAATACCCCTGTAAATGGTTTCCAAGCTAATCAACAATTACTTAAATATTCTTAATATTTTAAATATGTTATTATTTTAAACCTTTTTTTCAGATGCATTTTTCATATTTTTTTTGTCAAAAGTGTTATATTTGTCAGATTTAAAGTGTGATACGACTACGAGTTACCCTGTACTGTGACATAAATGCGATTTGACAAAAGTTATTCACTACATAAAATACATCAAGTTATACTATGATATAATATTAGTTCCGAATTCAGGTGCCTCAACCTTCGAATTTGAAACTGAAACTAAAATATTCCCAATTGTATAAATTTTGCAAGCTTTTAGTTTTCCTTTGTTGACTCATTTATATACCCTTTCCAGGTTATTGTAATATTTAGCAATTCGGCATGTCACCTGTACAGTGAAGGCCGTACTATGAGTGACACTCCCCGCTAGTGTCGACAAGGGACAAAAAAAAAATTTAGGAAAACTGGCAGAGTATTTAAGCTTTACTAAACAAACAAATTTTTATTTGTCACGCTTGGTCACTGTGGAATGCTTTATCTTATTCATGAAATATTTGCAAACACTACGCACAGTTTGAAACAGTTTTGCTCAAGCGTAATACATATAAACAAACTAAACTTCAATCCAAAGCATTAATAATTTATTGAACGCTTTGAACAGCAGGTCACGCTAGTGACGAAAATATAACTTTATGTGGAAAGGAGCGTAAAGAAGTACATACATTTTCTTACAAATACAAAGTAAATTTTAATAATTTATCATTTGTTTTAAAAATTGAATGACTGCGAAACGTTTGGTTAAAGTTCAACAGACGGAAAACCCGATGAAATATAAAAAACTTGAAGCTGAAAAAATCAAGAGACAATTGAGCGAATTCATCAACACACGAAATGCTGAGAAGTGGTAAAAGGGAAGAGGTTGGTGTCAAATCGTGATTTACAGAGATGCTGACTGTGACTATTCATCAGAGCAATAATACAATATATTTAATACAAGTAAATGTATCTATACAAGTATGTGTATCTGTATGAATGTATATGTATGAAGCAACAGCCCTTTGCTCAGTACTCAACTCTGCTCCTCGATTCGTTAGCTGCTCGTTGACGTTGGCTGCTGTGCGTTGTCGTCTCTGTCTTCGTCTCTGTCTTCGTCTCCGTCTTCGTTGTCGTCGCAGCTGCCGCATTGAACTTAAAAGCGGCAAGTTAAACTTGAAAGCTGTTTTGTTGGAGCGCGCAGGCTGAGAGAGACCAGAGACGAAAGGCGAGAAAGGAGAGAGAGACTTGCAACAGCAACCACCGAAAACGTGTTGAGGTCTGTTGCATCCACCTTTTTGGCGCGCGCAAGCGCGTCTTTCCTTCTCCACACACAGACACACACACGCACACCTATCTAAACTTATATATACATATAGATATATAAACTATATGTAGCTGTCTCTCTATCGCTCTCTTTGGCGCCGTTCTCTTGAAATTTCGAGTTGCCTGGCCTTTGGGCATGTATTTGTGCTTTTGCACATGTGTGTGTGTGAGTGTATGTATATTATACAATGGTCATGTATCGGTCGCATTTGCTGCTCACAGTTTCGTTTTAACGCTGGCCCAGGACGAACCGTTGCAAGGATTGCCTCTGTTTCGGTTCACTAACACGATGGCAACTCTAGAAACTATACTAGTTGAATCAACTCTACTAAAACAAAGGGCACGATTTAGCCCAAAAATAAAGAAAAGCTTTGGTAGACAACGGACTTTTGATGGCAAATAAAAGAAGTCTTTACGTGTCGGTTTACCGGGCAGTACCGGGTCGATTACCGGGTATTTCTTTGCCAATGTGTGTGTGTACTACGCATACCCGACTTTGCCGAGACGGTCGTTTTGTCTCATTACGAGTTACGCGACGCTTGACGACGGTCTTTTCGGTTCGGCAAAATGACGCGAAAAAAAGGAGATGACCCCCGACCCCAAAACAACAGACAGACGACCCTCCGCTTTGTTCCGTCATGGAAGCGATATACCGAAAGCAACATGTACATCACAAATACATAAATAGGTAAACCTTCAATGCTAATGATATTAAACATTTCTGTGCTCACGTGGCTCTTGTTACCAAATCTCGTCATTCCATAAAAAATAAAATACCGAAGGAATACTTGTCTTTGCCCCCTCTCCTTCGAACAGTTACCCGCCTCTGGCTGCTGTCCTTGTGTGTCTGTCCAAGAGAGAGTTGTGTGTATTTCGTCTTATCCATACCGTATAAGCGAATACCCTGTGAAAGTTCGTGTGTCAGAAAGAGTATTTCTGTTTTGTAGGGGACATATTGGATACTTTTTAGTTTGATATTTCTGTAGGGTACTGCCTAGTCCATTACTCCCCACTTCTGCATACAAGTTTCTCACTGCATTTTTATTTACATTTTATTTTTTTTCGCCTGGAGCATTAACGGCCAGTCTTATGCCCAAACTCGTATTTGCTGAGCCTTATCGCAGATGGTTAACAAGGTGGGAGCGGGAAGTCTCCTCTCAACAGCAATGCCCGTTCGGTATTTCAATCTACAAGACCCCAAGGTACGGCCTAAGCTGTTACTAGGGGACAGATTCAACAATTAACTAAAGGTTTATTATATCTCCTACTTATTGATCATAACTTATAAATTATATGCTTGTTTGAATTGAAATACCAACTTAGTTGTAAATTTCGGATTAAAGTTGCATTCAGCAAATATTGTACCAAAAGCCGGTTGCAAGGCTTTAAATATAAAAACAATAAAAACCTGCAAGATAGGAGCATCTAGTCTACATGTATCTATGCACAATTTCACTTATTCCTGTTCACTTTTGGCTCCTCTCCATTCGTTTTTCTTTGGCCACGAACCCGTTGGCGATCGGTTTGGCTACAAACTGCAACCAGTTCTCCCTCTTACCGCCTGTCTGTCTTTCCTAGAGGTACTCTGTTGCTATGTCAGCCTTCAATTCCTATACCCTGTCTGCAGACAAGAGAAACGGGTTAAGGAAAAATTCCTAATGAAGAAATCTTCATTCACTAAACTATTTGTTTTGTTTGAATGATCTCAAAATGGAAAGCTGTTTTCCGAACAAGCATTTGGTCTAAAAAAATGCATTGAAGGAGTTTTATATCAATGGAAACTATTTTGCTTCTGTTTCTTTTGCATTAAATATCTTTTAAAAATAATGGAAACCTCATAAGATGATTTTCGTCATATTTATTCTAGTTTTGAGTATATAACCGTAAGTTTTCCAGCATAAACCCCGGGGTCCTTGACGTTCTCATTATATTTTATGCCTTGATACGCTTTATGGCAATTTAATTTTGCATACAAAAGAAATACCGGCCCTGTAAAGTCAGGCACATGAGTACATTGATCTGAGAGACAACAAAAGCGAGTAATACCAGATTTTTATTTATTTAAATTTTTATATTAATATAAATATAGATATAGAGCAAGGGTATGAGTACGTCGACCCCCAAAGATTTTGAGTGTTTTATTTCGTTTTGAATATCATTCGCTCAAAGTGTAAAGGGTATTTACCAGTTGATTCCTCTTATTTGTAGTCTTATTGCCTATCTTAAAAATAGCATAGGAAAAGGAAGCTGCAATGAAAAGCATTAAAAAGGAGCGCAAGTGTGTTTGCGTGAGCGTACCTAAAAGAGAGGTAAAAATTCCACTTTGTTAAATGTAAATGGAGTACATACATACATTCATACACACACACACGCAAGGAGCATAAAAGAAATCGTAATAGTGGCCTGTTGAACAACGCAGGCAGCAACCAACAGAGCAACAAGAACAACAACACCAACAGCAAAAGAGAACATCAGCAGGGCATCGACTACTACTACGTCGACGCCTGCTATGAGCTTTTTAGCACCGGCAAATAAGAAGTCGCTGTCAATGCCAACGTCGACGTCGCCGTCAGCGTCAACGTTTCGGCATCACACGTAACTCAACGCAGTAGAGAGAGCAATAGTGGCAGGAAAGGTACTCATCGTTTTTGTCTTTGTCTCTGCCTTTCGTTGTCCCCCTACTTTCCTATATCGACTGTCGGAAAGCTAGCCGAGAAGTTGATAGAAACGACGTCATATTCGTCGTGAGCTCAGCATAGAGCAGCGCTGCGTCAGCAGAGCACAGAGATGAGAGCTTTGCAGCGCATGTTTATTATACGCAATATAGTGAAAATAACGGACGGACAGCAGCAGGAGTACATTTTTATGCGTTTGTTGAAGCTGGCGATGTCGCTTTTGCTGTTGTTGTGACTTAGTGTCTCTGTTTGTAATGAAAGAGTATAAGAAAAAGAAAAGAATATTCTGAGGTTAGGTTTATACACAGCTTAAAGTTTCTAATTGGTTTTTGGTATTTAACAATGGAATTTATTAAAATGCCGTATAAATGAAGATTACAATATCTTTATGTTGGTGTGTGTACAACTTCAATTGAGCGTTTTTTTTTTCGAGAAAAATAGAGAGCGCATGTGCTCTCAAGCGCCATCTCTCTTGATGCGAGTAGTAAAAGAGAGGAGAAGTGTGGAGAGGGCGGGGGTCTTGTTTGATGTAGTTGTGGTTGCACGAGGGAACAAACCATGACCATGCCAAAGGATGAAATATTAAAACGGCATAAAAAAAGTTGACTTTTTGTGTGCTCTGTTGTGTGGTGTGTACACTAGTAACAGCGGCCAGCATCCCTAAAGTGCGTGTGTGTATGTTTATGCAACTAGGCAGTGTGTGTGTGTGGGTGTACTGGGGTGATGCTGGGGAATTTGAGGTTAAACATGAATCTGCACATGAAATAGTTTTCGACTCTTGGCTAATTTCGTTTGTTTGTTTTTATTTTCATTTGCAGCATCCACGCAATGCTTTTGACCACAAATCCCTGAGGGAGACTGCACGCGGATCAGGACACAGCAACGGGATATTAATCTGAACTAAAGGACATGGCAGCCAGCACAGCAACGAGCACTCCGGCAACCCGTGAGTTTGTCGAAGGCTGGACACTAGCACAGACCCTCGGTGAAGGTGCCTACGGCGAGTAAGTCCGAGTATGAGTGGGAGGCGAGATAGAGAGAGATTGCAAATCTGGCGGTGAATGTGTGTAGAGAGAAGTCAATAAACCGGAAACGCTGTGTGGCCCAAGAAAAACGCTCATTTCCGGCGTATTTTTGCGCCATATGCCAATCTGGCCATCCCTGCCTTCCTCCTCCCTACCACTTAGCCGTGTCTGTTTTGCGCATGTCCCGAATTTGTAACAGGAGCAAATGCAAGTGCTAAAAACAGTCGATACACAGGACAAAGACGCCGTTTGTATTGATGTTTTAAAAACTTAGCTATGTATTTTTAGCTCTTTTATAATTCCAATTTTCTAAATCGAGGGGTTTTCCCTTTTTCTGTTACTGTCAAAATTGGGCATCTTTGAACTAAATGCATTAAAAAGTGAGCAATTGGAACAGTCAGCACTAATTTAAGAAGCATCGTCTATCTATATCATGTTTCTGTCATTGAATGAATCGTAACAAGTGATTATTATAGGAAGGTTTTCTAGATATCATATCGTACCTAAAGATGTAGGTGATTGGAGTGTTAGCTATTCTTTTCATATTTATAAGGACTTTCTATTAAGAGATTTTGCTAATAAATTAGCTATTGCTTTTTGAAATAGTGATAATACTTCTGCCCCTTCATCTCTTAAAACTTTTGCTAAAATGCACTTTTATAATTTTTTGTAGAGTCAAACTGCTGATTAATCGTCAGACAGGAGAAGCTGTGGCTATGAAAATGGTTGATCTGAAGAAACATCCAGATGCTGTGATCTCAGTGCGTAAGGAAGTGTGTATACAGAAAATGCTACAGGACACACACATTTTAAGGTTCTTTGGCAAAAGATCCCAGGGGAATGTGGAGTATATATTCCTGGAGTATGCAGCCGGCGGAGAACTCTTCGATCGCATTGGTAAGTGACGAAAACTAGCTGTGTTCGCGCTACTTTAAAAGGTATTAAAGGAAGTAAAGACTTCATAGTTTAAAGAGACGAACTGTAAAGAAAAACGCACTTAAAATCTAATAAAGAAGCGACTTTAGGCAGTAACCCCATTTTTAAAATATCAAATTATTAGTATTTACCACACGTTGACTAGATCTGATTTTTTGTTAAGTATGTTTACGTGTCCATCCCAGGTTTGATAGACACTTTTTGCCACTTTGGCAGTTGTGGCAACTACATAAAGTCAATATGTGCACACCGAATGTAAACTGACAAATTGAGGGGGTGTGACAGAGGGAGGAGGCGGTGTAGGAGGGTACGCACTACAACCTGGAGGACAGCAAATTAAACAGCCTGGACATCTGACGACAGAGTTGAAATGACAAATGACAAGATACAGATATAGATCTTGATTACGAAACTGCGACAGAGGAGAAAGGGATAGGGTGGCAAGGGGCAGGAAGGTGGCAAAAACTAATGTTACAGCTGAACTTGCAACGCTTTTCGCCATTTTCCTGGTCCCTTGTGTGCAGTCTCGTGTGGGCGTGGTAGTTGTTCAAATGTGTCAAAAAGTGCTGTAAATCTTTATAAAGTTTTTCAAAAATACTTTCTCCACAAATTCATTTGTTGTTTGTTCAATTTACAGAACCCGATGTTGGCATGCCACAACATGAGGCACAGAGATACTTCACCCAACTACTGTCCGGTCTACAATATCTGCACCAGCGTGGAATCGCCCATCGAGATCTTAAACCAGAGAACTTACTGCTCGATGAGCACGATAATGTGAAAATCTCAGACTTTGGAATGGCCACAATGTTTAGGTATTAGGTACAAGCAAATATAAAGCAAACTTATAACAAAGATAGTAATTAATTAAAGTTACTTGAATATCAAACTAGTTTAATTTAAATTCGTATTTTTAAATGTATAATTATACATTAAACAAGCATAAAATATGTTTATTATAAACTAAATTTGCTTTCCATGTAGCATAAGTAATGTTTGACTTTGTATAATTATATTTCAAACAAGCAATTATTAAAATTATGTAAGAAATTTGAGATTATTGTGATTAAAATAGTTTTAATTTATGTTCAAACTTATGTACCTTCCTAAGAACAAGTTACACTTTAGTAAATGTGATATTTTATAGCTTTATGTTTCCCTAAATTAACTTTTTTTTTTCCACCTCTTCAGATGCAAGGGCAAGGAACGTCTGCTGGACAAGCGGTGTGGCACACTGCCCTACGTGGCTCCCGAGGTTCTACTAAAGCCCTACCACGCACAGCCCGCCGACATTTGGTCCTGTGGCGTTATCCTGGTCACAATGTTGGCAGGGGGTAAGTTCCACGTGTTTTAAATTCATCATCTTTGATAACGCTTTAAATCATCTATGTTATATTTTTATTTTGTGCACAATTCCACAAGCAATTGCTGTTAATCAATAATTAATAAGTGTGTTTTTTATTAAAATCCAAGCATCGATTCCTCCTCTCACATAACGCATCCATAAGGCACCGAAAAAAAAAGATACAATAAAGGTTCATCATCGTTACTTACTTAAATGTAATTGTGTCTTGTGTTCATTTGTTGCCTCATTGTTTATGTTTTATTATGAATTGTTTATACACATATTATAACATGCAACTCTTTCATTTTTGCTGTTTCTTTGGTATTCTAGCTGTAGATTGTTTCTCTAATTTGTATCATCTAAAGCTTTTATACCAAAGCTCCAGCTTAAATTGCTTGCCAGCGCATCTGCCAAAAACAAACAATAAAAAACAACAACATAAATTAGTTAATAAATGTTAAATGTTAAATAACAAACAGTCAACAAATCGCACATTTTCCATCACTTTGTAAAATGCACGTCACGTTTCAAAAACTAAGTTTAAAGTTATGCTTTAGTTTCTACATAAAAAGAAAATTATAAACGATTAGTTCTAAAGGTGCTGTATTCTATAAGATATAGATAAGTTATCTGATCTGGGGCAAATATGGTCAGCAGCAGCTTTTTTGATCTTGGTCAAAGCCACGCACTGCCCCAGTGTTAATTGGGTTACGATATCTCAATGAACAAACAATTTGACTGAATGCATGTCTGATTTTAAAAAGTACAATATTTATAATATTTAAATGAAACATTCTGCTTGCTTCTTCATTCCTAGAGCTGCCGTGGGACCAGCCCTCGTCCAGCTGCAGAGAGTTCATCAACTGGAAGGACAATGATCACTGGCAGACGCAGACTCCTTGGAGCAAACTGGACAACTTGGCCATATCCCTGTTGCGTAAGGTGCTGGCCAGCAGTCCTGGAGCGCGTCTAACACTGGACAAGATACTCGACCACAAGTGGTGCAACATGCAGTTTGCAGAGCATGGTAAGAGCCTTGGAAACCTTGTGGAATTTCAGCGATATAGGATGCCTTAAGAGCACACGTTTTGCTGCTCAGGTACTTAGTGACTCTCAATTGCATTGGATTTGAGGGTCGCTCTGTGCCTGTGCCGCACGTGGAGCAGCCAACAACAACAACAAGGAGAGCAGCAGTTAGAGTGGATTTGTGTGTGTCTAGTGAAAAACTAAGTCAAGTGAATTTTCTTTGCATTTCCATTGCTTTGGCGCTTTAGCTGTATGATAGATTTGAATACTTCATAAAGCTAGATTACCAAAGCATTGGCGAATTGTACCGAGTTCAGCAGTAAAACTGGTCTAATTGAATAAATATTTAATATTTATTTAAATATTTTATTGTTTATAGTTTTTCTTTTGTTTTTAGCTCTTTTGTTTTGCATACTATTTGCTCTTTGGTGATTTTAGCTGTATGGTGTGTGTGCTGATTCCATAGAGCTTTATTACCAAAAACCAAATGGTTCTTGCGTTTGCTTTCTTTATTTCGCCTCGTTTTGTTACCAAAATCGCTTTATTTAACTTTATTTACTAATAAACTTCCTTTTTACTTACAGATCGTTCATACGACCTGGTGGACTCGGCAGCTGCTTTGGAGATTTGCTCTCCAAAGGCGAAGCGACAACGTCTGCAATCGAGTGCGAGCCTGAGCACGAATCTGGATGACTCGATATCCCGCAATTACTGTTCCCAGCCCATGCCAACTCTGCGCAGCGATGGCGATAATGGAATCAACCAGACAGAGGATGGCGATCGACAGCTGCTGGTGCAGGAGGCACGACTCAGCTACTGCTTCTCGCAGCCAGCGATGCTCGATGATTTGCTGCTGGCCACGCAAATGAATCAGACCCAAAGTGCATCCCAGAATTATTTCCAGCGTTTGGTGCGTCGTATGACGCGATTCTTTGTGACCACTCGTTGGGAGGACACCATCAAGCGGTTGGTGGGAAACATCGAGCGTTTGGGTGGCTACACCTGTAAGGTTAGCGAGGAGGGTGTGGTCACCGTCTCCACCATTGACAGACGCAAACTGCGGCTGGTTTTCAAGGCTCACATCATCGAAATGGATGGCAAAATCCTTGTGGACTTCCGTTTGTCCAAGGGCTGCGGCCTGGAGTTCAAGCGTCGCTTTATCAAGATCAAGAACGTCCTCGAGGATATTGTTCTAAAGGGTCCCACAACCTGGCCAATTGCTATTGCTACCAATTCGGTGCCTTAGTTTTTAAGCACTAGTTATTAAACTTGAACATAGCATAACTTCATAGCTTTTCTTTTTAAAACATTGTGTTAAAAATGTTAAATTCACACTTTTTATTTGACAACTTGGAACAAACTTCACCACATTTTAATATTGTTAAATGTTTATTAAACTAAGTTAGTTGTTTAGTTAGCTAAACGTTATGAAACAATAAATCGACATCGATTTTGATTATATTTAAAATGCGTTGATGTTTGCATTGAGCGGGGAGTAGGATGGAATAGTTGGAGTCTTCCCGAAACTTAAGTGTACCGCAGATACAGAAAATATTTCTATTTTAGCTGACCATAATATATCCATTTATAATCTTAGTCAAGAGCTGAGTTGTGAAACAAATTACTGAAAGAAAATAAGTTGATCTTTAACTCTCTGCTGTACACCCAGTATAAACCCAGTATATGCTAAATGTCGGGCTTATAGCTCAAAAAAGATTCCTCAACAAAACCACATTTTCGGAATATTTTCAACCATATTTATTTGACATCTAGTAACGCTTTGAATAAGAGAGAGTATAATGGATTCGTCTTTTATTGTAAACAATTTCTACTCGCAGTACCCACATCGAGTCGAACAATCTCAGGGCTAGAACATATACAGAGAATCGTGTCTTTATTTGGGGTGGAGTACAAGATGAATCCATACCATATTATGGTTATACAATGATATTTGTGCCTCAACATTTGGATCAGCATCTATAGTATAATATATACGATTTTAGCAAACAATGAGAGTGTGAGGTTCATTCTAATCGATAACGTTTAATCATAATGTCTAATAACGAAGCAAAGTGTGGGTATTATAGATCCATGGACTGGTTAAATCCCTGGATCGCGGTTGCTTTTGTGCGCCAGTCACAAGAATTGCTGTTGCTTTATCCGCTTTGTATGGTGGTGTGTGTTTTTGTGTTGGAATTTAGAAGTGGCAACGTTTACTGTGGTTTCCTGAAGCTCTTGCCGGCGAACTTGACGCCCGCACCGATCTCCTCCTCGATGCGCAGAATCTGGTTGTACTTGGCCAAGCGCTCGGAGCGGCATGGGGCACCAGTCTTGATCTGGCCGGTGGACAGACCGACGACCAGGTCACCGATGAAGGAATCCTCGGTTTCACCAGAACGATGGGAGACCATGGTGCCCCAGCCGTTCTTCTTGGCCAGAAGATGGGCCTGAATGGATTCGGTGACGGTACCGATCTGGTTAACCTTCAGCAGAAGGCAGTTGCAAGCACCCTTCTCCACGGCGGTGGCAATGCGCTTGGGGTTGGTCACGGTCAAATCATCACCGACAATTTGGATCTTGGTGTTGGAGGTCAGGTTAGTCCAGGCATCCCAATGATCCTGATCGAAGGGATCCTCAATCGAGACAATGGGGAAGTCCTTGATGAACTCCTGGTACAAGTTGGCCAACTTCTCAGGCGACAGCCATTGGGCCTTGTCGCTCTGTGGGTTCTTGAAGTCCAGATCGTACTGGCCATCGCGGAAGAACTCCGAGGCGGCAACATCCATACCGATCTCAATCTACAAGTATGCGAAAATCGATTAAACACAATTCTATCTAGTTTGGTAATGTCACCTACCTTGCCGGTGTAGCCAGCCTTGGCAATGGCATCGCTGATCAGGCAGAGAGCCTCCTTGTTGGACTGGATGTTGGGGGCGAAGCCACCCTCATCACCGACAGCGGTGGCATCCAGACCGAACTTGGCCTTGATCACGTTCTTCAGATGATGATACACCTCTGAACCCATCTTCATGGCCTCAGTGAAGCTGGAGGCACCAGTGGGCAGGATCATGAACTCCTGCATGGCCAGTTTGTTGCCAGCATGGCTACCACCGTTGATCACATTGAATGCGGGCACGGGCAGGATGATGTCCTTGTTGCCGGCGAGATCAGCAATATGTTTGTACAATGGGACGTTCTTCTTGGCAGCACCGGCCTTGGCAACAGCCAGGGAGACACCCAGAATGGCGTTGGCACCGAACTTGCTCTTGTTCTCAGTGCCATCAAGCTTGATCATGAAGTTATCAATGGCAGCCTGATCGGTCACATCCAGGTTGGCCTTGATCACCTCGGGTCCCAAGGTGTCGTTAACATGGCCAACGGCCTTCAGCACGGACTTGCCATGGTAGTTGGCCTTGTCGTTGTCGCGCAGCTCCAAAGCCTCATGGACTCCGGTCGAAGCACCCGAGGGAACGGCGGCACGGAACAGGCCCAGATCTGTGGTCAGATCGACCTCGACGGTGGGGTTACCACGGGAATCGTAGATTTGACGGGCTTTGATCGACTTGATGGTCATGTTTCCGTTTGTACTGTAAAGAAATTATTTTATTTATTTTACAATATTTGATAATAAATCACAAATGCATAAGCGGGCTTAATCATTTGCAGCTGGGCTATAAAAATCAGATTTATAGTGAGCTGAGATAAAGTCTACGGTACAACTGCGCGGCTAAAAGTGCATAACGTTACAAAAATGTACCAAAATCCATATGGGTACGGGGAGCAGAGATAAATTTTTATAATGGGTACATTTTGATAAGTGAACGCTAAGCAGACCGGCGTCGTCCTTTGCCCATAATTGGTATCTATTCCCTGATTAATGAACACATACACACACAAAAACTTAAAATTATGTATGTATATGCAAATTTCAAATAATATAAAAGTGACTAAATCTTTTACAAAGTAAATTTCAAATAGACGAAAAGAAATTTCATCAGAGCACTAGGCAAAAAGTCATTAAAATAAACTCACGTAGTCCCACTAATATTACAAATCCAGATTAATTTAAAATTTTAAACAAGTCAATTTAGTTAAATTAACTAATATGAAAGTAATTCCTAGTGGAAAACACTTTGGCGTAGGCGGAAAAGCAGGAGAGGGGCAATGAACGCAGCAGTTGTACCGTTTGTATGTATGACCTCTACGCAGCGCTTTAAGGTCATAGCAAAAGTAATGTGCAAAAAAGGCCGAAAAGTAAGCGACGTGCACTGCAAAGCGCGTAAAATTGTGCAAATTATTACGGATTATTAAACATTTCGTGTATTTATGCATATAAAACATTAGAAATGTTTAATTTACCACAAGTACCTATATATACATATATATTGCATATGTGTACATATACTAATTTGTTAGATAATCGTGGCTTTTATTTAATCGTATTATTGCAATTTAGCTGCAAAGTGTTGTATTTCAGTTGATTAATATTAAACTTTTATACTCTCACTTTTATTTTATATATGCAGATATATAGTTGTATATATATATTTAATACATACCAAGAACTTTTAAATTTCAGAAATTGAAATCCAGACGAGAGCGACTCTAGCGAGCTTCCGGCTTGTCCGACTGATTTGCTACTGAAAGCGACTGAGAATACGAAGCAATTTTTTCTTGGGCTTATTTTCTGCGCTGCCAGTGTCGAATGCAACGTTGGGTACACTCGGAGAGCGCGCGATACAAATATGTGGGCCATTGTTGTTGTCGATTGTGGAACGTAAACTGCGAGTGCGTATGAGTGGGAGAGTGTGCGTCCTCCAGGCGCGGTCCGGTCGCTGTCAGCCGGCTTCTCTCAGTGGGGGACTATATGTTGGAATTGACCTTCGCACAAGGTTAGGCCTAATGGCATCCACAAGATATATTTATTTATTGCGCAAACTGTAAACATATTAAAAATTAATGTTTTTGTTCAACTCCAATTGAAACCAGTTGCTTTGAATTTTAATTCTATTAAAATATTCATAATATATCGTTTACTAACTGCGCTCACTGCACAACACTGTTATAAACAAGTACTCAACAGTTATCGTTTCCCAACAGCTGTTCTCTCCTCACACGATGGTGCGATTAGCGGCAAAATAACACCGATATCGATAGATTATCGACAATCTAAATTGCACGCGGCCGGAATTGTTTTGTTTACGTTTATAATGTCTGCTACAATGAATATTGTTATGCCTGGCGAGCGGGTTACCGCTATCGAGGATGTAGCTAAGGGCAAGCGAATCATATTGGGACCAGGCCTGCGAAGAGTCAACGATACAGTCGTGGCCAGCAAAGCCGGTCCCCTGCGCCATAAGGAACCAAACACATTCTGGGTAGACAACTACCAGCGACGATATGTTCCGGCGCGAGGCGATCTAATCATTGGCGTTATTAAGGCCAAATCCGGTGATGTGTATCGTGTGGATATTGGTGCTGCAGACTCTGCTTCTATTTCCTATCTGGCCTTTGAGGCGGCTACAAAAAAGAATCGTCCTGACATAAATCCCGGTGATCTACTGTATGCACGCGTTCTCAATGCCAGTCCAGACATAGAACCCGAGCTAGTTTGCGTAAATTCAAATGGAAAACGCGGTAAACTTGGACCATTACAAGACGGTTTCTTCTTCAAGTGCAGCCTTAATCTAGGACGACTTCTTCTACGCGAGAACTGTCCAGCCCTGAAAGCTCTCACCGAAAAACTGCCCTACGAGATTGCCGTTGGCGTTAATGGACGAATCTGGGTGAAAGCGCATTCTGCAAGTGAAACTGTCGGTCTAGCGAATGCTATAATGACACTGGAGCAGGCGGGTTACTCGGAAATTGATAAAATTTGTGGAAATCTAGGCGATGTACTGCAAGCATAATTAATAAAATTACTTACACCTGTAAATTGGTCTAACATTTCTTGTTCTTTATAAAAACTATAAAAGAAAACTATAAAAAATATATATTAAATTTGTGAATTTTGGATGATTTAAGAGTCTGAGCAAGCCTGTTGCTTACATTGTCAAAAGAATGTCGCTGGTGGCACGAGAGTGGCTCATTGGAATGGGATATGCACAAATAGATTTAGTTGAGTGAGTTGTCATTCAAATTAAAGCTTTGCCTGTGAAACACCGCGCTTAATGTATGTTATCGAACATACACACGCACATGCAAAGGAAGAGTGTTGCTGTCCCTTTCCAGCTTGGACTAAACTGCCATACGAATGAGGGGAAAAGAGGAATAGTTACTTAGAGTCCATCCGATATTTTGTCTAATCGGCATATCGCCCATCACTTGTTACTCTCTCCCACTCACTCCCTATTCGGCAAACAGCTGATTTATTATCACCCACAAAGATCTTTCTTTGTGCGCGACTTTTTAGTGGAAAAGTTTAAAGTTCCAACAATGACCTTCCTTGAATTTTTGTTCATTCTGCTCGTGCTTTATTATGTCATCTATGTTGTGCTCTGGATTGTGCTGGACTGCAATGTGGCACTGTGGTACAAATCCCGTTTCGGTGTTTCGCTCTCCACAATGCGTGGACAGGTGGTCTGGATAACGGGTGCCTCCAGTGGCATTGGACGCGCCTTGGCCGTCAGTCTAGCCCGGCATGGAGTGCGGCTTGTGTTGAGTGCTCGGCGTGTGGATCAGCTGGAGCAGGTGCAGGCCGAGTGCTTGGAGGTGGCTCGTGGTCTGCTGGCCACCAAGGACGTCTTGATATTGCCAATGGACATGCTGGAGCTGGAGAAGCATCAGTCGTGTCTTTACACTGTGCTCAATCATTTTGATCGCCTGGACGTACTGGTCAACAATGCGGGACGCTCACAGCGCGCCAACTGGGCGGATATTGAAATCCAAGTGGATCGCCAACTTTTCGAGCTGGATGTCTTCTCTGTGGTTCACCTGTCCCGGCTCGTAGTCCGCTACTTTATGGAACAGAATGGTGGACGTGGCCACATTGCAGCCACCTCGAGCATTGCTGGATTCAGTCCAGTTCCATTCTCGGCAACGTATTGTGCCGCCAAGCACGCCTTGAACGCTTACCTAATGGCTCTGAAGACAGAGATCCGCAAGCTGGACGTGACTATCTTTGCACCAGGCCCCATTGCCACCAATTTCCTCATGGAAGCCTTCACGGGGTCCAAGGATGGCAAGGTCGGTCAGAGCACGGCCAATCAGAAGCGTCTCACCGCGGAAAGATGTGGAGAACTTTTCGCTGTCGCCTTGGCCAACAAAATGGATCTCACGTGGTGCGGTCTGTTCCCGGTAAATCTGATGGCCTACTGTGCCCGCAATGCCACACTAACTAAGATCCTTGGGCAATTTATGACGGAGAAGACTCTCAACAAAATTCGCGAGGGAAAACTGTGAAAATTCCATAGTTTTTGATAAAAGTGCGCCGTTTTGAACAAATAAAACATGTACGAATGTACCGTTTTTAAAATAAGGGCCATTTTTATTCAAACTGTACCAATAAGCGTTTAATGTACCATAATATTTTTACCATTTCGGAAAAATAAAACATTTAACACTTAAATTCCATTTTAATTAAAAATGCCAATTAGCTACATTTTTTTGCGGATGAGAATGATTGGGTTCAGAAGAATCAACATATGTACAAATTAAGGTACACTGTGGTACATTTTAATCTAAAATATTAAATTGTTTAAATTGTACCGCATTTAAAACTGAAAGTTGGAATTTATTCAAACTGCTTATTGCGAACATTTAGTTAATGTACCACAATTGAGACAGACCACTTCTAATACCCGTGTACCGTTTTGAATAAAGTAGCATGTGCACAACTTGGGGTACTCTTGTTGTAATTAAAATTGTATATAATTTTTACCTTTGAGGTACTTTTAGCTTCTTGGTACACATTTCCCACTTATGCCACACTGAGATAAAACTTTGAGTCAATTGAGTGCTCTCCTCAGTTGAATAATTTGTACCAACTACCACTTTTTTTGATGAATTGAATTTAAATTATATTTATTAACTAATTAACTAGAGGTGGGTACAGTTTACGTCTTAGCCTGCTCCGCCTTCACGTGCGCCGAGATCTTGACGCGTTTTCTCTTGGCCTTGGCAATTGTTGGCTGCTGTATACCGTGCAGTTGGTGTTGTTTGGGGCTTTCTTTGGGTTTCTTGCTCTTTTTGCAGGAAAGTGGATTTGGATTCTTCGGTCCCTTCGTTTGTTTCTTGATCACAGGCGCCTCCTTTGGCTTCAAGCCCTGTTTCTCCTTCATATACGTGATTTTGTCCACCTGTTTGCCGAGCATCAGGTTTTTCGCCCGCTTTTGTACCATTTTCTTGGACGCTGCTGAGGGCGCCTCCAGCACGGGCGTGGCCTTGTGCAGGTAGAGCAAACAGCGCCCGGGTATCTTCCGCAGACTCGCTTGCAGCAGCCGATCCTGGGATGCAACGATGTAGCGATTGTCCTTGGTCTGTAATAACACTCTTGTTACAACAGGAAATACACTTAGTTTCATGATTTTACCATAGATTTAATGCACTCCGCTGCTCCCACTGGTTTCCCCTCGTGTCCACATTTGTGCACGTGGAACTGCTTCACGATTGCTGTGGCACCCGTTAGGGGTGCTCCCAGTGCCTCTGCCTCCAATATGACACATTGCGTGGTCAGCAGCTTTACATTACATTGGAAGTACTTTCGAATTTGCTCCTCAATGCCAATTTTATGCTATAAACAAAAACTTGTTGAATCCATTTTTGGGGCACATACTTTTTGACTCACTTGTAACGCCGCTTGACAGAAGGTGGCGTCGATTAGCACCTGGTAGGGTTCCCGATACTCAAAGTTATTGGCGAAATACACGAGAGTCTTGTGCGATTTCTTAAATCGTGAAATTTTCATTGTTTAATTTGCTTTTAATGCAGCAACAAAACAAAAACACGCCGCTAACCGCAATGACGATTATCGATATTCCATTGGCGATAGCAGAAATAATCGATATGTGTTTGGGACTGCCAGCTGGGACTTGCTTGTACATTTTACACGTTGCCCAGCACTGCATTAGATTGAAATTCTGAACATTGGCGCCAAAGCAATCAGCGTGTGCATGTGTGCGTGTGTGTGCTTCAACCACCTTACAAGTTTTCACCCTCCGTTCTGCCTGCCGCTGTTGATGTTTTCCTTTCCTTTGCTTTCCTTTTGTTTTGTTGCTTAGTTCTATTTTGTTAGCATCCGCTATCGCATTGAACACTTTGACTGCGCAATAAAGTGAATAATCTAATTTAAGTGTGTGTTTTTGTGAGAGGAGTTTCATAAAATCGCAAATTTCTTATGAATCACAAAACACCTTTAAAAGAGGTCATCACCCCTGTGCGACAAGAATAGACAAACTGCATATACATATGTGTATATGAGTTGGTATGTATGTGTGTACATGTGTATTTGTATGTGCATTTTAATTTTACATTTTCGATTAACTCTTTGCTGCATTTACATACCTCCTAACCACCTCACTCACTTCGGCTGTGTTTGGGTGCAGTTTTCTATGGCTTGCCGGTCAGAGCCTCTATTCCACCCCCTCCGATTCCCTCATCTACCGTCCTCCTCTAGAGCGTGCGAAATGTCCATTTAAATTCATTTTATGGACTGTTCGCAGCAATCATACTGATTAGTATTTCAGGCCGGACTCTCTAGTCGTGCACTTCTCAGTTCTCCAATCTTGGTCAAGTTGAAGCCGGAGCTTTGCGCTGCGATAAAGCCAATCAGTGCACTCGTTCCTATTCCTTGAAGGCTAAGTGTGTAAAATAAAGTAGAGACTCGCTAAAAACGAATTCTTTCGAGGGGTATTCCTCTCTCTAATCTCTAATGAAGCGCTTTTTTGGTATTTTGTTGCTTATTCAATCGACTGGGATACGAACGTGTTTTGACTAACAAATTAATCATATCTTACGTCAAAGCCGATTGCGTTTCCGGTGCGATGCGGCTTACAAATTGGCGAATTGTCAGATTGATCAACTGTTAAATTGAGGCATTGCCAATGGGACAGTGAAAGTCGCACAACAGTTCAGTGTACAAGATCTTTGATCAAGATTTAATTCGTTCTCTCTATATATAGAATTACCCAACAGTTAATTTATTTTATTTATTTTTCGAATTCTACGTAAATGACACTCCCATGCCGAGAGTTTTATTAATGCAACTAATTGAAATTTAAGTCAGGAGTTTGGTAGTCATCAGAGCTTAGTTTAAAGTCCGCTCCATTGCTTGACATTCATTCATAAGAGATTGAATATTCGAATTACATTTATTTTCGCCGGGATTCATTAGGAAAACATTTCTCGTACTTACTGAAATGTTGTAAGTTGGTTTTATTTTAAGGCAATTTAAAGTTAAATTTAAACAACGAAAAAAGTTGGTTTTGTTATATATGACCACTAAGTAAATTCTTCTGGGTTGAAAATTACTCAATAAAAAAACTAAATATAAAAGTGTAAGGGATATTTCGAAGTCGGTCAATTTTGATTGTCAAGTACAGAACTGTATTTCTGCGAAAACTGCGTCATTTTCCAAGTATTTCAAAGCGATATTTGGATTTTGATGCGGACAGATTGACACATAATCCCATTAAACAGCCGTTAAAAAAGTTATGTGCGTTTTTAAGTGTTTTTTTATTTAAACTTTGATCTTAATTAATTGTTTGCTTAACAATCCCTGCAGGTTAATATTTTTAGATACTTAAATGTGCTATAATCAGGTGCAATAGGTTCACACTTCGCTGAACAGGTTGACAAGATTAATCGATTTTGACAAGGTTCAATAAAACCAAGGTTCAATAAAACCCTATTTATATAAAAACAATAACATTTAAAAATATTAAACATTAAAAAAAATATTGAATTAATTGAATAATAAATGTGAACTACATTTAAATGTTTGACAGAATATATTTATATAATTTTCTAAAATCTTTTCTAACTTTTCTCGCGATTATTTTTTAACATTTCGTTAGTTTTTATCAAATTATAATCGCATTGTAAAACGCGAAAATAATTACAAATTTAACAGCAGCTGGGAAAATGTTTTGGTTTATTAGTGACTCAACCTGAATATATAACGTTAATGGCACTCCCACCACAGAAATGGTAAAACACGCTTGAAAATTTCCCATACACCTTTACAGAATTTACAGTCATATTCACACTTGTTGCTATGTAAATGTACACGTGTGTATGGTGTACAGTGCACAACTAAGTTGGCTCATTTTTAATGACCATATAGTTGTACTCATATAATTATGTGCACGCATAAACATTAAAACATTAAAAACGGTAACATAAAAGAAATCAGCAAAATGATTTCAAACAACGTAACGTGACGCAACGTAACGTCAAAGTTAACAAAAGCCTCTCAAGAGAGAGCCGAAGAAATGTTGTCAGAGAGAGAGATGGAGGTAAAAAGCGGGAGCCATTGAGAGTGAATAAACGTAGAGAGCACAGCTGAAGCCTCTGATCGTCAGTGTGTACAGTGGAACAGTGTATACAGTGTCTACTGTGATTTTCATTGGAATACTGCTTGCACAATACTAAACTTAATAGAATTACGAAATAAATATATTTGCTACAACGAGATTACGTTGATAATTCATAATATTATAAAGCGTGTCTAACGTTCTCACAACTCAGCGTCTAGAATTCTTTAAAATTTGTTTGATAACGAATTGCATTCCACTGTAAGCCGGCACAGCTGGGCGAGCATCTGGACTCAGCAGGCAGTGCTATAATAACAAGCCACTGAGAGCGAGTTCTTTAGTTCAGCGGCAGCCAGCGGCGCAAGTGGATCGCGCATTGGCATCGAAATAAATCGAGAATCAAAGACGCGTCAAAGTGAAAAGCAAAGAAGTAAATAATGTACAGTGTATAGCAAGCGAATTAAAATTAATTACGCGCTGTCGATCTGCATAAGTTCAATGAAGAAAGAGCCACAAAACGTAGAAAGCGACAGCGAGTAACAACTAAAGCAATAAAACAACGGCAACTGCATCTGTTACGCACACACAAACCCATATAAACAACACACACACACACACACACACTAATATATGGCCATATTTATAATGAAGTTTGAGCTTAAGAACCTTTTACATAAAATCATCTTAAATCGAGTTCTTATGTAAATAAATATGCATATACACGTCTGTATGTATGAATGTGTGTGCTTACATCAATTTGCCTAAATTCGTGCGCAGTGAAAATAGCTAACAATAGAATTATCGGTAAAAATTACAAAATTCTTACCTATTTCAATATCAAATTATTAAACAAAAGCCAACGATCGCGTGTCTAATTTCATAACACTTAGTGTTTATGCAAATAGCCCTGTAATTTGTGCCTGTATACATTGTCAAATTTTAAAGTTTTATATTTACTATACATTCATTCATGAACTGCGTTGTTATTATTATTCTGATTGTCAACTTTTGCATCACGTTGTTTTAGTTTAACGTGCGCGCGCTATTTTGCGTCTCAATAAGTGTGTCACGACAACAAAAAAGCAACAACAACAACGAAATCTAAGGCACACATAAACGCAAGAAAAACAAAGACAAGAACTGCACCCACAAAAAAAAAATCTGGCATCGAACTAAAGGTGAGTAACAGAGTCGACGACACCGTTACGGCAACAGCTTTGACAATGACTCTCGCATGCAGTTCACGTGCAAGTGCAAGAGAGTGAGCTAGAGCGGGCGAGAGAGTGTTGTAGTATTTTGGGTGGTTGGGTTAGAGAGGCGAATACCAAACACAAAACGGAATATGTATAATAGACACTGCACATTCAGTTTCTGGTCGAAAATGATTGCTGTTGTTGCTAGAATGCAGCTTTCGTTTCTCCAGCTCTTTATTATCGACTCTGGCGCAGCATGAGCATCAGAACTCGAAAGTAGGTCAGTGATGTCTCCCCCCACCTATTTATCTATTTGTCTCTCGGTCTGTTATGCGATGTCTCTCTGCTCGATTATACGCTGTGGAACTTCGCGATGCACTCTCATTTGTTGAAATCCTGTTGTCTCTCTCTCTCTCTCTGACTTCGTGTGTATGTGTGTTTGCGTGTGTATAATCGAAACAATCGAAGAAGCTCTGTTTGATAAGACTTTGTTTGAATTTATAAGTTTTGTTGACGATATTCTATTGAGAGCTTACAATGTTTGCAGTCATATAACGATGTCATGCAATATCGCATTTATAACAAAATATGAATTATCGTATCTGTTTATTCTCGTTGATTATCGCACAGACGATGACAGAAAAAAAGGCACGGGGCTAAATCATAATTATGATCGCATTTATTATTGTCTTCTATTTTATTACCAAGCAAGCAAAGTTATACAACGATCACTATAAGCTTGTAAAAATAGTTTATAACCTTAAAATTGCCTTTAATTGCCAGGCCATCAATTATCAGATAACCTTTGAGATCTTGATATTTAAGGACATCGAAGCTAAAATGTTTGCAAAAATTAAAAGCCGGAAAGACAACTTTTTAACTTTAACTAGTTTTATTTATTATTTTTGTTGTTGTGCGTGACGTATATATTTATAAATATATTCCGATATACATGTATGTATGTGCATATTCCCCCCTGTGACCCTGTCCCTGATCCCACACATAAAGCGCTCATATTCAGTGGATTTCTGAGCCGATCGCCACGTGCTGACCTTGTCGATGGCACTTTTCTTTATCGCAAGTGTGATTCTAAGGGTCGAATACTTAATGTTTCTCATGCTTAGTAGCTTTGTAGACCTCGTAGTCACATTGGGTGCAGGGGTCTATTAAATGGTAAGCACAAACTGTGTTGCAGACGGAGGGAGGTGTGGCAGGGTCGATATAGTTAAGTTCACCTTCTTCGTATAAACACCTGGATATAAAAGTCTACCAAAACTAGAAAAAAATAATTTTTAAACTTATATCTTCAGGTTAAGTTCTTTTTAGATTTATTCAAAAAATCTAATTTTTGGGGTGTGTCTTTTTGTTGCTTATATTGTTTAATATCACCTGATTAAATTTGGACACAATTTGGACGATTTTGTTGTACAAGTCCGTTGATTATCAGTGACTAGTAAATGTTTCTTAAAATGTATCGCAACCAAAGGCACATATAAAGTCAAAGATATATTACACCTTAATCTGATCACTAAAAATCTAAGTACAAATCAACTTGGTTCCTATCCTCACACTATTCACTCCACATAAAGTACGGGGTCTTCCACAGTCGGCTTCTACTTATATTCTAATACTTCTTTATCCTACTTCTTTTCTGTTTTGGTATTTACTTTGTTGTTATTTGCTTTGCTGTCAACTCTTAGAACAGCGTATCTTTTAATTTAATTATTTTGTTCTCTTAATATTTTTGTATTATTTTTTTCGTACTCACGCCTGTGTCCATAACATAAATGTGAAAATCGTGACTGTAATTGAAATCGACTTTTAAGTTTGTTTGCTCTATTTAGCACTCATTCAGTCAGTATGACATTTATTAATGGAATTGCTACACTTTTGAAATTCCCCTTGACAAATATAGAACAATACTGATTTTTCTTATTTTCCAATTAAAAATATTCTTTTTATCTAGTCTCGTTGATGATTATTTCTAGACAATTCCATATTTATTCCCACTTAAATTATGCATGCAAATATTTAGGAAATTTAGTGGCACGAATTAGTTACAAACACTCGATATGTAATTGCTGTTATTTTTATTGGCTTTTAAGCGTTTTTTAATTATGCATATATTTAGTATACCTATTAATAGAGTGTGCAATTAGCACGAGCATAAAGTGATAACTGGAGGCGTTACCCAAATCTATTAAATTGACGTTGACTCAACTAATCGTTTGAATTACTCATTTCTGTTTTAAGCGCTATCTTTTTATAAAATATTCGCAAATACTACGTATATGTAAATTAAATTGTTTGTACATTTATGGCCATAATTAACAAGTTAAACATCAATTTAGAACTTTGAGCCGCATTCATGGAAACACTTCTTTGGTATCAGTTCAGTGTATTTCTACTAAAAATTCACTATTATAAACAAACTATTGTCGTAGGTCAGTTTGAGTTGTTTTTCTTCAAGACTTGATTCTCAGATTAAGAAATTTTAGGAAATCTAAGACAATTAGTTTGACTAATCTTTCTGCTGAGTGAATCCCCCTTTACAGTCTCTGCCAAACAATAGCGCACACTTCAATTGATCAAGTGATTTCATGTTTGTTAATTGAATTCAATTCAGTGGCATCAATCAATTGAACTTCTCAAACTGTAAGGTCTTGTACCAGACAGCTGGTGCAGATGTACTCGTATAACTCACTGTATGTTCATTTTATACAGCTAGGGGTACAGTTGAAGTAATAAACTTTGTTTGCGAATTATGCGAATTTATCAGTTATAAATGAAATGTTCAAAACTCGTTACACACAATCACAACAGTGATAACAAATACGGTCTTCAATTCAGACCATATTTAGACCACAATGTTTTTAAAAACATTTTAATGTAAACATCATAATCTAAAAATTTGTTCATTTTGTTTGTTTGTGAACTGAAAAAAGTTGTTTTTGTTTTTTTTGTTTTGTTTTTAATTATGAATTAGGTTTTTTATTGAGTCTGTAGTCAAGTTATAATCTAAGTTCCAAAACCTTTTAAGTCTGGTTGTAGTTTTGCTTTAATTTTTTAGGGGTGAATGTATTCAAGACTTGTCGACATTTCTAGTTTAATGTATTTTAAATAATAAATTATAAACAAACACATACCAAGCAATTGTTACTTAATCTGCCTGTCAGTAAGATTGTCAATCTGTTATTCCGTCAGTTAGCTGGTTATTACAAATTACGTTCTAATGGAGAAGTGTGCGAAAAAAGTCAAAGTTCACTGTGAATTACGCCACTTAATGTATTCATGAGAAAGTAAAAAAACTTAGTACAAATGACTCAATTCCTCTCGGGATTCGTTTGCGTTAATCGAGCAAAGTTATACCCTAACGAAGGGTTCTTTAATGTTGTTACAAAGGTTGTTACACTTTGGTGAAGAATAATATTCTAGGTAAGCATCAATATAGAATCATTTCTGTGCTTCCATCTCACTGTTTTGGTCATTTTATGAAACTTGGTAAACGACCGTTTATGTGCTATATCTTATTATTTTAGCTGTCTTGAATACTGTAGTTTGGCTATAAGTAGCTAGTATCTATTTAGACATTAGTTTTAATTGAAGTGTTAAATTTCTTAGTACTTAAAACCACGGCTAAGATTATCTATGACTATTTGTAGCTATTAGTATGCAAATGTTTTTAGACCCCGTACTCTAAAAAAGAGTATAGGGGTCTATTAGGTTTGTCAGAAGCGAAATGTGCGTAACAGGCAGAAGGAGGCGTGGCCGACCCCATAAAGTATATATATTCTAGATCAGCATCAACAGCCGAGTCGATATAGCAATGTCCGTCTGTCCGTCTGTCCGTCTGTCCGTCTGTCCGTCTGTCTGTCCGTCCGTATGAACACCTGGATCTTTTAAACTACAAAAGCTAGAGCCACCAAATTTATAATGAAAGTCCGTTATTAACCCAGGCAGGTTAAGTTTATTTCAAATTTTTGCCACGCCCCTTACCGCCCCCGCAATGAGCAAAAAACCAGACACACCTCGAAAAAAATTTAGTTTTAGGCCAATAACTCAGTAACTATGGCACTTAGGAACACCATTTCTGGTAAACAGGTTGCTAGAGACATCCTTAATGCAATGCCATTAAAAATTTTGAGCTGCCACGCCCCCTTTTCTCCTGAGGGTTAACCAAACGTTTTCACTTTAATGCCATGTTTAAGGCATTTATTCATATAGTAGGGTGTTGTAATTCAACATAAGTATAGAGACATATAAAATCAAACTATTCTGAAAGGGGCATCATCATACTACTTTTAACAAAAGAGCTACTGCGTTACAAAGTTTGTTATTTAACTGCAATATCACTTACGCGCGAGAGCGAGACTGAAACATACAAACACATGTTCGAACGTTTTCGATGCTTGTGTGGCGACAGCGCTGCCGGCAGACGCTGTGGCGACGCTGGCCGCGCCGAATACACACATACATACATACATGCATACATATAATTTCAAACGAATGTGTGTTTGTATGAATAATACATATGTAAATGCTGATATTCGGAGAATTCTTGAAAGTGGCGCGTGGTGCAACTGATAGAGTTGCGGCAATGCGAATTGTTAATTTAATTTTTTTTAAATTTCAATTCAAAATATACATATAAAATTAAAATTTTTAAATTTCATTCGAAAATTTGAATTTAAATTGAATACAATTGCGCACTTCTATGGGAGTACGGGGTCTTTTACAGTCGGCTCGATCGACTGTAGCCTTTCTTACTTGTTTTATCTATAAAATGATCTATCTCAAAATCACACTATTCACTACAATTCTCTTTTTAAAATACATCAGATTACTATATCGTCTAACTATCATATAAATTCTAGAAATTATGTTCAAGAATGTTAATTATTTGTGTTTATTGAGTAATCTTTATTCATTTCACACGCACAGAACACATTGATTGTGTAACACTCAATAGCTATAATCAGCCTATAATCAATTCTGTAAAAGCTGATTATGAATCTGACTACCATAGGCATATACCCAAGAAATATTAATTCAATTTCTATTTCAAGTTAAATTTTTATACCCGTTACTCGTAGAGTAAAAGGGTATATTGTAATCGTTGGAATGTATGTAACAGGCAGAAGGAGGCGTGGCAGACCCCATAAAGTATATATATTCTTGATCAGCATCAATAGCCGAGTCGATATAGCCATGTCCGTCTGTCCGTCTGTCCGTCCGTCCGTCCGTCCGTCCGTCCGTCCGTCCGTCCGTCTGTATGAACAAAAGGATCTCAGAGACTATAAGAGCTAGAAAAATGATAGTGGTCGCAAATGAAAGGTACAATACCCAAGCAGTACAAGTTTGTTTTATTTTTTTGACACGCCCACTTTAGGGCGTTTTATTTGCATATAAAGGTAAATGTACAGGTAAACGTAGAATGTTTTAGTACAGAAAACTTTTTTGTTAGCTATTCTATCTGAACCAAATTTACACGGAAAGTACTTATCTAGGAAGTACATGTACTGACCAAGTTTGATCCAAATCGGACAACTGTATCGTATAGCTTCCATAGGAACGATCGGTCGACAATATGCTCTAAACATGAATTTCTATGAAAATGTTCTGTGTTTGCCAAGCTATTATATCCATCACCATTGTTAATAACAAATTGAAACTGAGTAACGGGTATCCTAAAGTCGGGAGGCGACTATAGCATTCTTTCTTGTTTTATTTTATTAATATATTTCGTGTTTCTATTTGTTTAGTTGCCGTAGAAAGCCGGAAAACATATCAAACACTGGAAGCGAGACGCTTTCGAAATGACAATCTTGCCAGACATAAAGGCCACAAATGCCGCCTGTTGCATGGGCGGTGGCGACACCAGCAGTGACAGTGGGGCAAGTACAAGTGGCAGCCACAGGGAGCACCAGCAGCAGCCACGCATCGGTGGACATAACAAAGGGGAGTGTCTTTCCATGAACTGTTGCACCTCAGCAGCCAGCTCTGAGCTGTCCATTGATGACAAGTCATCGACTTCATTGGACGCCAAAGTCAATAATAATCTGAGTGAATATCGTTCATTCAACTACGAGGAGAGTGTGGCCCATGCGAATTTCGCTCAGTGTCAGAATGTCGACATTGAATTCACCAATGTGCGATACACTGTGAGAAAGTTTTCGTTTCCCGAACGTAAATTCGGTAAGTCTTAAATAAGTCCACGCTGAAATCACTTACGATGCTGGTCCCTCTGCAGTTACCAAGGAGATTCTTCATGGTCTTAACGGTAACTTTCGATCTGGCGAACTTACGGCTATAATGGGTCCTTCGGGGGCTGGAAAGAGCACACTACTAAATGTCCTGTCGGGATTCTGGTGAGTTCAAACTTTAGCTAGACATTTCATAATACAAATAAAAGTTGTTTGTACTAAATATGTGCTAATCGATGTCTAAACGTGCCTCCAATTTGAACCCTAATCTCATAGTTTATAATCAATTTCCGCGCTATCAGTTTATGTGCGAGTCTCGTGTAATTATTTAATACTACTGACGCTTATTTAATTTGCTATTACTTGTTAATTAAATTATGTAAATCATTTAGACTATCAGTCAATCTCATGCCGAGTGTCATAACGAGTTGTCTTCAACTGTTAGTTCAGCTTAAGTGCTATGAGAATCTAAGCCATAGATGGAATCAAGTTTGGAGAAAATAAAAGTTTGCTTTGTTGAAGCATTGCAAAGATCAGACGATATAGTCGCAGGCTATATGCGACTCAATTGAATGATGTAAGTGGGAACATAAATAAGAACAGAGAAACTGTATTCATTGCATAAGTTGAACCACAGGCGATTAAAAACTGCTTTAACGGCGCTCGTGTTTGAGTCATAATTTCTATGACTTGTCGATTTACAGAAGTGCATCTTTGGACGACCCGGAATCGAACTGGAATAATCAAAAGCTTGTGGAAATTATAGCTGTTGAAAGCGAAAATCTAATCTATGTCGGAACAGTCAGTGAAAATAAGAAATAAAAAATACTTTATCAGTCGCAGTTGCAGTCGCGTATTACAGCAAAGTCAGAGGCCCTGTTACTAATTAAGTTATGCAAAAAACACTTTTCCTGATTATGTTTACATCATAAATTAGTTGTCTGTTACTGCTGACGTCACAGAGAACTCTGACATAATAAATTGTAATTTATTATTGTTTTTAAAAACTGGATTTTTTGCAAAGAAAAATAAAGTAGTTTAAGTGACAGGAATTTCTACAAGTAGCTTAAGCTTACTGGAATACAATTATAATAATGTTTTAAGTATCTGAAAGATACAAGTATCTTTTCTAACATGAAGCAGTTTCGACCACTGTGGGAGAAAAAGGTTTTATCAGCGGCTTACATGGTCCAATTACAAAGTACTTTGAACTATTTATGTATTAACTAAATTGTGTGAACTATGTATGTACTAATTAGTTCACAATTTGTTACACATGTCGTCGTTTTAGCTTATCAGTCGTTAAACTACGAACTTGAAACTCTTACGCGTATTCAGAGACTCCGATTCAGATTAAGATTGAGACTCGTCGTGAGCCGCAGTTAATGTAGTTGACTTTGTTTATTGTTTATATGTTTACAAATATTTGCTTACTTATTTAATATTATTCTTTTTTCTTTTTTTTGTTTCTGTTTCTGTTTCTTCCCCCTTTGTTGCTGTTGTTGCTTGTGAACAGCGCCTCTGGAGTCACTGGCAGTATTCGAGTCAATGGCAAACCCATGGCCACCAGCTCGGAGCGATTTCGCCGACTCTCGTGCTATATTCATCAGGATGATCTATTGCGTCCACAGCTGATGGTCGGCGAGATAATGCTGATGGCGGCACATTTGAAACTCGGCTTTAAAGTCTCTTCCAGCTATAAACTTAATTTGGTACGTTTAACTATAATTACTTCCCATACTCTATATATATTGTACCGTATTTACACTCATTTCATTTACTACTTAAACGTCCAACTAATTTGCTTACTATTGCGCAGATCAAGCACATCTTATCGCTGCTGGGTCTGGAGCATCGATACAATGTCCACACGGGAAAACTCTCTGGCGGACAGAAGAAGAGACTCGCCATCGCCCTGGAGCTGATAAACAATCCGCCGGTGCTCTATCTGGATGAGCCAACGACGTGAGTGCACACACACATACACAGACACTTTCCTACAAACACATGCATACACACACTTACGTATTATAAAGCAACTTATAAGTAAGAATCGTCTGTAATTATCGGTAAGATGACCGATCTAATGAGCACTTTGTCTGCGCGATTACAACGCGTAATCGATTCGTAATGTTGTTCCTAAACTCACAATACACAGTCCTACAAAGCATAGTAAATTAAAGTAAAAAAAAGCGCTTTATAAAGTATAAAATAAAATAATTGGTTTAAGTACCTTAAGGTTTAAGCTTAACCTTAACCTTACCTTAAAAACTTAACATATTTCAGACTTTGTAATCGAAATGAGTAGAGTGGTCTTTTAAGTTTGTCAGAAGCGAAATGTGAACAGACAGAAGGAAGCATTTCCGGTCCCATGAAGTATATATATTCTTGATCAGCATCAGCAGCCGAGTCGATATAGCGATGCGCGCTCGTCTTCACGAGCTAGAGCCAACAAATTTGGAATGAATGTCCTGCTTGATCGAGTTTATTTTAAACTGCCACGCCCCCTGCCGCTCCGCCAATTATAACAAACTATTTTCACATTACCATAACTTGGAAACAACTAGAGCTATCCTGACCAAGCTCACACATTACGTGTATATTATCATACTAACTACCGGACAACTATAGCCTATTGCTTCCATCGGACAAATTGGTCGAAAATAGGAACTTTGTATAAAGACATGTACTGTTAGTTGAGCTGTCGCAACCAAACTCACACATTGTGTGTATATCATGACTATAACTATCCTTACCAAATTTAGTCGGTATCGGTCAAGTATATAGCTCGAAAATCGAATATTTGTATGGAAAATGTGAACTATATTCGATACGGGGTGCTTTGCCATCGACTCTCGCGACTGTATCCTTTCTTACTTGTTTATCCCATGTAAATAAAATCCTTCGTAAACTACATACTTTTCTAAAAACTAATTGTTTTTTCTGTATATAAAATGAATTCCTTTCCTAGAAATTTTCAAATCGCTTTCAAATATTCCAATACTTGATCACTTGAAAGATTAATTTGAGAATTTATTGTAAACAGCTTTAAAAACGCTTTAATGGATAATTTTCTACCTAAGCTTCTACTTAAGCCTTTTTGTTGTTATTGCTTGTTTTTTCCTTATTTTGCCATTACAAATAATGACTTGCAATTAGAAGCTTTAAAGCCAGAGTCTGATGACCTGTTCTAAGCCAACTACATGTATACGTTAACAAAGGGTCTATAAGAAACAACAACAACAACACAAAAGGCGCTTTCTTTGTAGTTAAATGCATAAATCATTTGTTCTCTTAGGAACCCGGAGTGTATTAACAATAATACTTTATGGGCATTTTAAAAATTCTCCCACAATGATGATTACACACATAGTTTAAGCTCTGGAAATAAATAAATTTTTAGTGGACTGTTTGTTGTATGACTACAGGGTATCTGCCAGATGATCTGAACTTTAGGCCCAATTCGTCTAGCTAAAAAGATTTAACACAATCTCTATACAATTAGTACTGTCTGTACTCAGATTTTGTGAATGATTTCGTATTTGTTCGGATCATTTCATTGGACTTAACATTGATTACGAACTAATTAGGAAGGAAGTTTACTTACTATATGATCTGATGTCGAAACGCTTGTTTCTTCCCTTCCCTTTTAATCCTTTTAGTGGCCTCGATAGTTCCTCGTGCAGCTCGTGTGTTGCATTGTTAAAGAAACTCGCTTCCCAGGGACACACAATTGTTTGCACAATACATCAGCCGAGTGCTCTGATCTTTGAGATGTTTGATAAGTTGTACACTGTAGTCGATGGTCACTGTATGTACCAGGGCAGAGTAAAGGAACTGGTGCCATTCTTAGCCGATCAGCAGTTGATTTGTCCCAGCTACCACAATCCAGCTGACTACTGTAAGTATCTTTGTATCTACAAGTAATTAAGAACGCCTACCAACACATGTATCTGTATCTATATATGTAATATACAGTGCTGGAAGTGGCTGTTGGAGAGCATCCACGTGACATCAACGATTTGATAGCTGCTGCTAACAAAAAGTATTCCGAAGATGCCGATCGGTGTTCCTATATAAGAAGCAATGATTTGTCGCAGATTATAACAACTTTTACAGGTAAGAGGATTAAGAATAAAAAATATATTTTAAAGTACTTTAAAATTACATAAGACAATTTATAATTATTAAATAATCAGCTCAGTAAAAACAATAAGATGGAAAGTAGAAATTTGTTTAATTGTTGCTCCTCAAAGAAAAGAGAAAGTAAAGAAAAAAGGCGAAATTAGATTTCAGAAGAAAGTCTTACATCATAAAGAAGAAAGCAAATGTTTGAAGTGTACTTAACAGTGACCCAAATTCAGACTTATTTCATTAAATTGGCATTTAAATTTGTTGCTTTTCACAGAGAACATTGGCAGCAAACATTTGAGCAGTTCGAATCCAGAGCTCTCGAAAATCGCTCTGACCCAATTCCCAAACTATGATAATGCTAAGAAGACGGGTTATCAGCAATTGCCCCTGAAGGAGATCAACGGGTCTATGAATGAGTCGTCGCTGAATGAATCACTTGCCAATGATGGAACCACAGAGCTTGCCAATCAGCTTGAATCAAAGCCAATTCAAACCATTAATTCAGCCTCATTTCTCATGCAATATTTGCTACTGATGCAACGCATTCTGATCTGCGCTAAACGCAACTATGTGAGTATAATAATAATATTTAAAATCCCATACTTTATCATAGCTTTAAGTTACTATACTACTTGTTAATGTCGCTGACAAGGTTACTGCCGGTTTAGGGCACAATTCGGAATTCGGAACTCGAAACTTGAAACTCGAACTCACAATTCGCAATTAACAATTTACAATACACAATTCACAAGTTGACAACTTGACTTTGGTTGTCAGACAACGTTGATTTGGTAATTCGTTGCAATTTACGAACCCTTTTTCCATTAACTAAAGTAAGCAAAGTATTCATTAACTTCTCTCCATAATTTCCCAAAAATTATTGTATGACCTCTTTTTAAAAAGTATTTAATTTGCTTGCAATCTTAACCTGTTGTTCAGCTCGAGTCTTTAAACATTATGATTTTTTCTTTTATGGTCTAGTAATTTTTGTTCAAACTTGAGTGCGTCGCTTTATGATATATAAGTTATGTTTTTTGTTTTTTGTTTAATTGCTAGGCTAGTGCCTATAATTATAACCTGCATAGTGTGTGTACTTTTGTATATTTCTTTCTTTAGTAAATGACCTTTTTTTTTTGGCTGTACTTAATTTATGTAATTAAAAGTTATACTTTTGTTTCGTTTTATCCTCGTATTACATAAATGCAATTTAGTTTCTATAGTGCTTATGTAATCTCTATCAGTAATTAAAGTTTTCTCTACCAAAATTTAGTCTCCTTTTGTCTGTCTACAATTCTCCGGGCTTTTAGCTTAAGGTCAGTCAACTTTGTGGAACAAAATAAATACAAATGTTGCACATTTTACACAAAGTAAAACTTTGTGCGACTTTAACCATATTTGATTATGTTTATGTCGGCAACAATTCGCACTTTGCAATCTTTTCGAAAAACAATTTGTTTATATTTAACTTGTAGTTCAAGCTGTACTTAAGTTGCACTTAGTTTGTATTCAATTCAAACTCATTTAGCAATGTTCTTACAATTTTGCAAGGTGTTGACTTAAGGTCAACATACTTAACTCAGACAAATGTGTTCATAAACATGAATCCCATTGTAGAACATAATTAATTTAAATTGCTTTTTTCGCGTTTCTCGGAAAATGAGCTTTAAACTGCGGCTGAGTCTTTGAAATAACTTCTCTCTTTTTTGTGGAGTTTACTTCTCACCATAAACTAATAAATGGACTATGAAGTGCATTAACAAATTTGACTTTGTTAACTTACCATTGCTATTGACTTGTAGTGCTTTTTTAGCGTCTTGCAAATTGATTTGTTGTTCTACTTACAAAGATACATAGATGGAAGTAATGAGTATTGTGGGTATTGAGTATTGAGAACAGAGTCTGAGAAATCCACACAGCTGTAGTTGTAGATTTTATAGCTGAAAAAGCAAATCGGCGAGACGACAACCTTCACACAGATAATGCCTTCCATGCGCTTCGCCTTTGCCAATGTCTGACTGCAATCTGATAGATACTTAGATACATAAATCGATAAAAATAAAATTGCCATAACAATAGTTTGCTCATATCTTCTTTTATTTCATTTACAGTTTCTGCTCTTGGCCCGCATAGCATCGCACGTTATTATCGGAGTTATCTTTGGTTATCTCTATATGAATGTAGGCAATAGTGCGCACTCCGTGCTGGGCAACTATGTCTACTTTTATGGCTCCACACTCCTCTTGGTCTACACCGGCAAAATGGCTGTGGTACTCACCTGTAAGTAGCTTCAAAGATACAAGCTAAAAAAGTGTTTAAAAAAATACTTGAGTCCTAAGTATGCGGTGACATCAGCACTTGTGATTGTTTGCTAAATGTACTCAAATATAGACGTTTAGACACTCATTTATTCATACTGATACGCAGTGTGAAATCAGTGGACTTAAAAGACTTGACTTATAAAAGGATAGAATTGAATATTTTAAGCTATTCTAAACATTTAAGTTTTTAGCCATTTAACAAGATGACAATTAACTTTTTCATATAAGAATAAATTCATAATTTTCTCACCACTTAACAAGTTCTCCAAGTCTACCTTTAAAATAAACGATCCCACTGTCCACAAGTAGTTGGAATCTTTAGAAGTTTATGCAGCTGTTGCACTTTTTATTTGCTTTTGCAATTTGTTCTTTATGACTTTTGACTTGTCTTTACATATTTTGTCGATTCAATAGTGATTAATTTAGAAGTTTTCAAATTTAAGATCAATGTTATTAGCTTGCAAATATTAGCCGTAATTTGTATGCATCTGATTAGCAGTTGAGTTGATGTATTAGCTCATTTAAAACAAATAATATTTAATTTATTATTCAGTTAAATTAATTGCATGCACATTCACTTTATTTATTTAGTTCACTGAACTTTACATGCGTTTAACTTTAGTCAACAATATTTAGAAACTAGTTTAATTCAAATATACTGGATTTTCTAATTATATGTCCAGTAAACTTGACATAATCCACAGCTTGATTGACACTTTCTCATTTGAAACTGGTTTTAAGATCGTAAAACTGTCGATTTCGGTCCACTGAACTGACCTGCATATATAAAAGAACATATTGTATTTCATTTAATTTCGCTTTTTAATTTTATTTTTCACTGCCACTGAACTCGTTAATAACAAGTCTAATTTTATTTAAAATCCATACAGTTCCGTTGGAGATCAATATGCTGACGAGGGAGCACTTTAATCGCTGGTACAAACTGGGACCCTATTTCTTATCGCTGATCTCCTTCGAGATACCCTTTCAGGTAAGCTCCGCTGATGGCTAAAATAATTTATTTGTGTATTTAAAAAGCCCTTTTCTTTACAGAGCTTGTGTGCCGTGCTGTACATTGTGATCAGTGTGAGGTTAACAGACAACGACAGCGTTGACTTCTATCGAATTATGTACTTTGTCGCCTTGGCCATAATGGTAACACTCAGTGCCCAGGCTTGGGGCTTCTTTGTGGGTGCCACGCTACCAACGAAGGTGAGAAGTTGAGTAAATTACCAAATAAATTTCTTTAACTTGTGTAATTTATTTACAGCTTGCTGTCTTTCTGGGTCCCATTTTGGCTGTACTGTTCTCCGTGTTTGGCTTTTGTACTCGGTATATTGACATAACACCCATTTTCCGTTGGATGTGGCATTTGAGCTATTTCCGTGCTGGATTTCATGGGGCTCTCAATGCATTTTATGGCATGGATCGTCCTTTTCTCGACTGTCCAGACAGTGTCATGTACTGTCATTTCCGCAGTCCCAAAGTGTTTCTCAAGTACATGATGATCTCCGACGTTCACATGTCCGACTGTGTCCTCCTCATGGCCCTTGTGATCGGTGTGATGCATCTGCTGACGGTGATCACGCTCTGGCGCAAGCTGAACAAACGATAGAGTTTAAGCCTAGATTAGAATTATAGTTAGATAATTAGTTTGTTAGTGTTTTCATTTAGTTTTTATTGTTTTATTCATGTTGTAAATACGTTATAGGTGTTTACTTTATGTTTTCTTTTTTTTTTTCCATTCGAAATTTTAAATTTTTTCTATTTTCTACATTAATTTTTACTATTTATTGATAACCTAGTTAGAGACAAACATTCGATTTTGTTGCCTAAACTTAATAAAATCCATACACAAAAGGCTTTAGGGTAGCACTCAGTTAATCTTTTCCAGTTTGTTATGCTAATGTTTAGTTTTTAAGTTTTATGCTGATATACCAAAAACGGAATAATCATACATTTAATTAATTAAAAGATTGATAAAATTCACTAACAATTTATACCGAATCAAGTGCTTGCCAATATGTCTTTGGAACCTAAAAGAATACTTGTATATCTTTTGCATACATCCAACAACAAAGATACTTTGTGATGAACAAATTTGCTTTTTCATGTTTACTTTTACTTTTTATTTAGTTTAAGCGTGTATTTAATGGATTGTAATTTTGTGGCTTTTATTTGTATTAAATAAAATGGTAAATTTGTATATTGATGTGGATATAAATATAAATATATACTTATATATATTCGAAATGCGAGTTCTTAACTAAAGAAAAGGGAAAATGTTAATTAATGTATGAAGTCTCTGTTGGACTGATGGATATGGCAGAATATAATCAAGAATATTTACTCTATAATGTCGGAGATAAGTTTAATAATTTATCTTACAAGTTCTGATTGCACAGTTTAATACACATCGATTCAATTTACATAGTTAAGTATTTTGTTTCTGTTGCGTTTACTTTACATAAGTTGGAAAATTAGAAATATATATAGTATATATTATTTATGGATACTTGTATCCAGCAGTTACTCTTCGATTTAGCTTATAAACAGTTCAAGTTAACTTACAGGCTAAAAAACAATTGTGTTTTAGTAATGCACAGTAAAAATGCTAATACAATAAGTTAAATACATTAATGGTTGTCGCCGATTAGAGAAATGCTTGTTTTAGTGAGTTCGGCTATTGAGTTAGAAGCTAAACTAAGTAGATATCTATCTATATATCAGATTCACATGGTGGACATGCGGGCGTAGCCGTATCTAATAATCTGGTCATGATTGAGGGGTGTGTCAGTGGTTAGCTGGACACGTTGCCATTGGCGCGTCTCGTTGGACTTTCGTATCGCCTCTACCACAGCTTGAACGTAGAGTCCGTCCTCGAAGGTGGCTGCGGTGGAGACGGGTGCCTTGATCCAGCTGGACTCCTTGCTGCCAAAGGCTTCCTTGAGAGCACCAACCATTTTGCATAAGCCCTTGATGTAGGGACGTGGAAGTAATGAATTTGTGGTGGAGAAATGCAAATCCTGCACATCCACATAGACAGCTTCTTCCTTGGGTTGCCCTTCCTTGAGTACAAACAAATCTCCGCCTCGTACCACTAGATGTCCCTTGCTGCCGTAGACGAGAACTTCCTGGGAGAAGGTCTTCGCTGGCACCGTGTGACTGTGCAGCGCCACTGTAACCAAAGTACCGTTGGACAGCTCCATTTGGAAATTACAAAAATCAGGTGCTGTAATCTGCCGAATGCCATTGATGGCATTTGTAGTCTTGGTGTATGATCTTAGCACTCCATGGACGCGCACTGCTTGCTGTTGAAGGAGAAAACTGACCAGGTCCACAACGCTCCCCACCAGATTAAGCGCTCCGCCGCCCATCTGCGCATCGCACATCCAATTGTACTTGTCCGGAAACAGTGTGCCTAGCTGCACTCGAACATCCATAAGCACCACAGCCGCCAGCGGCCCGATGAGCTCATCCTGAAGGCAGCGACGCATTTGCGTAAATGCGGGTAAAAACCTCAGCGGATGATTCACCAGCGATATAAGCGTCGGATAATACTGCGAAGCACGTACCATTTTCATGGCGTCCATCTGATGCAGACCAGCTGGCTTGTCGCACACCACATGCTTGCCAATGCCTAAGGCCTTCACCGAGATCTCGGCGTGCAGAAAGGGCTGACAGACGATAAATACCAAGTCGACGTCTTTACGCAGCAGCACTTCGTCTATGACATTCGTGTGGAATGCGACGTTCTGGGCGGTTGCGGTTTCTTTGGCCTCTTTTAGTGTGCGTCCCCAGATGGCTCGGACCTCGAAGCCCTTTTCCCTGAGGAGCGGGACTAGCACATTGGCAATTTCGCCCGTTCCAAATACGCCAACGCCAGGTAGCATTTTACATTTAAGTATGTTTATATACGCAATGCGACCAGTGTGACCAACTCTCCGACTGAAAAAATAAACAAACGTTCAAAATTACACTTTGGTTAGAATTAAGTTAGTAATGGTACTCCTATTACTTTAATTTATGATAATTTGTTTTCAGTTATTAACAATTAATAATGAAAAAAGTAAGTGTTTATTAAATAACAGCTGTTTAATTTACGCACAATAGAACAGTGATATTCTTTTCTCGATATGTAAAACAATCGATTACTCTGTGTACTACCGATAGGTGCATAAAATACCACTACAAAAATACTAAATAGTACTGCATATGACAAAGCGACTGAAGTGTTTGAATTTTTTAAGCGCGCAAATTTATGTTAATTTATGTAACCCGAAATGGGCGGTAAATTAACTAATTGATTTTATTAGAAATAAACTTGAAAGATTTTGACATCCGATCTTGTTTCCTAATTTTTTGTTGTCAAAAATAAGTTTTACTAAAATAAATTTGGAATCAATGAAGCCGATCATCCAGTGGATAGTCAGCATAAGTGCTGGACTTCTAATGGGCATGCAAACTATGCGAATGTTGAAGGTTGCCAATGAGGAAAACGAATCTTACTTTGCGCACATAATGAACTCGTCGGCGGTGCAGAATGATCCCGATTTGCCATATATTTTGGGATCGGAACAGATCAGTGCCGCGTTGCAGCACATTCTCAGCAGCGATGACAATAATCTGGAGAGTCGTCCGCTATTCATAAGCGATGTACTAAACAATATTAAGACAGATTATGAACTTGGTTCAGAGTCACTGAATCGCACGTTGGAGGAGATAATGTTGAACTCTGGCCACGACAATGCTGAATTGATTCACTTTGAGCCAGCTATTCAGGCTTAATGTACACATATAGTATTCAGATTTTAAATAAAAATTGAAGTTTTCACATTTATCCGCTGCTGACGTGAGTTAAATTGAGTTTACTTTAAAAAGCACCCAAAGAAGCTGACGACGTGAATTTAGATAGCCCGGCAGAACCGCCTTGTCATATGATAACCCAATTAGTGTAATTAACTTCTCAGTTCCCCTATCGCCTCCTGCACTCGGTTGAAGCCCTCAAAGCTTTCCCAAGCTTTAATTAAGCCATACAAATAGTGTAGTTGTCAGCAACAAGTTGGCAGCTTGTCCAGAAAAGTAATTATCTACTAGCTACTACTAGAAAAGGCCCCTTTGATTGTACGGTTCATTAACAAGTTAGCATGTATATAAAGCTCAATCCTTTGATTTTGGAAACCTTGACCTCGACCTAAAGTAGAGTGCTGAGATACGTGCGTTATTTACTTAATCAGCATTTTTTAGTTCAAATGTGTTATATATTAGCTTGTGATAACTCATAATTAGGGAAGTTCTAAAAAATGTTTACACTTTGGGTGTTCCCCGCGCTTCGTCAGATATGGCGGTTGCTACGCCCCTGCTTATAAAGTATACATATATATTCTTGATCAGCATCAAGAGCATCAATTTTCGTTGGTCCGTTCCTTCTGTATGAACAACTAGATCTCCACCAAGTTTCATCCGGATCGGATAACTATATCATATAGCTCCCATGGGACAGATCGGACGGAAATAGGAAATATGTATGAAGACATGAACAGGAAAAGTTATTATCTATTAAATTCTTTAATAAATTAAATTTGTTATACTCCTTTTATAACTAAGTTTGAAAGGATTTTAAGTGAAATTTTGCTTATTCCAAAATTAATTTTTAATTTTTCGACAGTTGTCGAATTAATATAACAAATATTGAAGTTTAAACTACATAACTTAGGTAAAGAGCTCCCGTATCAGGATTTAGTACCTGCCAAACATATTTTTAAGTTTCAAGAACAGCTTTTAAGCTACAGAAATAATAAAATAAGTCAAATAAAATAAAATACAAAGAACAGATGTAAGAATCAACAACGCTGAACAGAATTAAATATATGGTATATATACACAATCTTTTGGTACTTTGCAAATATAATACGAAAATACTTTGAAGGTTCATTAAATTGCCAAAATACGCCATTTGGGGGGATTATTTGTCTGCGCCATTTGGAATAAACATTTCATATAAATCAAGCCCAATAAGCTGGGGCCATGTGAAAGGTTTTAACCTTTTAGTTAAACTAGCAAAGTATTATAGAATTCTCTTTGGCTTCACAAGATAGCGAGGGCGATGGATCCGGGGGTTAGCATTAAACTAATCCAATAACCTGCACTTGCACATCTTAATGAGCCATTTTATTTGCTTCGCGGCTGAACTTGCTCACATCCTGTCAGTCCATCGTCCCAGTGTATCCGTGTCCCTTGTCGGCACGCCCCCTTATCTCCTTGCCTCCATACCCAAATGTTCTGGAATCCTTCGGCAATAGGATCTAGGCAAAGTTTCGCATCAACGCGAGCTTCCGACTTGCAAAAGTTGCATTTAATGATGCATTTAAGCCAGTCAACATCCTGTAGAGACCTAGACGGGGCGAGAGCAGGGTAGAGAAAGAGGGAGAGCTCGCCTTGAGCTTGTTAGCTTCAATTTCGCATGTCGCGCAATTAGGCAAAAGTTAAATTGCTTGTCATAAATATAAAATTTTACGAAAATTGAGTCAAGTGAGTGGAATTTATGCGCTCATTCAAAAATATATTTTAAGCGGCTTTGAATTTAAATTACGGCGCTTAAGTGTCGACACTGGTTCGCTCAACTCCTTAAGTCGAGTAGAGAGAGAGAGAGAGAGTGCTACGATGAGCTGTTAAAAAACGTTGAACCATAAAGATTAAAAAAAGCTCGTAAAAAGCAGAAAGTACGGAATATGATAGTCGGCTCCGCAAACTGCAGACTTATGCGAAACGCGCTTGCGATAGCAAAGTTAACGAAAGCATTCTGTGACATTTTCCACTCCACATTACCCCACACCATCCTATCCCACCCCTTTTATCCCATTCAAAGTCACATAACTTTGACCTAGGCAAGCTCAAAAATTGCGCTGCTAGCGCAACATTTTGTCATTTCTTGCCACTTAGCCGCAACAACAAAAAAATCTTGCTTCATTATACAACAGTTTGCCAGAATCTGCGATTTTACTTTGCTCTCAAACTCGACTTGCAGCTACTCATTAAATAGTGCAGTGCAAACGCAAAGCAAGCAGTGCAATTAGACACTGCTTGCTGTCCACTATGTGCAGCGAGTGCTCGACGAGGTTTTTAACTTCGTCACTTTTCAGCTCGTTTTTGAGCTGCAGTTCAAAAGAATTCAAACTCGTTAGCGATGGTTTATTTCGAGATACTTTCGTTCGACGTTCCTTTGCTTCGCTTTTATAGGTAGGTACGGTTGTCTTCCTGTTTTTACACATAACACGAAACAACAAGTTGTCTAGCTTTGACTGCCAAGTTTTTACAAAAGGGCCTTTAGGCTATAAACTGATTTAAGCTGGTCGATTTTTATTAAGACATGAATTTAGCTGACATTTAGTTCGGAATACAGACAAAAATTTCTTTCAATGTAAGCATAAAATTCAAAATTGTATAATATATGTTTTTAAAATATACAGATTTATGGTAAATATTAACTCAGTTCTTATAAGGATGAAAATATCAGTCTGAATGATTTAATTCAAGGACACTGAAAAATAAACTTGTGGTCTGCTTATTTAAAGCTTATAATTCAATACATTTTAAGAAATTAATTTTTTTAAGCATTAAGTTTACGAAAACATGGCACTGAACTTGAAATCAAAAAACAAGAAAAAAGAAAGGCCCGGCCGTATAAATCTCGCATTGTCCCGATTAAATTATTAAAATCGGTATCGAGATATTAAAATGGAATTACTTGCATTAAAACACGTTGAAACAAAAACAACTAACATAATCAAACACACATCTGTTTGTTTGTATTCGAATACACATACGTTTGGCAATATGTATATGATGCAAATATATATGTATGTATGTGTGTATTCGGCGAGCCGCGACCGCGGGCAGCGCTCCGACACACAGGCAGCGAAAACGTTCGAACATGTCTTGTGTGTTTCTATCTCGCTTGCACCTATGGGTTATCAATATTGTAACGCTTCTAGTTTTCTTGTTTATGGTCCGATTTTAATGCGCCTTTCAGTATAGTTTAATATAGTTAGTCTCCACACGAATTAAAAAACTACAATACTGTACGATAAGAACAAGTCGCCAAACCCGGCATTGAAGGTTCCAGACTTTTTATCAAATGTGGAAAAGGGGCGGGCAGCCAAAATTTTAAATGGCAATGCAACAATGACGTCGCTAGGAACCTCCCGTTCCAGAATTGGGATCCTAGGTTCCATAGTTACTGAGATATTTGCCGAAAACACCAATTTTTCCGAGGTGTGTCCAGTTTTTGCTTATTGTGGGCAATGGGGCGTGGCATCGAAAAAAATATCTGTATTGACTGACTAAATATCTGATCGTTTGACACCAAGCTCGAACTTGAGCTCTTACCATCTCTGAAATCTGTTTGTTCATACGGACAGACAGACAGACAGACAGACAGACAGACAGACAGACAGACGGACAGACGGACAGACGGACAGACGGACATGGCTATATCGACTCGGCTTGTGATGCTGATCAAGAATATATATACTTTATGGTGTCTGCCACGCCTCCTTCTGCCTGTTACATACATTTGCACAAACCCAATATACTCTTGCAGAGAGTATAATAAACCGTACAAAATTTGTAGACTAATGTTTAAGTGCGTGCATTTTTAAAGGCATCTTGAATAAATTACTGTAACTCTAAACCCAAGCCATTTGAGTTCAGTTAAATTTTTATACTCTCTGCAAGAGTATATTGTGTTTGTGCAAAAGTATGTAACAGGCAGAAGGAGGCGTGGCAGACCCCATAAAGTATATATATTATTGATCAGCATCACAAGCCGAGTCGATATAGCCATGTCCGTCTGTCCGTCTGTCCGTCTGTCTGTCTGTCTGTCTGTCTGTCCGTATGAACAAACAGATTTCAGAGATGGTAAGAGCTACAAGTTCGAGCTTGGTGTCAAACGATCAGATATTTAGTCAGTCAATACAAGAATCTTTTTTTTTTTCGATGCCACGCCCCATTCGCCCACAATAAGCAAAAAACTGGACACACCTCGTGAAAAATTGATGTTTTCGGCAAATATCTCAGTAACTATGGCACCTAGGATCACCAATTCTGGTATGGATGTTCTTTGCGAGAGCATAGTTACATTGCCATTTAAAATTTTGGACTGCCACGCCCACTTTTTCCACATTTGATAAAAAAGTCTGGAACCTTTAATGCCGGTTTTGGCGAACTAACTATATTAAACTATCCTGAAAGGCGCATTAAAATCGGACTATAAACAAGAAAACTAGAAGCGTTACAATATTGATAATTGAACGCAATATCAACCCATAGGTGCAAGCGAGATAGAAACACACAAGCACATGTTCGAACGTTTTCGCTGCCTGTGTGTGGGCAGCGCTGCCCGCGGTCGCTGGCTGCTCCGAATACACACATACATACATATTTGCATCATATACATATTGTCAAATGTATGTGTATTCGAATACAAACAAACTGATGTGTGTTTGATTATGCTTAGATTGTTTTTGTTTCAACGTGTTTTAATGCAAGTAATTCACATTGTAATATCTCGATACCGATTTTAATAATTTAATCGGGACAAATGCAGAGAGTATTATACGGTCGGGCGCGCTCGACTGTACTTTTCTTTCTTGTTTAACTTTATCTTTTATACTCTCTGCAAGAGTATATTGGGTTTGTGCAAAAGTATGTAACAGGCAGAAGGAGGTGTGGCAGACTCCATAAAGTATATATATTCTTGATCAGCATCACAAGCCGAGTCGATATAGCCATGTCCGTCTGTCCGTCTGTCTGTCTGTCTGTCTGTCTGTCTGTCTGTCTGTCTGTCTGTCCGTCTGTCCGTCTGTCTGTCTGTCTGCCTGTCTGTCTGTCTGTGCGTCCGTATGAACAAACAGATTTCAGAGATGGTAAGAGCTACAAGTTCGAGCTTGGTGTCAAACGATCAGATATTTAGTCAGTCAATACAAGAATCTTTTTTTTTTCGATGCCACGCCCCATTCGCCCACAATGAGCAAAAAACTAGACACACCTCGCTAAAAATCTATGTTTTCGGCAAATATCTCAGTAACTATGGCACCTAGGATCACCAATTTGGGTAGGGAGGTTCCTAGCGACAGCATAGTTGCACTGCCATTTAAAATTTTGGACTGGCACGCAGAGAGTATAAAAAGAGTAGAGGGGTCTATTAAGTTTGTCAGAAGCAAAATGTGTGAAACAGGCACATCTGCAGTGCCTAAAATCGTCAGTAATTCTTGCTGAAATACCAGGCAAACAGAAAGATCAGCAGGTCGCAGTCCAAAAGTTATTTAACATTAACATTGAATTAACATTAGCAGCTTAAGCAGGCTCCAACTCTCTGCGCTAATTGCGCTCAGAGATTTCTGCTGCTGTTTGTGTGATTGTTCGCGGACGCCAACAGAGCGCACGAACGGTTTGTGTGTTTGTTCGCTGTCATCTGTGGCGCTAACAAGGAGCACTCTCTGTTTACTGTTTATGTATGCTCACGCACACTACTCTCTGTAATTGAATTTAAATTACAGTCTGCTGATTCTGATCGCCTGGTGTTTCACTCGAAGAAATCTCTGATTTTGGCCTTCCGCGGATTTTTTTTTGCTTGGCCGCTGCGATCTGCAGTGCCTAAAATCGTCAGTAATTCTTGCTGACATACCAGGCAAACAGAAAGATCAACAGGTCGTAGTACAAAAGTTATTTAACATTAACATTGAATTAACATTAATAGCTTAAGCAGGCTCCCACTCTCTGCGCTAATTGCGCTCAGAGATCTCTGCCGCTGTTTGTGTGATTGTTCGCGGACGCCAGCAGAGCGCACGAACGGTTTGTGTGTTTGTTCGCTGTCATCTGTGGCGGTAATAAGGAGCACTCTCTGTTTACTATTTGCGTATGCTCCCGAACTCTGTAATTGAATTTAAATTACAGTCTGTCGCTTGCTGCTGATTCTGATCGCCTGGTGTTTCATACAAAAAAATCTTAGATTTTGGCCTAACGCGGATTTTGTTTTGCTTGGCCGCTGCGATCTGCAGTGCCTAAAATCGTTAGTAATTCTTGCTGAAATACCAGGCAAACAGAAATATCAGCAGGTCGCAGTCCAAAAGTTATTTAACATTAACATTGAATTAACATTAACAGCTTAAGCAGGCTCCCACTCTCTGCGCTAATTGCGCTCAGAGATTTCTGCTGCTGTTTGTGTGATTGTTCGCGGACGCCAACAGAGCGCACGAACGGTTTGTGTGTTTGTTCGCTGTCATCTGTGGCGCTTACAAAGAGCACTCTCTGTTTACTGTTGTCATATGCTCCCGCTCTCTACTCTCTGTAATTGAATTTAAATTACAGTCTGTCGCTTGCTGCTGATTCTGCTCGCCTGGTGTTTCACACAAAAATATTTTTGATTTTAGCCTTTCGCGGATTTTTTTTTGCTTGACCGCTGCGATCTGCAGTGCCTAAAATCGTTAGTAATTCTTGCTGAAATATCAGGCAAACAGAAAGATCAGCAGGTCGCAATTCAAAAATTATTTAACATTAACATTAAAATTAACATTGAATTAACATTAACATTGAATTAACATAAACATTACATTAACATTAACATTGCATTAAAATTAACATTGCATTAACATTAACCTTCCAATAACATTGCATTAACATGGCATTAACATAGCATTAACATAGCATTAAAGTTGCTATAACATTGCATTAACATTGCATTAACATTGGGTTAACATTAACATTGCATTTAGATTAACTTTGCATTAACATTAACATTGCATTAACATTGCTGTAACATTGCAGTAACATTGCAGTAACATTTCAGTAACATTGCATTAACATTGCATTAACATTGCATCAACATTGCATCAACATTGCATCAACATTGCATCAACATTGCATCAACATTGCATCAACATTGCATCAACATTGCATCAACATAAACATTGGATTAACATTAACATTGCATTAACATAATCATTGCATTAGCATAATCATTGCATTAACATTGCATTAACATTGCATTAACATAAACATTGGATTAACATTAACATTGCATTAACATAATCAATGCATTAACATTGCATTAACATAAACATTGGATTAACATTAACATTGAATTCACATTAATATTGAGTTAAAATTAACATAGAACTAACATTAATGTCGCTTGCTGCTGATTCTGTTCGCCTGGTGAATCAGCTAGGAAAATCTTTAATTTTAGCTGATCGCTGATGTTTTTCGCTAATCTCGTGAGCTTAAGAGTTGCACATATTTTAACAGAAATACCAGGCAAACAAAATTAACAGCTGCTCGCTATGCACAAAATTAGTTTGCTTAAACTGGGCACTTGTAAATTCTGTTGTTTCTTACTGTGGATTTTTATACTCTCTGCAAGAGTATATTGGGTTTGTGCAAAAGTATGTAACAGGCAGAAGGAGGCGTGGCAGACCCCATAAAGTATATATATTATTGATCAGCATCACAAGCCGAGTCGATATAGCCATGTCCGTCTGTCCGTCTGTCTGTCCGTATGAACAAACAGATTTCAGAGATGGTAAGAGCTACAAGTTCGAGCTTGGTGTCAAACGATCAGATATTTAGTCAGTCAATACAAGAATCTTTTTTTTTCGATGCCACGCCCCATTCGCCCACAATAAGCCAAAAACTGGACACACCTCGTGAAAAATTGGTGTTTTCGGCAAATATCTCAGTAACTATGGCACTTAGGACCACCAATTCTGGTATGGGTGTTCTTTGCGAGAGCATAGTTACATTGCCATTTAAAATTTTTGACTGCCACGCCCACTTTTCCCACAATTTATAAAATAGTTTTCAAGCTTCAATGCCGTTTTTTCCGTATCGTACAGTATTGTAGTTTATAACTGGTGTGGAGACTAACTATATTAAACTATCCTGAAAGGCGCATTAAAATCGGACTATAAACATGAAAACTAGAAGCGTTACAATATTGATAATTGAACGCAATATCAACCCATAGGTGCAAGCGAGATAGAAACACACAAGCACATGTTCGAACGTTTTCGTTGCCTGTGTGTGGGCAGCGCTGCCCGCTATCGCTGGCTGCGCCGAATACACACTTACACGCATACATATTTGCATCATATACATATTGTCAAACGTATGTTTATTCGAATACAAACAAACAGATGAATGTTGATTATGCTTAGATTGTTTTTGTTTCAACGTGTTTTAATGCAAGTAAAACACATAGTAATATGTGGATACCGATTTTAATAATTTAATCGGGACAAATGCAGAGAGTATTATACGGTCGGGCGAGCTCGACTGTACTTTTCTTTCTTGTTTAATACCAATATTTGCTTTAAAAACTGTGTACTTCAATCAAGTATTTAATACTTGGCTTAAGAGTATTCCCAAAAACTTTATATCTATATTCATTTGGATTTATTTTAACTGGAGTGCTAGTAGCTAAATGGTCTGATCTCTCTACGTTGTAAAGTTGATTTCTGTCTCTCTTGAGGCCATGTTGTGTTTAGTTTGGGGTTGTGTTTGCTTTAGCTTCCGTCACACCTGCTTGTTCGTGTTCATGTGATTGTTGTTGTTATGGTTGGCAAACTACTTTCGCCAGGTAGAGTCATGATTAAGTTAAGCTTCTGTTGGCTGCGTTGAAAGTGCTGCAGTCGTATAAAAGCTCTTCAAAGTCTTTTGCCATGGTAACAGCACATGAAGTGAACTATTGCATAAAAGTATACCCCTTTAAAAAGGGTACAAGTAAAGGTTTCAAAAGTCTTTTCTTATACACACGAACATTCTGACGCAGTTTTTCCCATTTGCTGTTTGGCTCCTTTTTCCTTTTTTGGGCCACCGAATTCCAGGCCATTTCCATTTTCGCAGACGTGACTGATTTTTTACAGTACGCAAGGACGGGTATAAAAAATGTTATTTACCAGGCAGCGAAACGCTTAGAGCCAGCACCGAATTGCGGCTATAGCTTTAAAAATAGAGCTTTATCTGCATTAAGTACATAAATAATCGCTGGGAATTCCAAATCGACGCGAAAAGCTTTTAGCTGCAGTACTCAACGGTCAGGAACATTTGAGGAATGAAAGGGTAAAAAAACAAGAAAGAAAAGTACATTCGAGCGCGCCCGACCGTATAATACTCTCTGCATTTGTCCCGATTAAATTATTAAAATCGGTATCGAGATATTACAATGTGAATTACTTGCATTAAAACACGTTGAAACAAAAACAATCTAAGCATAATCAAACACACATCTGTTTGTTTGCATACGAATACACATACATATGTACGTTTGGCAATATATGCTGCATATATGCATGTATGTGTGTATTCGGCGCAGCCAGATTCAGCAGGCAGCGCTGCCGCCACACAAGCAGCGAAAACGTTCGAACATGTGCTTGTGTGTTTCTATCTCGCTTGCACCTATGGGTTGATATTGCGTTCAATTATCAATATTGTAACGCTTCTAGTTTTCTTGTTTATAGTCCGATTTTAATGCGCCTTTCAGGATAGTTTAATATAGTTATAATTATATAATTACAATACTGTACGATACGAACAAGTTCGCCAAACCCGGCATTGAAGGTTCCAGACTTTTTTATCAAATGTGGGAAAAGTGGGCGTGGCAGTCCAAAATTTTAAATGGCAATGCAACTATGCCGTCGCTAGGAACCTCCCGTTCCAGAATTGGTGATCCTAGGTGCCATAGTTACTGAGATATTTGCCGAAAACACAAATTTTTTCCGAGGTGTGTCCAGTTTTTTGATTATTGTGGGCGAATGGGGCGTGGCATCGAAAAAAAAAAAGATTCTTGTATTGACTGACTAAATATCTGATCGTTTGACACCAAGCTCGAACTTGTAGCTCTTACCATCTCTGAAATCTGTTTGTTCATACGGACAGACAGACGGACAGACGGACAGACGGACAGACGGACAGACAGACAGACGGACAGACGGACATGGCTATATCGACTCGGCTTGTGACGCTGATCAAGAATATATATACTTTATGGGGTCGGCCACGCCTCCTTCTGCCTGTTACATACTTTTGCACAAACCCAATATACTCTTGCAGAGAGTATAAAAAGATTTTTATTGGGTCTTCGACTTGCAGTCGATAAATTCGATGGACTTGGACATGGAATTGAAGTGGAAATGTACACAAGACTTTACCTTCCACTCCGAATTCGCGTTCAATTTAAACTGTCAACTGTCAACTGTCGACAGTCGATGGCCAACATTCGCTGTTCAATCAATGAGTCAAAGGTGAACAAAGCAATTTCCTTTCGTTTCTGCTACAAACTCAACTCAATACTGATGACAAACATGATGGCATCCAATGTCTACATATACATGTACATTTACTGGCCCAATTGCTGTGATTGATAGCCAAAACGCTTTTGCTTCCCGCCCCTCGTACACTGCCGTTTGACAGTTATGACACATAGTGCGTTTTCTTGTTAGCGTCAAGTTGGTGAAACCATAAAGCATAGACAAGTAGCCAATTTGATTTACATAACACATCTACTTTGTCTTCGACTAGCTGAAAGCAGCTACTATAAAAGCTGTAAATAGCTCAACTTTTTATTAGCAGTAGGAGATCAAGGTTACACTCGATTACATCAGTTTACAAAAATTGGGTGTATCGAGTTAGCCTCTAGAAAAATGGGATATAAAAAAAAGTATGCGTTGTTTATATGTTTATATATAAAAGCGAATTCTTATCTTGTGAAAATGGAATAGGCTTACAATAAAAAATTTACTCTGTTTTGGATTGGATCATATTGCTCCCTTAGAACAAATCGATTAAAAATCAGTCTTAAATTTGGAAACTTTATTTTAAATTTGATATACAAAAGAGAATAATAAACAATTCTTTTTGAAAATTAATCCGAATTAATTGTTTAAGAAGAGTAAAACCGAATTTTGTAGAAATGAGTACGGTTCACTTAATTTAACTCTGGACTTTTAACTAACATGCAAATTTTTTAATCCAAATTCAAAAGTTTTCTTTGAAACAAATATACCAGAAACATTTTCAGAAACTACTGAATTTTGTCTACACCTATTATTATTTAATTTAAGAAATATAGTCGCTATTTGTAATTCAAAAAGCAAAGTTTACTTAGAATGATTTTATAAGATTTGTAAAAGTACTTGTATAAATATTAGGGACCTTACGCATATATACACTTAACAACATTTTTATCGGAAATAATCACGAGACTTGTATGTGAATGAATATGTATTTACATGCTAATTATGTGATGGATAAGGAACTAACGCCTCAAGCCAACATGTATTTATAGCCATTTCTTACATGCTACTGCTAAGCTAAGAAAACTCATGTTCATATAAAGAAAAGGCAAACTGGACTGGAGAAATGTGAGCACACAAACATTGGAAACACATGTTATATTGTAAAGTCTTTGTGCTATATGTGGGTTAAATATGAGCATAGGAAATAACACGAGATACAAAACAGAATAGGCACAAAGGATGCAGGATGTGCCACGTGTGTGATGCACACTAGCAAGAGGGATGCTCTAATTCACAGCCTAAGACAATGGGGAATTTGGCTAACTAGCCACAAATACAAGAAATTATCAAGAAACAAGGACTAAAAATAAATCTAATTACTAAAAGAAATTTATTTAAAGCTCTTGAACAAAATAAAGTTGTAGTTTAAATGTATTCACTTTGTGTTACTGTCTAAGTATCTGTTATTCAAAGATAAAGAACCGCTTAAATCTCTGGCTTTGTTAGTGCCACTATTAGTGAGATGAATGTCCAGGTAGTTGGTCAACAAAGAAGACTTTTGTTGAACATTAATCACATTTAAGTAGAATTAATACTTAATACATGCATGAAGACAACGCTGCGGGAGTTGAATCAACAAATAAATAAAAGCAACTAACATTTAATAAGCCAAAAAAGAGAAGGGAACGTTGACACTTTTTGAGTGTACGTGACCTCATCTATGTGTGTGCTGGCCATCTTTAAGGATGGCAAGGACTCGAATGAATCAGACCGCACATAGATCTATGTCAGAGGCATTAGCATTAGCATCTTTGGGGAGCAACAGCGGCAGCACCAGCAACATAGATAGTTCATCAAAACTGACAAGCCCATTTCGGCTGAAGAGGGCAGAGGAAAGAGGACTATGGGGACTAAGGAGACTGAGCAACAACAGCTCGGCAGGAGCAAATCCACGCTTTAACAAAACTGCAGCACAACAGCACCACACATAACAGATGAGAAATATTCATCAGCATTTACGTCACGCAGCGCGGAATACGGCAAAAGTCTGAGTCTGAGGATGTTCAAGTTATGTACACAGGAGATTCGAGGGATGAGGTAAGGGGCCGGCAGATTCTCAAGAGGGAGGGACAGGCTTTGGGGACAGGCTGTCAGTAGATTTATGTTGACATTTCAATGACAGTTGTGAAAATGCTGAAAATGCTTTCGGCTAACATTTTGTGTTGTGGTTTCCACTTCCAAGTTTGCACGCTCTTTTTTGGTAAATTTTCACAATTTGATTATCACGCGCAGATAACTCTTAACGGTGACTGTGACTGCGACTGCGACTGTGACTGCGACAGCGACTGCGGCTAATTTAAATGTGCTGCATATCCATCCCATGGGATCACATCATAAAACTAGTTACCAAACGATACTTTCCACTAGTCACGTTTCACTCTTCACATTTCAAAATGTCACGTTCTCAGATGGATCCATATTCGCGGTCTATTTAAGCTGTAACCCTTCTCGGCTCAATTCACTGACTAATTGCATGTGACATAATGTTACAAACACTTCTAACATACGTTTAATTTCCGATAGTCAAATATGATATATTGTGTTTACTCTTCAATGAAGTACGTTGGTTTAATCACTAAATTAGTTAATGGAAATAATAACTAACTGTATTTGAAAAGAGCAATGATTAATTGGGTAAATTTATTTAATCCATAGTATTATATGGCCTCTTAAATAGTGTGTTGACTCCTAATCACTAAAATTTACTTAGCGTATTTTATTTTACTTGAGAGCTAAAGTTAATGCAATGAAAATAGTAATATTAATATAAATATTAATAATAATAATAATAATAAAAATAATAATAATAATAATATTAATAATAATAATATTAATAATAATACTAATAATAATAATAATAATAATAATAATAATAATAATAATAATAATAATAATAATAATAATAATAATAATAATAATAATAATAATAATACTAATACTAATAATAATAATAATAATAATAATAATAATAATAATATTAATAAAACTTATTATAATTATAGTTTTATTTAATGACATTTTAATGAATGTTGAAAGGTTTAACTGACTAAAATTTAAGTGGTTTTAAGTATTTATTAAGACCACTTAAGTTTTAGTCAGTTAAACCTTTTAACATTTATTAAAAAATTATTAACTGCAAGTACCCTACCAACCATAAGTTCCTTTATATACAAACTGTTTTAATCCTTATTTGTTTTGAAAGCTAACTTCAAAAGAGTGAATTTGATATTTATGATAGAAAATCGATTATTAATTATTAAATATTTTTAGTGTTAAGTATATTAACTAATCTTTTTCCAACAGATATAATTTTATACACTAACAAGTATACATTACCTTTATTTCTAAGCAGTTTCATTTAGAGTTTAGTATGTAGTTGTTTAAATTCTTTCGTTTTGATTATAGATTTCTTTAAATGTAAAGAGCTTTTTGTTTATTAATTCATTTAGTGGTTTTTGTCAATGTTTACTGCATGTGAAAGTGGATGACAGGGAATTAACTGTCCATTTAATATACATATTTGTGTACATCGTTAAACACAGTTTTGAATTTAAATAAATTTAATGAGAAGCTTTTTCACAATTCATTAAGGCCATTTAGTTGCCCTAACACACCCTCCCTACACAAAACATTTAACATATTAAACTCTGTAGATACCAAAGTTTAAATTTTAGCTTGATGTGTATATTATATGTTATTTGTGTGTTCTATTAATACTCCAGCAAATCACACTACTGATATTACTTTGTGTAAGCCATATTTGCGACATTAATGCCAAAATGAAATTGTGCTGGCAAAAGTCGGACACACAAAGAATTGTGTTATACAAGGATCAATGGAAACAATTTCCAACAATAAGTTGCAGTTTACTGCCCTCAATTCAAAAGGGAGCCAACTCGGTCAGACAACCCGACCCACATCCCCATCCCCACTCCACACCTATTCCCCTTGTGGACTCCTCTGGCCAACCAAAAGCGCTAAGGTTACTTTGGCCACTTTTCGTTTGCCGACTTTTCTTTGTCCTGGCCAAATGGCCAAAAGGAGGCGTATCAGAATATTTGGGAAATGCGAAAATGTAGAAAAGAGCCAAAAAGCCGTTTTCTATTACGGTTATGCTCCTGAGGCGTTAAAATAAATGAGAAGCGTTTAAGTCGAAATCCCAGTGGCCAATAAGGAATCCAAATCAAAGTGGCAGCTAGGCAGTCATGTGAGCCCCTCTACCGGGGGGGAGAGAAGGCAAACGGGGGAATGGAAAATCCAAAGTGACAGACGACTCCTGGTCAGGGCACAGTTATCCCAATGTGTGTGTGCGAAATTAATTGCCAGCATTTGTCAAATTATCATTGCAAAGATGGCAAATTAAATAAATAATTCTGCATCAATTTCCTGAGACATCGACGTAGCCATTTATAAAGGCCTAAATTACGGGACGAGGTCAGGTCAGGATATGGCGGTGGCGCTGGCGGTGATAAGGGTATATAACCGTGTAACGGTATAACATAACGTTAACGGTATACCGCTACAATACATAAATCTTGACTATGGCAACACCAAGACGTGTCCAAGTGTCGACTTCCTCGTTCTCGTTTTATTTCTCTTTTTTAGCGGCAAAGAAATCGGGTCACAGTTTTCCCTTTCTTCCATGTTTGCGCTGTGGAGTGTTCTTTGTGAGAGAGTTTCCTGTACTTGTACGTGTGTGTATGGTTGTGTGGGAGGGTGTGTGTGTGTGTGTGTGTGTTTTTGCGCGCCTTGTGGAGCCTTTCACTTGACCTGGTTGCCTAAATGGAGGTAGGCAAAGCAATCTGGACAAACGGACCGAAAGTGACTAAAGCTCAAACATTTGCATTATGTGTCAAGGTAACAAAAAATTGAAATTGAAAGTTAAAGTTAAAGAGCGCCAAATGCTTGAATCGAAGCGGATTAGTTTACCCTATAAGCACCAATCCCCCACACATTTCACAACTCTATTCGAACGTGTTGACAGCAGAAAAGCCGTCAAAATTATGAACAAATTTTGAAATTCTTGAGTTGGGTCAAGATTCCCTTCTCAGCTTCTAATATTATAATTGACAGCATGTTTGTCTATTGAAATTTATACCAATGCCATGAATGTTGTTAGTTGAATATTTCATTTTTTCTTTTTCTTAAAAAAGTTTTCCACTACGAGCAGTAAAAAGAACAGTGAAAGTTCAAAAGTGACAGCTGAAAAATTACTTAAATTCATAATTATTGTGAGAGTGCACAGAGTGTCCTTGCACACAGAGTCCTTGCTCACAGCTCAGCTGTGACATTTTTATTAATTTCTTCCAACACACACACACACACACACACATCCACATACACCCACGTCTGGACCGCTCTCTGTGTGGACAAAAATTTATCGTTTAGGTTTGCGTTTTAATTAAATTAAAATTTTCGCTTCGAAACTTTTTGAGTATTTCATTTAATTTCTGTGTACAATTTTGTTGATTTGTGGCTTTGAAATCATTTTAGATAAGTGTGGAGACTTTTCATTTTTTGACCACTTTATAGCCAGATTATACTTGTTTGTTGTTTCTAAAAATATTTTTTATTCAGAAAAATTACATAATAAAATAATATTATAAAGGTTTTAACGAATAAAAATGTTGTTGAAAAATACTCATATCTTAGAGATACTATATTTAATTTATATTAAGGTCTCAATTAAAATTATGTAAAATATATAATTAAAATAAAGCTTAAAAAAAATAAATTTTAAACGGAACAAATTAAATTAAGCACATACGTAATGGATAAATAAATAACACAGAATTTTAATAAATACGGTTATTTACGATAAATGTTAATAAATACTTGTTTAGGCTTGAAATCGTTACCACATATTACCTCTTTCGCACTGGTATCTTTAAAACATGTTTCAATAAATTTAACTACTTGAATCAAATACAATTTGTAATACACTTTTCAGCAGTTGAAATTCATTTCAGTCATGAAGAAATTGAATTATTATTGTCTCCTCAGTTGTCTAATAAACGTTTGCCACAAATTGATTCTGATTCTTGTCCGAGTCCACTCAGAACACTAATTGTCGCCAGCTCATAAAATTTGCATAATATGCTTTGCTGCCCAATTTTGCGGCCAACAAGTCATAAAATGTTGTTGTGAATTTTGGTTTCGAGTGCTCAAAATATTCATTGATGTGGCAGACGCACGGAGGGGGAGCAGGGATTTATTGAAGGATTTGACAAGTGTTAAAGGAAAAGGAAGTACAGACATCTACATACATAAAGCCGACAAAAGTTTCATAACTTTCTAGTCAATGAATACGTTAGGAAAACATAAAATGAAACTTGAATTGTGCTTAGAGGAAATAATCTTAATGCCGGTTTATTCAAAGTACTTTCTACACTACAGTCGCTCACAAAAGTCTTAGAACAAAGCCCAAGCTAATTGTTCGGTTCAGTTTGGAAGTGTTTAACATTAATTTGTGATTAAACATAAAGAAAATTTAAACTTTTTACTACCAAAAAGTTGAAATTTAAGTTTAGTTCTTAAAGCAGACAAAAACTTGTTTAATTTGTTGGAAAAAAGCATAAATTAAGGAATTATTATAAATTCTCTGTATTTTTACCAAACGAGACCTTGATTAACTACATGCCAGACTAACGCCCAAAGAACAACGTGTTTTATGGAAACTCAAATTAGTCCCACATAGAGAGCCATTTAGTATGTTTGACAAAGCTTTTGGCCGACTTTTTTATCTGCGAGAGAAAGAGAGAATTTTGAAATGTTGCTGCAGGCAGTGCTCAATGTAGGAATGTGTGTTGCCAACTTGTAATGTTGCCACAGCATCTGCCACGTGGCCAAAATGACGGGATTCTTTTTATTGATTTCTCGCTTCACAAGTTTCTCTATGTCGGACCGCGACGCGGCTGTGGGTCTTTGTGCACAGCTTTTTCTACAGCACTTTACATACCCTTTCCTAGCAAGTTATAACTTGATTAAAGCATACACTTTTCCGGTTTCACAAGTGGTTGAATAAGCTCTTAAATTGCATTGTGAGCATCGTGAATATTTTGCTTGTTTCCCTAATCGATGAAATTGTTTTTGCAAATATTTCACGAAAATTCTCCGTGTCGTATCGACAATATTGATGAACAGCAGCAGGTTGAAACTGTTAGAGGCGATTACCGAATCCCCTTTACCTACAGACAGCCCCTTCCAGAATCGCCTTTCTTCTCTACAGCTGTCAACCTAGGAAAAGCCATTTTAAATTCTGTGCACGCAGGCATTTGCTCAGCTTTACCAGGCTTCACCTCCAGACTCAGAGCTTCAAGTTTGCATCAGGTTGCACCGAGCGTGAGGATGGAGTGACGGAGACGGGGACGGGAGCGTGTACAGGCACGGGGATGGGTATTGTTTGGTGTACAGAAAGGCAATTTGGGGCCTTGACTCGATTTACGCTGTCAGCACCTTTATTATGCTTCCATTGGCTGGACGGGGGCAAGGCCTTCCAGTTGATTAGCACATTTTTCCACACAGCAGCCAAAAATTCGACCGTAAATAAGTGAAGCATGCTGACGAAAAGTCAAAAACTGAATGCATATAACCAGTGCCCTTGTTTTACTGGAAACTTATAAAGCTTCATTAAAACTTGTAGAGTTGCTTTTAAAAAAGTGCTATTACATAAAAATGGGTTGGAAATTCCACATATTATTTTCATAATTTTGTTTAAAAATGATCAATTTTTCACAGTAAAATAACTATTTTCTTGACTATAACGGTTTTAGCGTTTATAGTCCGGACGAGTCATTCTTACTAAAATAATTTTTATTGTCAGCGCGTTCATTCGCATTCGACGAATTATAAAAAGGTCCAGTGATGCATATTTGTAGTGTTACATAATGCTTAAAATATTCACACTATCAACTATCAACATTATATGAATCACAAAAGATTAGAAATATTATTTAACTTGTTGTTTTAAAGTCGTAAATTATTTGTGCTCGATAAAAATATTTTGTTTTTTAAATCTATATAAGAACTCGTTTGAAAAGTAATTTTAGTGAGTAATTTAATTACTTTGAAGACAGTATAGTAGTTAATGATTTATTTATAATTTAGCTTATCTTATGTCTAAAACCAAAATGGAAATTAGGGACACTTTCCAGATCATCTTGCTAAAATAAGTTTTTCAAATATTTTTTACCCATTACAGAGAGCAAGTTAATCCTGTAGCAATCCGTCACATTTATAGGTAAACATGGTTTTAGTATATTAGTAACTAAAGCCTTCTTCCAAGCGTTAGGAAAAAAACCAATTGACCTGAGTTAAAAATTGCAAGCAGTGAAATTGGTAGAAGAGACATGAATGGTCTTTAATCCGTATAAAATAGCAGATATCTTAACATATTAAAGTGAAATTTCCAAATTCAATCGTTGCTGACTATGCTTTTAAGAGTGTCCTTCTCTCTGTGTAACTAAATTGATTTGAAATCAACATTGTTGGTTTAAGTATTTTTCTAGGAAGTCAAGGTTGCCTTTCTTGCCCTACAATTATTTGTGTTTCTCGGGAAATTTCGAAAAACAAATTGAATTAAGGTTGAGACACAGATATAGAAACACATGAATAGTACCTTTTGCATTATTTTTTCATTTTGGCTACGCATTTTAAACAATTTCAACACTCTGAACAGTACGAAGGCTGCATATACACTTAGTCTTAAATTATGCAAATGGCAACACACATGGAAGTACATGAAAGTACAGGTGTGCGTGTGTGTGTTTTTGTATCTGTGTGCGTGTGTAAATAAAACTACTCTACTTTTTTTTTGGGGTGACAACTTCCAACGCATTACGCGAATCAGGTAGAACCTTGGATACACCTTGATACTCTCTAGAGGTTTTTTTTATTTCGTGTTTCGTATTTGGAATTTTGTGTTTTCCGGTCTTCACTCTGGCTTATGTTTTGCATGCTTAAGTTTTCCTTTGGCTTAGGTCCTGGTTCGTGATCCAAATGCATGACAAGTTTAAACTTGTTTGTATACTTCCCCTTCAATTGTACGGGTCCTGCGGTCGCATCACTTTGAATGTTTTGCATTATTTGAAATTCTAATTCTTTGGCTTGTCGACAAAATGTACTGCTTAATTTTATATTGTAGGTCAAAGGAATATCTAAATAACTGTGTGTCTAAAGTCACGTCGAGCTAGAAGAAGAAGAAGTAGATATGTACATATATTTATTCAAAACGTACTGAAGGTTAACAGAGGTCTGTCTGAGATGCAACGTGGATTGCTTTTAAGGTCATTGTAGATGGGAATTAATGCAGGTGTAGCGCTTTACCCTCTAAAGTGGGATTTTAAATTTGCATAGCTTAAATCACACTTGTGTTGATTTTCCATATTGTTTCCTTTGCGGAAAATGCTTCAGGAAGTGTGCTCCATGGCATTCATAAATATGTTAATAAACGTAATATACACACTGTGGGTCATGCTCTTGCTCTTTTCAGCGTTACTCTAATTCTAATTGAATAAAGTATGTACTAGTTGTTCGCCTTCTAGCAGCCACCTTGATAAATAGAGTAAATTTAATGCCCCAACACATATATCAAAAGGAGGTAACGTTATCCTTTGGGTAGGGACCTGGGAAGTGAGTTCTATTGCGATGTTTTGTAATTTCATTTGCATCTGAGACATGATGGATGCTCGAATTTTGTGCGGCATAAAAATTAAGTTGGAAACCTCAATCAATTCATCAAATTGTAAAAATGCTTGAAATTTCTTTGAATTTATTGCTTTGTAATTGACTACTGTCTTGTTTGGCATAATTATTAACTTATTATATTTGCATGATCACATAAAAAATAATCTAAAATTTGTTACAAAAGAAAACGCTGTAAAGTATGCAACAAAAGTTTATACACTCAAGTTATTGCACCAAATGAATAACAACAATTATTAATAAATGGCATAAATAGCATCAATAGCATAATAAATTACAATATAAATTTATATTAATAACAGATGGCAATTATAAATGAATTTATATTATATTTAAGTCATGGCAAATATTAAATTATTCACAGTCATATGTTTGCAGTCAATACATTAAGCGAGTGAAAGCAAATTATTATCAAAATTGCACTACAAACAAATAATTCAAGAGCCAAACATAATTTTGTGTAAGTGTTTTTGTGATGTACCTTTTTTATGCCTGTCACATAGTTTAAATATTTGTTTTGACCACAGTTGAAACGTTTTAACATTTCAGGCGGAGTAAAACAAAAAAATAATATATACAAAGAATGTAAGAAGGAAATGTTAACTTACCGCAATTTGTTGCAAAACAAAGCATTTTTGCAGTAAAAACCCGACTTGATAAAAAAAAAAAAACAGAAAAAAACAGAAAACCCGAGAAAATAAAGGCAATGTGAAAAAAGCAAGAAAAATAAGAGATGTTTCAGATTCCTTCCTTCTGGCTTTGTAACAATGTCCTTTGTTAGAATGTTCTGTTTATGCACAACGAACTGTAATCAACGATGTCCAAACTTAAATGATGTTTAAAAAAGTTCGCGTTGTCAATAGAAAGTGACAAGTTGTTTTTCCCGTCTATCTAAATTGTGGAAACCAAGTGGACTTTATTCATCTTTTTCTGTTTTATTATTATTATTTTTTAGAGTAAAATACACTTCATTATGGTAAAAGTTTTTACTGCTGGAATGTAGCGTCGGGCTTGATAAGTATATCATTGGGATGAGTTAGAGATGTACATTTATTTCTGTGTATTCGAGATTTAGAGAGAAATTTTCATGCTCATTTAGTTTTGTCAGTGCAACTGATGCTTACTTCTATTACCTACATAATTTTTTGCAGATATTAAAGTTTGTCTGCCTTACACCATTGAAATAGGTCGTTGTGGCAAAGTCCTTACAAGTGGAGCTTCAAAGCTTCTTTCTCGAAGCAAAGAGAAATAGTTTGCTACATTGAACATCATCAGAGCAATGTGAGAGCATAAAACTTAGTGTACTCGCATCATCTAATACACTCCCTGAATAACCCACTCGACTCCACAGTCCTCTTGGCACAGGCCAAAATCCATAAAACTTTACAGCCCACGATGTTTTTATGAATCCTTTCAAGAAAAAGGGAATAACATGAAATGAAGATGGGGTAGTGTCACATAAGAAAAACAAGTTCTCCACAGCTCGAAAGAAAAGGGAAATGTAAAAGAAAACTGGGAGAGAGAAAGGAAAGTCAATATTTGCTGACTTGACTGCAATTATGGCGAATATTTTTATGGAGTTGATGTCAACACGCTCGAATAGTTAAATACAGATAGAATATCTGATGCATAGCAGACACAGCTAGCAGTATTCCTGTTTATGGTGCGATGGGCGATTGATGGTAGCAGTTTTAGTGGCTGATATATACAAAGGCTATACTTTAGTGATACAACCAAGACTTAAATATCACTGAGTATATAAAAGTTTTAATATTTTAAAGTGGAATACTATTTCTATAATTTGTCAGCGATTTATAGGCCTCAAAAGTCAATGATTCAAGGAACTGTAAGAAAATCTTCCAAAAAGTCTATGATCCCATTTTACTTAGCCACAAATGTGTTACCTTTAGGAAAACCCGTTAAGTTCTGCGGTTGAGTCCCACCTGTAAAAAACAGCACAAAGATGATTCATGGGAGAAGTTAAGTAGTTTCCTTATTTAGAAAAACATAATGAGTAATTTGCATGCTGGATCCTTTTGTTGCTCACTCGGCTATATAAAAGTTGCATAATGAATTCCATTTTAAATGAAATGCTCTCCACAATAACAACAACAGCAAAAACATGGACAAAGAGAATGGCTTACAAATTTCCGCTTGCGGCCAGCAACAAAAAGAAAAAGTTAATTGTTCACATACTTTCAGGACACACATGTCTGCCCCATGCCAGCCTCCTTTCCCCTCCCGAGTCTCGAAAACTGCCAACTAGAACAATTAAGGCGGGTGTGAAAGAATGACAGAATGACGAAATGAAGAAACGAAAGCCTTTGCCTTTGCCTCTGCCTCTGCTCTGTAAATTGCAGACAAAGTGCTCTGTGATTTTGCTTTATGTCAAATGCAACCGTTTTTAATAACACAGACGGCATAAATTTTCACATTTTTCTCATATTTTCCTAATGTTTATTCTTATTATTTTTTTCTTAAATAACATTTTTTATGGGAATTTTAAATGCTGACTTCGAGTTGATTCGCCCATTGTTTATCACGCCTTGTGTTTCTTATTCTACTCATTTAGCTTGGGGCAATTAAATTTAATTTATTTATGCTATTTTTGTAGGAGCAACTTTATACCCTGTATGAAAAGGGTATTAAAACCACGGTAGAAGCACGACAGTTTTTTCTTTTATTTGTATTTGCTTATCATATCGAGTTTACAGTCAGTTTAAGTTAAGATAAACCTTAAAGCTTTTATGGAATATACATAAAATATATATAAACAATTATTATAATCAATTTATCATAGGCCAGATTACGAACTGAAGAGGTCGCTTTTGCTGCTTTCCCGAGCTGCTTATAGTCTCTTTTAAATTACACTCAAGTTTATTTGGTTTTTAAATTAGATAAATTTAACTTGAAGTTGATTGATTATTTTTATCATTTGGTTTTTATATTTTTTTTAATATTTTATTTTATTTTTTAATCAATCTTGTACTCAAATAATAAAGAAAATTGTGATTTTAAAGTGTTTATTTTTTCAGTTGTCTTACTGTGCTGCATTTTATCACTGTCCCAATAGATCAGCAGGAAAAAGTTTTTCAACACGTAACAACAATACATTTTTAGGGTCGTATTTCTACTTTGTCCTAAGGAGCTCGCAGTTGATTTTTATCTCGTTGACATTGAATATTTACGAGCTTTTCACAACACATAAATTTTTCTACACATTTCTTCGCGATTTTTATTAGCTGAAAAGTATTTTAGACGCATTTAATTCGCATTTAGCGAATGCCTGAAAGAAAATAAAATAGAAATCAATGGAGTTTGTGAGAATCATAACATAATTTGAATACGACGAACTTTCGCTGCTTCAAACGGGAGCAAATAAAAGGGTCTCTGCGGGAAAAGTAGAAATGAAGTTACTTCAGAGTTTTTCTGCCACAGAAAAGTTTGTGCCTCAACTTTCAGCTGCATGTGTTGCATTTTTCACTTTGCTGGAAAATACAAAGCACTGGGAAATATACTTAAATCGGTCAGTAAACAAAAAACTAATTTTAATGTTTCAGAAAGGTTGGCAGAAAATGGTGACATGGGGAATTGTTAGCGGGAAAGATTTCCCACACCTTCAGTTTGGTGGCAGAATGTGTCACGGGAAAGGCACAAACAGCTGCCAAGTACAGGCTGTAATGGAAAACTCCTAACGACTTTTCTTTGGCCAATAAATTTTCAATTTTCGTACAAAATTTTCCATTTACTGTACTGCATCAAGGCTAATTTCCACTCCCACTGCTTGCATCATGTTTTCTGATTCAATATCGCACATTTTTCAACTTTTCTTTCCACCTCAGAAGGACCCAAGGAGGAAAAACAATAAAGTAGCACAAGGTGTACAGGAAAATTTGCTCAAAATAAATTTAACGTAGTTTATTAAAGATTTGATCGATGTTATTTCTGCTCCCATCGTAGCTTGCTAGCTACATATATATGTATGAGTGAGACAGCTGTCAGTATTGCAACTGCTCTGTTTCGCTTTCACACATGTGGTTAAAAGGGTAAGTTTTTGTTCAAGAACCAATATTAATTTAAATAATTTTTTTGTTTGTATTTTTTACTCTTTGCTGGTGTATACTGAGTTTGGGCAAAGTATGTAACAGGCAGAGGGAGGCCTGGCTGACTCCATAAAGTTGATATAGCCATGTGCCTCTGTCTGTCAGTCTGTCTGTAGCTTTTACTATCTCTGAGACCTGCTTTTTCATGTGGACAGACGGACCTGGCTATATCGACCCGCAATGCTGATCAAGAATATATATACTTTGTGGGGTCTACCACGCCTTCAATCTGCTTGTTATATACTAAATACTCATGCCAAAATACTCTCTCAAAGAGTATAAAAACTTATTTTTATTTGTTTGTTTTTTGTTTTTAGTTTTATTACTTTGATAATATTTTTAAAAATTCAATACGGAGTTCATTAGTTGTCAAAACAGTCTCTGGAGTTGTGCAAAGAACAAACTTTTAGTTTGTATATATTCATCAAAAGAGTACACGCCGGAATCCGAGTCCTTTGAAAGCTAGAGCAAGTGCGAGATGAAAGGATGAATGGAGTACACATATAATGGGTGAGCAGTGAATAGCTTGTTGTCCCTGTTTTAAGTGGGGATTTAAAATACGACTAGGATCATCACTACCCCCATCATCTTCCCCGTCGTTGTTCTGCTCAACTAGAACACACATTGGACCATCAAGCCCTTCAGAATGGGAAATAAGCTGCATCTATAGAATAAGTCTGCCAAATGAGGCTAAGCTAAAGAGACACAGATAGAAAGAGACAGACACAGAGAGAGAGAAAGAGAAGGGGGCAAACATGGAGAGAAAGAAATCAGGGAATACATAATGAAAGCGAGCAATTGAAGGAATTTTTGCTTTCTGGGTTGTTTAACAAAAACTATCTCGTTCGGAAGTAAAGATTTTTATTCTCGCAGCAGGACAAGGACTGAACAAAGTAAAATAAAACTATGAAAAGGACACTTTAGTATTGCTTTTCCTTTAGTTTTCTAGTCTTGAGACTGCTCAGTTTGATATCAATTTGGGCATAAATTATTATTGTTTGTCTAATGCTAATTAAGAAATTGATTCAAAAGCTATAAATTTCACATAGTCATAAAAGTTTATTGCCTTCTGTGCTTTAAGTGTGCTCACTGTACGTGTACACAGTACAGTGAGTGACAGCAGAGTGTCGGGAGTCGAGTGCCGTGTGCCCTGTACTCAGTCTTCCCTGAAGGGGAGCCATTATGTTCGATTATTGAGAAGACAAAGCCAAAACGACTACAACAACAACAGGAGAAGGAAATGTGCTTTTTTTGGCACAAGTGCGTAAATTGATTTTTATTATCCTGTGAATAAAAATCCGCAGTTATCCCCTGCCTGTCTCCCAACCACTTAGCTGTTTGCTTACTTACCAAAGTTTTTCGCAATTTCCACGTCTTTTCACGTCAGACAACAAGAAAGCGTCGACCAATATAGTACTATATATAGTATATAGTATATATTTGATTTATTGCTTTTATGCTACGTTCGCAAATGGCTCGGAAAGAACATCAGCAAATTGGTCGTCGCTTTGTTTACATAATAAAATTCTTTGGGTATTTGGTATTATTTCTTGGCTTAACTTAAGTTTGGATTTGATGGCTTATAAGCTTGAGTTTGGAAAATAATTTGCTTGTTTTTTGCTGTCGTTTATTTAGACTGCAAATGACCGATAAGCTGTGCCAATGATAAGCAACAAGTAAACGCTGATCGACTTCGAAACACTTTCCAAACAATCTTTACATGTTCGAACTTTGGGTGAAGAAATCGTTTCTTATATGATAAAAGTTATTTAACTAGTAGATAAACAAACATTAACAGTTTAAATTTGGGGATATTTACAATGAAACACCTTCACATTACTCAAGTTATCATATTAATTTCTTAAATGTTACTTGAATGCAGCTCTGTTAACTGAGACACCGAACTGAGAAGTGCTGAGAAATCAAGTGATGCTAAATGAATGCACTTAAATATCGCTATCCAGTGTTTGCCCTTCTGCATTTCCTCTTTTAAAGCTTGGCACGCTTTTACTATTTTGATAAAGAAAAGCAATCCAAAGCGTAATTCAGGCATTTAATGATAATTACAGCGACCATTAGCAATTGTCTGGCGATGGTAATAACAAAGCGAGTAGATGAGGGAAAGCGCAACAGGAAATGGAAAAATGGTTAGGCAGAGGCGTGGGGAAGGGGTAAGCGGTAAGAAGGAAAATGGTAGGGCGCCAGGTACAACAGTTAGTTAAGGAAGAAGCATTTGGACGACGTGTCGTGCCTTTCAATTATCGCGACGAGTTTGTCGACTGTCGACTGTGGACTGTCGAAATGCAATGAATTGTTAAATTATGTAATGAAGCGTGTACTTTGGATAAATGAAAACTAATTAAATTAATTTTGGCTAAGAGACGATAAAAAATATAGCAAAAGAGCGTAGCAAACTTGCACAAAAACTTTGTCGAAAGATAAAATTGATAGAATAGAGTGCAAAGCGATTTCTTTTGTGTCGCGATAATTGGATAGTTGAGAAGTTCGAAGAGAGAAAGAGAGAGGGAGGAAGAGAGAGAGAGAGGAAGAGAGTGAGAGAAGAATTTCATTTATTTGCAAACATTTTGGCCGAAATTGAAAAACTAATTGTTTGCGACACATGAAACCCGAAACTCATTTGTTTAAGTAAACACGATAAGAACGAGTTCAGGCCCAGTTCTGACTCTGCTCTGGACCAGTTGCGAACAAATTCGGGCAATTAGGCACGTCTGCTGACCTCCGATTTAAGCATTTATGGCCGTGTCTATTTGCTCTGCATTTAATGAGTCGTTTTGTTCAATTTGCCAAATTTTCGTGCTCGTATGTGGCACGTAAAACATTAAAATAAATGCCACATGACAGGCAATTGCTCATAAATTAGATGTCTGCGTGTACATTTAACCAATTTAATAGTTGTTTAAGTTAAGAGCTAAACTTAAATTCTATAAATAAATTTATAACATATTTTGTGTATTTCTTATTATAAAATTTCTCTGTTAAAGTGCTAAATAAATCTCTGTTTAATAACAAAAAGTTTAGTGCTGTTTTTTGGTCGTTTGGTCGTTTCAGGGACAATTATGTGCCGGACTTTGTTACTGAGAATTGTGAACTGAGTAGGGACAAACAAGAAATGAGAAACGTGTGTGGGCAACCACGTAGACCCGAAATGTGAACACAGAGAGTCAGGGAAACATTTGGTTTATCTTGTTGGCTTCTAGCCACCCCCAAGTTAATTATAAAAATAAACTCATTTTGAGCGACAGTCTGAGCCACAAACAGGCAAACTTTGAACCGCATTACCTATAAATATATATACGTTCATAACTTGGTCAAAATGCTTCAACATCTGTTGGTGTTGTCTTTATGCCTTTGGCAAGTTTAGTTATTTAAGTTTTACTCAACTTAAAATAGCTGGGCTACACACAAATTAATTAAACTAAACTCATTCTATATAAGTTATTAACTTGTTGCAGCTTGTGTATTGAAAACTCCACAGCTCTCTTAATTAACTTAATTAAAATTGACGGCTTTGAGTGTGTGTCTGTTTGTGTGTGTGTGTGTGTGTGAGGTAAACTGGAGGTCGTTTGAATCCTGGTAGCTGGAGTTTACAGTATTTTTGGAAAAGCATTTGGTTCATTTATTTAAATTAAGTACCGCAGCGAGAGCTTGAAAAGCAAACGCTAATGAGACGGCAAGTACTGACATACACGGCGTATGAGCAATATGCCAAATTGCATGCACTCAATTTGTTTTCACACTTTGATGGGTATGGCTGGAGATGAAGATGGAAATAGCACTGGTAATGGCAATGCTTGATGGATTAATGTTTTACAGTTGTTTCCGCTTCGTTGTTTTAATTTTTTAGTCTCCTTTTAGCTTCATAAATCAATTTTATCTAATTGAGGACATGACAATAGTTGCTTCGCTTTATAACAGATTTAAATTAGAGCTGTATTTTTTGCACCCTTTTTCATACTCTTTATTAATGGATAGAGTGGCTATAATGTGCTTAGCTGATACAAGGATACATCCGGGATCCTTTAAAATCAAGGTCAACAAAATTTGTTACAGGTGGTAAAAATGTTAAGACAGTTATACAGTCATATAACTAAACGTCAAATAGTAGTCTTACATATAGGAAACTGCCAAGTTTAATCCGAGGATATTCCTTAGAAGAAATAATGTAGAGCTAAAATGAAATCCAAATAATAGCACTGTATCTATAGCTGCTACAGAAGGATTCTTTTATAAGGAAGTTAATGCCAGATTCTAGTCTATAAATTTATTTTCATAATTCGATAATTTAAGTATCCAAAATTATGTCTGGAAGGGGATTGTTCAAAATTGGTTATATTTTTTAAATTAAAAGGGATCTTGTGACGTGGCTACCATGCCGGGTGTTAAACTTGAAACTCGTTTTTCTTTGAACAACATTTTTTAATACGTTCGCATAATATCTCAAGTTCTTATCAACCGATTTTCTTGAAATTTGGGAGGAATATTTTTAAGAAGATTATTTTTTTCATTAGTATGAAATAACTAAAAAAGGAAATTTCAGTTTTTAACATGTTTAAAAAATTTGAAAAAGCTTAAAAACTATGAAAAAACAAAAATTTTTAAACAATCATTTTTTCAGTTTTTATACCCTTGCAGAGGGTATATTGTTTTTGTCACGAAGTATGTAACGCATTGATGGAAGCATTTTCGACCACATAAAGTATATATATTCTTGATCAGCATCAACAGCCGAGTCGATATAGCCATGTCCGTCTGTCTGTCCGTCTGTCCGTCTGTCTGTCTGTCCGTCTGTTTCTATGCGAACTAGTCTCTCAGTTTTAAAGCTATCTTAATGAAATTTGGTACAGACCTGTATTCCCTCTGCACGCAGTTCATATGTAAAAATCGGACCACTATATCATATAGCTCCCATAGGAACAATCGGTTGAAAATGCTTAGTATGAACATTTTCGGTGTCTATTGACCGATTTCATTGTCATTTCTCATTGTCTTCCATCTGTTCACCAAATTTCAAATCGGACTACTATATCATATAACTACCATAGAAATAATTGATTAAAATAACCAAATTAATGCAATATTCATGACTGCAAGGGTATTTAATCTTCGGCGAGCCGAAGATAACCGTTATTTCTTCTTTTTTTAATCATGTCATCAACTAAATCATATCAATTGAAAATTTTTAACTTTGTATTACATTACTAAAAGGGACATAATTGTGGGAACGAGTACATTGCCTTATGTTTGTTCTTTCCACTTCAAGAACTCATAGTTCAGTTAAAAATGAAATTTTCTTTTTTAAAAATGGAATTTCGGTAATCTGGATCAGATTAACACCTTAAGTTATGAATGAGAGATGAATACATAGCAACAATTGAAGACATTGGTGCTTATTGTTATAAATATGTATTATCTATAGAATTGTATTCCATTACTGATTTAGTAAAACAAAGTTTTTGGATTTAAAATTGTTCCTTTTTTTAGACATTTTGAATTTGTAATCTGATTATAATTGATCCATAATAAGAATGGGGACTTCATCTTAAACCGATTAAATTGATTGCAGTGTAATATGCAATGAATTATACATTTATTTTTACGTATGAATGGAAAAATTAATGCTCCATAAAAGTAGCAGCCTCAAAAAAAGTATAATTCAACCTTTAATCTCATGGCATGATGGTTGCACTCACTAACTCTTTTTCTACCAATTGCTCTATTTTACTCTACATATCTCTCCCTCTCTCTGCCTCACTCTCTCCTTGTCTCTTCGCTGACTGCAAAATAATGGCATAAGCTGCTTATACAGCTTGTAGTTTGCTTCTACTTTTAACCCACTCGCCAGTGAAAACGTTTTTAGGATTAAAGAGGATTTGGTGTTTCGCTAGAATGTGGTGTACTGGCAGATATCCTGTAGAAATACACACTTGGACACTTATCGATTACCCCATGGAATACTGACTCAACCATTTTTAAATTCAGTTATTTTCTTTTGTATTAATTTTTCGCTCGAGTCAACTTTAAGTTTCAATCGGGCCAATTAGCAGTGTTGTTGGCTAGAACCCATTTCATGGCTTTATGGCAACATTGCAACGACAATTGTCTTAATTTCTCCCAAAGGTGTCTTTAGCTGGTTTCTTCCTCCATTTACTTTTCTTTATTTTCCATGCGAGCTTCAGCAAGTGGAAAAGTGTTAAGTGAAAACTGTGGGAAACCCGATACGAATTCCAACAAATTCTCGGCTTTGCTGCTAAGGGAGAAACTTCCCTGTTAAAATGATTTATGCAACGTATTTATTTATTGCTCCTCAATGAATTTGAATATAAATGTGCTGAAATAAAAATGTCAGACAGTAAAACTTTCCGCAGACTGGCAAACATTGCTAACATTGGGCTTATTTGTGCGAATATGCGAACTGAATAATCGAAATGGAATGGAAATGGAAGCTCCGAATGCAAATCGAATCGGAAATGCTGCCAAGTAGAGCACAAAATGCACTTGCCAATTGGAAATCTCTGGCAACCAAAATGCGCGAGTTATTTCACATTTTCTTCTATTTTTGTGGTGGGAAAAACTCATGGATTATGTTATTTATTGGGTAAAAGGGATTCCGGACTCCGTATCGGGAAAGGGAAGCTGCTGGCACTAATAATACAAAAATACTGTCGAGTTGCCTGAGTATGTGAGATAATGCAGTTGTGAGACTCACTTGGGAGCATATTGCTGATGGGATTACAGCGAGCCAGCATGAATTAATTATGGTATTGAAAATAAAAACCATTGCTGAAATCTGCCGAACAGAAATGCTCTTTTTATACGCTATATTGATCAGGCTTCTACTTTAAAAGAGATTACTTCTTTGGGGCAAACGCAAATACAACTAAACGAGCGAACCGACTACAAAAGACAACTATATTCAGTCTCCGATTCCTAAGAAATTATTGTCAAATGATTAATATATATGTATACCTACATATCTAAAGGGTATATTTGTTTTAATTAGTTTAATTAATTTTCATCTCAAGCTGTTTAGTAAATTTTGTGTACAATATTCGTGGCCAACTGAGTCTTGAGAGATCTTAACTAGGTTTGCTTGACGCAATTTATAGGTTATAGGTTCTGAGATCTAGTTGTATATAGACAGATCAAGAAATATGAAATCTATCTTTATTTTAATCTAAACATAACTAAAGAACTCTAGTTAAAAAACTAAAACTATTAAAACTTTAAGATACTTTAAGTAACTAAAGATCTTTGTGTCCACAACAGTTTAAATCCTTTGGTAGACACTGATTCACTCATTCAGTTGGTTTAAAGTTGTATTTAAGTTAATTCCATGCATTATTTATTTCCCAAATGTTGACAAAAAGAATGGAGACAAGTTCTAAGCAGCTCAACAAAAAAAAGGAAAAATTAAATACTTATTAAAGTTTCAGTTTCCTTTCATGTTGTGCACAATATCTGTCTTGGGTCTCTAATGTGCGTCCTCTAATGCTGTCGAAGCCGACAAAGAGAGTGGTATGAGATGACTTTCACCTAAGATTAAAATTGTGTTTTAAAAAGTTAAAGTGACTTGAAAATTTAATTAGGAAAATAAAAATAATCATTTTTACTAAATGTTAAAATTCTGTCCTTTAAAAAATCACTGAATTTTTGAGAGACATTGCGGCAGATTTATGGACATTCTTGTGTACACGGACAGAGGCAGAAGATATATAAAAATCCTTCCATTTGTACACTTTACGGTTATATAAAAAAAGAAAATGAAAATGAAAAACATGATGCAGGAATGCAAATATTGAAATGGTTATGAATATTAATGCAGTGCTGCAGTGGCCTCGTTCTCTACTGGGTGTCCTTCCTCTCTCTCTCACTCTCTATTTCTCTCTCTCTGTCTTTCTCGCTCTTGCTCTTTGTGTTCAGTTGGACACACTTCATTCTTGACTGGTCTCAACTCGGCCTACAAAACAGACTGGTGAATAATTTCCCTGGAAACCACGTCCACCGCAAATGGACGTATGTGAATGTGAATGCGAATGTGTATCTGAATGTGGATACTCGAACCGCAACCAAGCCTGTCAATAACTGCACTCACTCGCATATTTAAAGTGTTTGCAAATCATAGCAAATGCGAATTAGCAGCAAATTGGCCAAATAGAGAAAAAGACAGGAGAGGGCCGGAGAGGGGCAGTGAGTGAGTGAAATAGATGCTAATGCTAACCAGATTCGCAAACATTATCAGTTGGAAAATGGCTGCAAAATGATGTTCTGCAAATATGTATAATTGCAAATATGATTGCTGATTACACATATGTGACTATGAGTGTGTTGTGTGAATTCAGCTGAAATCGAAAGAGAGAGAGAGAGAGATGCTGCTCCTAATTTCCTTTGTCACTTGATTTTGATTATTCATTTTTGACTAAATTAGATTCCACCAAAATTCGCTATATATTTCAACTATTTAGCTGTGAAATTATTTGAAAATTGAGTGCTATTTATTGAAGCCGTGCCTAAAAATTTCCATGAAAATGAAAGCCAGTGTTTGAATTTGGCCAGCAAGCAGTTCAATACACGCTTGTGTCTGTATTAGTGAAAAAGCTGGAAAAGTTTACAACTTGACATAAATTTTTAAAGTTCCTTTTGGGACAGAAACGTTAAAAACGAGTCGTAAACTGGCAAATGACAATCGTAAATTTGAACAAGAGAAGTTTTGATGGCATGTGAATGCCTTGCAATACCCTGGAAATTATTTTGAAAAATACTTTATTGTCACTTACTGGATATGAAATGCCAAATTAAAGACCCTTTTTCTTTCCTTCACTTTCCCCGACCCTGTGGCATTTACCCAGTGGAAACATGCATTTTATGGCTTTCCACTTAGCAATTAACGAGTTTTCTCTACTTTTTTTTAGTGTTAGTGTTATTGCTGGTTTGCATTCTCCGTCTCGCTCTTGCTTTTACCACAGCATTTCCCAGTTGGCTCGTTGCTCTCAATTAGAGTGTCACTTCCGTTTGAAATTTAGTATGCTGCACAAATTTACCTATCATGTTGGCAACAGCACACCAGCTTTTGGCCTGCTCCCCAAAGTCAGCTGCCATAAACTAGACTTGCCAACAAAACTGGACGAGATGACAATGAGTTCTACTAAGCTCTATGGTCTTGCCTTCCGCCTACTGTTTGTTTGCCTGTATGTCTTTAAATTATCTCACTGGGCATTTGACTAATTATACTGGAATCGACAGAAGTAGGTTTAAGCCTTAAAACATTTCTTAGGTTAGTGAACAAGGCGTTGTTCTTGGGGTAAAATTTATAACCCATTCGAGCTGGAAACATTCAAGTTAAGGGTATTCCAAAAGCAGATTTCTGTGGGTTAAGAAGACTTTCAGTTTCGAATTCCTTTCACTAAGTAGATGAAGTTAAGTTGAATAAAACAACCTTTAACTGCCCTTTAGTTGGTACAGCTAAATTCTTTAAATTGAAACATGTTAGTTAAACAAATAAATTTTTGTTTTAGATAATTTATGACTGTTCAAAACCTTTATTATTATTTCTTATCTAACTAAAAAAAAATATAGATGGACACAATTAATTTATATTTACAATGATTTTAACAGAACAAGGAACTCTTACATTTAATAGTTGCAATTTTCCAGACAACATTTGATCCAGCTTAAAATATAAATAGTTTTGAAAATGTAGATGGAAACAATTAACATACATTATTTTGTCAAAATATAAAACTAGATTACATTTTAAAGGATTTTAAATAGTGCATCGAACTATTTTTGATAATCTTGCATTACATTTAAAATATTTATTACTATAAATATAATACAAATACAAATATAAATAATTATATTTGCAATATTTATTATTTATATTTATATATGTATTATTTATTATATGTATTAAAACTAATGTAGTAAACCGTGTTTTAAAAAAAAATAGAAAACATTTTTTTGTTAAATTATTTATACTTAAAATATAACTTATCTTAAACATATTCTAAGAGTTAGTATGCATTTCGAACCATTTAAGGGAACACAACTAAGCTAGTTATAAATATTTCTTATAAATTAAAACATGTTATTATTTAAACACATTTTATCAAGCAAACAATTTTTAGTTTCAAGGATTAAGTATTTAAAACAGTATAATGAACTTATTTTATATATAGAATATTTATTGAAATAATTGGTGTGCACTTAAATTTATTCAACGCAGTACAAACAACTATTTTCTAATTACAATTGGAAACGCTGAAGCATGAACAGAAACGATAAGAAGACAAAAGAAAAACATTTGGCTTCTTCAATTGAGCACAATTCAAATACTAATGAATCTTCAGCTCGCACAGCATTTGGAGCATTCCAATGATGACCTCATCATCGAGTGGAGCGTACGTGATCCAATGCGCCTCTGCTGTATGTCTCTCCCATACACCCTCTCACGTACTACCTGCTCCTACCAACAGCGTTACCAGACGGTTCTGGAGGTACCCCATTGGGTGTGGATGTTGGTCTAATTCGCCATGGGAATATCTTGTTTCGCTTCAGATACTCGTACTGCATGCTCATGTATTTTCGAATGCCACTGTCAATATGCCAACAGTACACATTCACTACACACATATCCTAAGTACACTTACACACATACACTTACATTTAAAGAGGATTCTTTGAATTTAACATCTAAATTGACACTTTGATGCAAATTAATAACGCTATCGATCTAGAAAAAACTAGTAAGCAGAACAACCTAAAACCTTGAATAGTAAATATGCTTTGCAGATAGTAAGGGTATTCGCAGCTCTTGCTTATCGTATTCAATTGTTGTTTGCTTGCCTTCTTTTTATTGGTGCTGTGCACGTAGCTTTCCCAGTCGTAGCCGCCGTTGCCGTTGCCGTCGCCTTTCGCCGATGGCCCGTAAAACACTTTTTTGACAACGCCAAAGAGCCAGAATAGAAACTAAAATTTTCCTTTTCTTTTTTTTTTTGCATAAGTGAAGCCTGCGGGCCAAACTGAAAACAAGGCCGAGACAGACAGTGTTATTGGCAAGCTGCGAAATTTATACCGCGTTTCACTTTGCATTCGAGTCCTCGGGTTTCAAAATTCAAAGACAGAAAATGCTGAGAGGTATTCCAAATAAAAAGTAAAGCACAATTCATGGTAGCTTGCCAATTTAATTCTTTATTAGACCGCGTACTCTAAATAAGTGTAGAGGGTATATTAGTTTAGTCTAAAGCGAAATGTGCGTAACTGGCAGAAGAAAGCGTTTCCGACCCCGTAAAGTATATATATTCATGATCAGAATCAACAGCCGAGTCAATATAGCAATGCCCGTCTGTCTGTCTGTCCGCTGTTCGGATGAACACCAGGATCTTTTAAGCTACAAGAGCTAGAACCACAAAATTCGGAATGAAAGTCCGTCTATATGCCGCCACAGCAAGTTGCAAAAAACTATTTTCATTACACTACAACTTCTAAACTATCACAGCTGTTGTAAACAAACTCACACCGTATTATGTATGGAAAATTTCGGACTAGAAGTACGGGGTCTTTTACAGTCGGCTCCCTCAACTGTAGCCTTTCTTACTCGTTTTTTTGTTGTTTTTGGGGCACTTGAATTAAAAATTCTGTTTGTTTGGCATCGGACCAAGTTAATATGCTCGTAAGACACCAATCGATATGTATGTAAGTCAAATGTTCATGATTGCAAGATACGACGTAAAAAACTTTAAAATTGTGCTGTTTAATATACATGTCTTTTGACTTTCGACCTAAGTCAAGTCATGAGTTAAACGAAGTAAACTTCTAATGCATTAACTATGCCTAAATATGCATGAAAAGAGACCCACCTTTTCAGTTATTCAGGCATGGCATCAACTTTAGTTCATTTTGAAAGTTTTTGGCCAAGAACATGAAATGGAAACACTTAAGCTTATTAAAAACTAAAATTTAAATTTTGTAATTCTATAGAAGCCGCAGACGGTGATTAAAAGCTGGACAGGAGAGCATCGAAGGACAGATGCAAGAGGAAGATACGCCTTGGCAGATTGTCAACGTATTAACTTTTGGCCCGTGGTAAATTTCAGTTAGTTTCTTAACTTGAATTCCTGGATAGCTGGAAAGCATAATTTCGCAGACAAATTTTGAAACTTTCACCGCACAATTACTTGAAATGATGAGAAAACTTCTGAGCCCAACGAATGAAAAAAAATACAAATTTATATAATACATTTACCTTGCTGCAGTTTTCCATTGAAAATTATGTTAAGTAAGGGAGTTTTCCACGAAAGGTGGGTGAACGGAAACACGTTCCTCTTTTCTGTCTGTGTTTTGTCCCTAGTTGTGTTCAAGTGCCGTGTAAATGGCTACAAAACAAAAACAACAAACAAAAAAAAAAAGAGAAAAGAACAGCAAACATTAAATGGAAGGCGTCTCTCATATACGTAAGTGAACACACACACACACACCAACCCCACTTACATACACACTCAGGCACTCATGGTATATAAAGATTCATTCATTGCAGACAAATGTGGTTTATGGTGAATACGTTCCGCATTATTTACATTTTATTCTTTCAAATTTATTTCAGCTTCAGCCTCATAACTTAATTCAAGTTTCCTCGTTTTCCACATTTTCTGTCGTCCTTTGGGGCTTTGCTGCTTCCTATCTCCTTGCTTGCTTTAATTTCGGCTTCCTTTTGTTGTGTGCGTGTGGCTGTTTGTGTGCGAGTGCGTGTGTGTTTGTGTTTGTGTTTATGTTTTCTTACAACTGAATCTGTTTTTACGCCAAACGCACTTAAAGCCCACTTACCCCCCACAAAACGAGTACAACAACAATGCATCCCACAGATGGCGGCAATGTCTCAATGTAATCCAATCTCTCAGCATACACACCAATTACGTCGCGACGCGTCCTTTCGCTGCGCTGTGGAATCGTTTTGTGTGGAACGTGTTGGGGAAGAGGAAGCTATTTGCTGCAGTAACCGTTTCACATCCCAACCTGCACCCTCTAACTGTTTCATATTCCATTGTGTGTGAATCTGATTTCTACCTGTTCTTTCATTACCAAAGTGTTTCAAAGTAGAGGATAACTGATAAGACTCTCAATTAAATATTTTCTAACGCCGTTGATGCACTCAATTAGCAGCTCATTCAAATTTACCCAAGAGCAAATAAATCACACTATCAAAGCATTTTATTTTACTCATTGCCAATATTTGCATTTACTTTGCTAACATTTTATAATGCGTTAGAAGGGGAAACACTTGAAACACTTGTTTAAGTTAAGTGTTCGGAGAGTAAAATGAATATAGTTTTCCAGTAAGTTTGGGGAATAGAGTAATGAATAGTTAATAAGAGTGAATATAGTAATAATAGTAAATAAATGCTTGAAAGTTTATCATTATTATTTTTGCAGACTAGAGCATTAAAGTTTAAATACACTATTATGACTCTTTGTCCATCGTTCAGCAAATAGCAGAAGTGCATCAATTATTTTGAATAAGTTGCATTATATATAAAACAATTTTGAGAGATTACAAAATATGAATCGATATGTTCTGGTTTCTCTTGTTGTCTTTTTTCATACATTATTTTATTTATTCTATTCTTTCATAAGGAAATGGTCAGAAAGGTAAGTGTGAAGCTAAACATTTTTCTTTGGCCTATTTAAATTCGAGTCTGTTTTATTAACCAATAGCCCTTTTTTATGGAAACCAGAATTTTGATCTTCTTTTATTTGTCACTTGTAACCTTATCAATATTTTCACGCCTTTCTTAAATATATTTTTATTTTAAAATATTTATTGAACAAATATTTCAAAACCAATTATGTATTTTGTCAGATATAAAATAAAAGCTAGATAATATAATTTTTATTCATTTTATTTATTGAAAACTATTTTAATCTGAAATGTTTATCGTATTAAATTTCTTTGTTCAATTTGTTAGAAATCTGCATACTTTCGAAAAACTCTTTCTCTTTTGTTCAGTCAGTGAAACAACAAAAACTAATTGTATTTTATTTGTTATGGTAGACAGAATTAAATATTAGCTAGCTTTGATAACGTTTTGATAGCTTTGAAGACTACAACCAGTATTTTACATCTTATTTAATTTGTCATTTGATTTATGCAAAAACTGCGTACTTTTCTATGTCTTTTTCCATTCTGTTTAAATACTAGGATAAGGAATAATAAATGAGAAGTAGGTAATTGCTTTCATGATTCAAACTAAAACTGTCAAACAATGATTTATCAAATTAATAGAAAAGATAATTCGTATTAAAAGAAAGCAATGAAATGAAAACATTAACTGCATTCATGAATCAGTATTGAATTGCCTCAAGAATCGATGTTATTAAATAGTGATTGATTACAAGCTCGATTGCTTTTGTTGATTCCTACTTTATTTTGTTGCGTCGAACAATTCTGATTGCCATTTCAGAAATAATTTTGGGCAATGTCAACATTCGATTATTGAAGTAGACAAAACAAATACGCAGCATGAAGTGTGTTTACATTCGCATTTTATCTAATGTTTATCACTCCCTCGGAAACCAATAATCGGAAACCAGAGGCAGAATCCTGAAATCTGAAATGCATGGCCCAGTGATGAGATGACCTCCCTCAAATCGATGCGGAATGAGACTGTCGCGACTATCGAGACCCAAAACATATTTATGGCAAACGAGAATCCACTGAGAATCCATTTGTTCTCAAAGCTTTGCTCAAATTTATCTGAGTGCTTTGTGACTAAGGATTTGTCAGAGAGTTGACGGAATGTTGCCAGAGGTTTGCGACATGTTGGTCTGCAACATCTGCCAACCTAGGCAGCTGTTGATGTCATGAAGCAACATCATCCATTCCCTCTTTTCCCCCACAGACACTGTCTCGTTATTGATTTCTCAATTTATTTTATTTTTGATGGGACAATTGGCTGAACCCGGGTGGCTTTCTGGGTCAATTGTTACAAGCAAAAATGACATTGAATTTTTAAATATCGAAGTAAATGAAAATATTTGTTGAAAGAGGTGTGGTTGACGAAGGCATGACAGACTAAATATATATTCTTGATTAACAGCTGAGTTGATTGAATAAGGTTAATAACACGTTTGTAGATATCAAAGACTGTACGAGTTAGGATTATAAAATTCTGAATAAAAGGGCGTTTGTGTGTGAAGCACGTGTGATATCTGTTCACCATAACTGAAAAACTTGAGTTTAATCTATCAAGTTCACATATTATTTTGTTGTAATATAGGGCTTCTAAAGACAAAACTGATCAAAGATTCGTATAATATTTCTAAAATATGTAAAGATACAATTTGTATTGAAAAATTTGTCATTGTTGATCTATCTTACCTAGAAATACACGACATGTATATAATCAGTTAATATATGATAAGCAAATTTGATTCAGATCAAGCACGTGTCTCATATTACTCCAACAGGTAGTCTCGGAACAACAGTGATTTAATTTATCTCAACCAACTTCACATTTTGTGTTCATATGTAGATACACTTGGGAACGGATTACTCTGCCGTATATCTGACGCTGGAACATTTGGACCCATTTCATTTGGAATAAAATGATCATGTTTTGCCTTAAATCTGTATATGTCGCACCTCTGATAATTTTGCGTGAAATGCGCTTTTAACCATCAAATAAAAAGTGAGTTTTATATTATATCTTTTTGCACTGGCAGCAGTTTAAAGAGCGTATGCTTTGTTGCTAAACGCTGTCTAATTTCGCAGGGTTCCTCCTTTTTGCGATTCGTAGTTTCATTATAGACGGAGTTTTCTGCTTTTTTGCATTCCAGTTACATAGATGCGGGTTTCCTCCTTTGGGCCTCGTTCCGACCATTTGCTAAACAGCAGCGAGTTGTGGCAACTGCGAAAATTGGATCGCGTAAAAGGTGGACTCTGATTGCAGGTTGGGAATGCAACTGGCACTGCCACTGCCACTGCCACAGCCACAGTTGCTGTCATTGCCCCAAAATGCGGCACAAAGCACATTGTCAGCACTTTCATTATGGCCCGTATATCAGAGTCGGGGACATGAAGAAGCAGTTGATTGCACCATTTTTCAAAATAGATGCTCCGAAACGAGGTCTGCCTCTTTCAGCTGGCTAACCAGAAACATTTTGCACTGCACTGTCTGAAATGGAAATAATTAAGGGACTTCAATGAGGTACAGTAACTAGATTAAAGGGCTGAAAATATCTCAAACTCAGTTCCAAAAGGACCTCTACTTTTACTCACTTTACTTACAAAAAAGCTTTTCCATTCCCATACATTTTCAAGCAGTTTTCATAGTAAATTCTTGCAGTTGTTCCGTTAAAAGTTGGGCATAAAGTCAGTTTCTTGCATAAACTCGAGAATGCTATGGAGAAGTTTCGCAGCACTTGTGGAAAATGTGAGTGGAAATGATGATAAAAGGTGAAAAATGTAGTAGCAGTGATAGAAATGCAGAAGCTAGACACAACTTATTAGAGGAATGCTGCAGCTTGTGCTTCCTTCTAGTCAAAGAAAAGTTTATGTGGCAACTTTTGGTGGCAAGTGTTGCAAGTGTTGCATAGTTTATGACGCTCAACGCATATCATGACAAACGTGGTCACACTACATGACCAAAAGGCGGGGGCAGAGCAAGTGGAAAATTGTGCAAGTTGCAAAGCCAAGCATACAGGAGAAACTAATTTTTAATGTCCTTTAAAAGACGGCAAAAAGTGTGTGAGTGTGTGTGTGTGTGTTTGTATGTGAGTGTGCAAATATCACAGTCTCTCAGAGTCCTTGGTCTGTCATATAAATTGTTGGTAATTTGTCACTCTCCCTCGCTCTCTTTGGAGTGTAGACAGAAATGTTAGACTGCCTTGATAAAACCTCAACAGGCAGCTGCTTGTTTTGTTTAATGAAAAACTCTAATGACTTTTGCTGTGTTTCCAAATAAATTTCTTTAAATTGTGTGATTAATTTGCTTGTGTTTTTAGTGCTTGTAAAACTACCCATCTTGTGCTAAACACGTGTAATCATCACATTATAAATTACTCATACAAGTGTTATACTAATTAATAGGTCAGGACAAATAACTATCAACACTTGCCCGAGGAAACTATTTTGACAGTATCAATGTTTTAATCTAATTCGATTGAATCTTTTAATAAAACCGGCTCAACTCATATGGCTCAACTTTCTGTGTTGCCCAGGGTTATTGATTCCTACACTTATCGTTCATCGCCTTCATTAGCTTCCAAATGGAAATGCTTTTTGAGGGAATTTTCTTTCATTAGTTTACAATGTGTCGTGCTCAGCACGGTTGGTGGCGGAAATTGGCTCGTTTCAACCTGTGGGCGACACTCTACAGCTCCTGGTTTCTGGGACTATTTCCGTTCATTTACGTTCGAAGGAAGAGGAAACTTCAACGCTCCAGGTGGTTAGTTGGATACGGGATTATATTGAATATTGCGGTTGCTATCGCCGCGTTTCTGAACATTTCGGCTACTGAATCAGGAGACAGACAGAAGATTTTCGTACGCAATCCCTTGGCCTATCAAATCAATCAATTACATAATTTCATTCTACTAATTACTTTCATCGTGACCTATTTTCGCAACTGGTGGGTGAGTGCGGAGCTCGAAAGTATTCTCAATGTGCTACTCGATCTACACTATCGTCACTTCACCAAGTTCGATTCACTGGAGTGTCGAGAATTCCACAACTATATCATCTACAAAGGATCCTGTATTCTGTTGGAACTTATTTCGATAGTAGTCATGGAATTTTTTCATCCACCTGAGTTCACTGTTGGAATGATTGTTGCTGTATTTTGCTTACTAAGCATGCAGTTGGGAGCACTTTTGGTTAGCATGCATTTCCATCTGGCAGTGACCTATATCTATCGAGCGGTTTGGATTATTAATCGTGAGTTTCTGCGACTTTTGAATCAGCTGTGTGTCAATCGATCTACGAAATCAAAAAGAGTTCAAAAGCTTTATTACGTCTATAGACGTCTCTTGGCACTCAATCTACGACTCGTGGCCATTTATGACTATCAAATTACTTTAATTTTGGTGTCACTACTGGGGGTAAACATTACATCGCCATTCTTTATCATCATTTATGTCATTAGCCTCAAGAATCCGGTTACGATCGCACTCGCTCTCAACTTTCTTCAGGCCATAATAATTAACTTTTTTGATATATGGCTACATTTTTCCGTCTGCGATTTGGCACTGCGGGCAAATCATGGAACTTTCAGAATACTCAAGCTCTTTAACGATTTACCTGATCTGAGTACGGACTTGGAGCGAAGTGTAAGAGTTTTAATAACTTGTTTGATGTAACAATTTTAAAAAGATTCCAATTTTATTGCAGATAGCTGATTTTGCCATATATTCCAGCCATGAACGATTAAAATTTAATCATTTTGGAATGTTTGATGTCAACAACGCAGTGGGATTCCGCTGGATTATAACTGGGGCCGTGTATCTGGTTTATTTGGTTCAGTTTGATTTTATGAATTTATAAATGGGTTATGATCTCAAAAAAGTGTTTTAGTTCTTACAGAGTCGACAAGAGTTTCAACAATAGTGAACTATGTTTAAAGCCAAAATGGAATACGGCACGCAACTTGGCTCAAATTAGAGAACATTTGTCTCACATTCAATGAAAGAAAACTTGCTGTAAGTAGAAGGTATAGGAGAAGCCATGCACAATGAAACCAAGAAAATGTACGAGTTGCTGCTTTGTATGTTCTTGAACAATACTCCTCTCAAAAGCAGCAATTTTCATTCCGCTACCAACAATTGGGGTCAGGGCAGGAAGCTGAATGGAAGTGAGCGGAAAAATCGAAAGTACAAACGGTACCAGCATAAAGAATAGTCTGTTTTCATTGTTGCGATTTGTACGCCTTCATGTTCTGCCTATTTCCATTTAGCTGAATTGGAGAATTTCCCGCTTGTTTACGTGCCAAGGGGGAAAACAGGTGTTCTGTATTTAGCTAGACAATAAAGCTGGCAATCCATCAGAAAAATCAGCTACAGCAATTCAAATCACTCAGAATTAAACAATTCAATGAAACGACAGACTGGGTTCCCAACTGGAAGACACTGTAAGCACGCAGAGCGAGACAGAGTAGGATGAAAACAGTGAAGAAATTATACTACGCAAAATGAAGTACAATAAATTTAACCAATAAGTGACTGTAAAAAATCTCGCGTACTTAAACCAGTGTGTAATTTCTCATTTAAATTGTCCTGTGGAAGGTGTTTCCTGATCAAAATTGGTGAGTATAGTTACGAGGGTACGATTCACATAATGTGTAGATTTGGTCATGATAGCTCTTGTAGTTTCCAAGTTATGGTGTTATAAAAATAGTTTTTTATAATTTCAAGAGGCTGTGAAGAGCGAGTCAACAAATTGAAATAAACTTGGTTTGTCTGACATATAGACGGACTTTCATTCTAAAGTTGGTGGCGGTAGCTTTTATAGTCTCTGAGATCTATGTGTTTATACTGACAGACGTTTAGACGGGCATTGCTATATCGTATAGGCTGTTGAACAGATAGGCCTACAGTACGGTTTACAATACGGTTTAAAGAAACTATGTTTTTCAGACAGAATTTTATTATAATATCTTTAAGACTACTTAAATGAAAATAACGTAATTTTAACTGTATATTGGCAAAGTAGTAACAAGAAAAATTGCTGAATTCGACATTAGAGTGCCTATTACTCAATATTGAAATTTGAATAAAAATTCTATAAATTAAAATTTTAGTGCAATTGTTAAAATGTTGCTCTCTAGGGTTGCTTTTGCTATAGAGGGTAATAATCAGACAACTTTTGCATGCTAATTCATATTTAGACATATATGCCAATGGAAGCCACACGATAAACTTAGAACTATTATCATAAAGAAGGTTAGAGGCGCTTAGAATATGATTTAAGCCATTTAACTAATTTATGGGTATTTTATTTGAAACATTCACTTCTTTACTTTTAATCTACTTCCAACAAGATCAAACGATTGTTGCTCTGTGTGGAACAATTTTCGGGGAATAAAGTGAAAAAGCTCTTACTGCAGTTAGCTGTCATCGTGATCCATCTGGTCTGAGTTGGAAAGGGCAGGAAAACGAGTTGGTTTCCCCTATTGCCATTTAAAAAACATAGGTAAATTTGTCCAGCACACTAAATTTCAGGCGGAAGTGACACTCTAATTGAGAGCAACGAACCAACTGGGAAATGTTGTGGTTACTAAAGGGTAAAGAGTGGTGGAGAGACGGAGGGGGACAGTGAGCACTAAAAAAGTAAACTCGTTAATGGCTAAGTGCAAAACCATAAAACGGATGTTCACAGTAAGCTCACAGCTCACAGCTCACGGCTCACAGCTTTGGACCCAAAGAGTAGATTGGTTTGTTGGTTTTAGCCGACAGCGTATTCCGGAGATGGAAAAATGATTTGGGACAGTTAGTAAAAGGGAAAAGAAGTTTTTTCAAATGCGGGTTCGTTTGTTCTACACTTTTTTTCTCATAATGGCTCTCAGTAATTAATGGTCTTCAGGCTGTCGAGTTTTTCTTTCTTTATAGCATAAAGTACACTTAATTAAAGTTAAAGTTTCTGTTGATAGCCGCAAGATTGAAGAGTGTCTGTCAAATTCAGATATTTCAAACTCAAGGAAACTTAATACAATTAAATTGGGGTTTACTTAAATAAGGTATAGAAGATATTAGGCAGATAGGTAGCATTTAAAATATTCACACAAAGAGAAACAGGTTATAAACTTCAATTATTAAGTATACGCAGCGCTAAACGTATTTAACAGTATTTATACCTATGATCTCTAATTAATAAAGTGAGTAAATGCCATATATGAACTACAGACAGCGTTGAATATAATCATTGGTATGCCTGCAGGAAACTTATGCTCCACACATATTAAAAATGTCTAAGATAAATTACATTTACCATGACAGGAACTGGGAAGATAAGTTTCATCAGTGTGGCCCATTTAGAAATGTAAATATTTCAATGCCTAATTGCCAGATGGCTCACAGAAATTGCATTCTTGTGTTTAAGTTGCAGATAAGCGCCTAACGAAGACGTTAACTGGTTCTAGTACATATAGGCCATTAGGCTGTGGATCTACTCGTGTGCCTACTATGCAAATAAATTCAAACAAACTCAGTACGACTCACCCGGATACGGTACACTGATAAAAACGTATTTCAAAACTTAAATTATTGCTAAAGAGAACTTTAATGTTTTTAAAATAGAAAACATAATATTGTTAAAAGCCCATACCTAAAACATGTTCTGTAACTTTTAGTGTTTTGTGTTTAATTATTTTTCTATTTTGTAAATTTCCAATAGATCTTTTAAGTAGTAATATAAGTTACTATTAATTGACAAAAAGTTATAGTCTTCTTTTTTTCAGTGTAGACACGCAGGGCAGTAAAGCCATTTAAAAAGCTCGATACGAATGTCGCCTACACTGAAACTCAAATTCAAACTCATACTCATACTCTAAGTCGTATATGTGTATGTTATTTGAGTACTTTATATTCAAAACTGTGTAATTTGTACAAGTTGAGCATCTGGAGGGGAGCAGTGAGAGGATTGGGAGGGGGCAGTTAACGGGGTCGGAGGGGCAATGGCAACAGCTGCGATTGTCACATTAACCTGATGTCGACGAGAGGAAAATGTGGAAATTGTGGGCTGCTTTCCTTTCATAAGCCGAAGTCTGGCGGTCCGTGGTCTCCGTTCTTCGTCGTCGTCGTCGACGTTGTCGGTTTCGCTAGGTCGCGGTTAATTATGTTTTTTGTATGCCTTGTCGCATACCAAAAGGAGCTTTTCTCGACCTACTCCCCTTCACTCCTCTCTACGTCTTCGTCTTTGTTTTTGGCTCCTGCTCTGTCGCTGTCTCTGTCTCTGTAGCCCACTCGTCTGGCCTTTTGGTCGTGCGTGATTATCGTCTCGGATTTAATGTGCACTTTGATGTGAAACATTGCTAATTTGGCTTTTTGTTGTTGGTTTTGTTATTGTTGTTGTTGCTGTTGTTCTTGCCAAATTGTATTGTATTGTAGGTCTGAAAATGTTACACTAAGGCATATTTAAAGCCTTATTAATGCCATGACTGTGACATTGTTGTGTGTTTTGGTTTTAATTATAATGCTAGCCCAGATGCTAATCAAAGGCATGTAGGACATACTTTAAGAAAATAAAATAAAGCCTTGCTCAGATCAGTTACTTTATTCAAAAGACGAAAAACTTTTTTTTTAAATTAACCAGTTCTTGATTGCTTTAAGAAAAGTTTTTGCAAAGTATATTATTTTTATTCAGGCCACTGACTTCTCGATGCCTACCTGGTCTGAGTCCCATATTTACTATCAGTTTTCCCTTGCGCTCCTTGCTTTCTTTTAGGTTCCCTTTAGACCTGTCTTTCAGCATGATCGAACCTAACACATCAAATGCCACTTAACGCTTGTCAGAAACATCTTGATATTGGTCCTTCCAAGTTGTTCGTTGTCCTGAGTTTTGCTTTTTCTTTTGTACATTGACTTTTGCACATTTGACTGATTTTTAAGCGTGTGCTTAACTTTTTTTATACTCTCTGCAAGAGTATATTGGGTTTGTGCAAAAGTATGTAACAGGCAGAAGGAGGCGTGGCAGACCCCATAAAGTATATATATTCTTGATCAGCATCACAAGCCGAGTCGATATAGCCATGTCCGTCTGTCCGTCTGTCCGTCTGTCTGTCTGTCTGTCCGTATGAACAAACAGATTTCAGAGATGGTAAGAGCTACAAGTTCGAGCCTGGTGTCAAACGATCAGATATTTAGTCAGTCAATACAAGAATCTTTTTTTTTTCGATGCCACGCCCCATTCGCCCACAAAAAGCAAAAAACTGGACACACCTCGGGAAAAATTGGTGTTTTCGGCAAATATCTCAGTAACTATGACACCTAGGATCACCAATTCTGGAACGTGAGGTTCGTAGCGACGGCATAGTTGCATTGCCATTTAAAATTTTTGACTGCCACGCCCACTTTTCCCACATTTGATAAAAAAGGCTGGAACCTTCAATGCCGGGTTTGGCGAACTTGTTCGTATCGTACAGTATTGAAATTATATAGTTCGTGTGGAGACTAACTATATTAAACTAAACTGAAAGGCGCATTAAAAACGGACAATAAACAAGAAAACTAGAAGCGTTACAATATTGATAATTGAACGCAATATCAACCCATAGGTGCAAGCGAGATAGAAACACACAAGCACATGTTCGAACGTTTTCGCTGCCTGTATGTCGGCAGCGCTGCCCGCGGTCGCTGGCTGCGCCGAATACACACATACATACATACATATTTGCATCATATACATATTGCCAAACGTATGTGTATTCGAATACAAACAGATGTGTGTTTGATTATGCTTAGATTGTTTTTGTTTCAACGTGTTTTAATGCAAGTAATTCACATTGTAATATCTCGATACCGATTTTAATAATTTAATCGGGACAAATGCAGAGAGTATTATACGGTCGGGCGCGCTCGACTGTACTTTTCTTTCTTGTTTTTTTACAACTTTTTGAAATTCCTAAGGCTTAAACACAAGTTTGTTGTGTATGTGTGTTGCTGTTGAAAAGTAATTTTGATTTTATTAGCTGTGTGCTGCACCTGATGGGAAATCTTTTGGCATCATCTGCACCTTGTCCTTAGATTTTTTCAGCATTCTTCAATTCAATTTCAGTCAACTGCGTGAAAAGTTTACAATACACTCCTCGCGAACACGGGACAAAGTTAACAGCCGTGTACAGTAAACAAGTAAAAGTGTTTTAATCGACTCTTCTACCCGTCTCAAATGCACCCTGTACCACAAGTGTATGTTTATGCTTTCCCAATGCTTCAAAACAAATTTAGCACAAAAGTTTCTACTCTTTGAGATGTTTTCTTTTTGCACAGGGTGCAAAAACATGTCGCAATCTGTTTCTATCGTCGTTAACACCGTCGATATTTTCTTGTCAAGGAAAATACATTTGGGCCAAATGCCAAGCAGTCAGCCAAACGAAAGGCGCCATCGGTGCCAGGGGTCAACTATTTTGGCACATTTTTCCTGCTCATGTATGTACGTACCCACTCGATGCCCTTTCAACTTTGCCAAGTGTTGTTTCTATGCCCGGAGTTATGTTATAGTCAACGGTTCTGGAGGGTTTACAAAAGCAGATTGCGCTGTGTTCAATAATAAAGGAGCAATGTTGGGTAGCAGTGGATGGAGTAAAAGTGGGAGTAGCTAAAGAAATGGGAACGGGGAAACTAATAGAAATAGTAGTAATAATAAGTAGTAATCATAAGAGTTATATAAGTATATATATGGCAAATAAAGTAGTAGAAAATCACTGCAAGAGCAATAAAAGTATAAAAAGTTGCGCTAATCAAAGTGAAACAAGTAGAGTAATCGGCTGTTAAAGTAGTACAGTAGTGGTACTCAAAGTAACTGAAAAGGTATTAACATGCAATAGCATGGACTAAGAATAATGAGGAGAACTGGCTCAAGTAGAGAGAAGTAAAGAAAAAAGTTGTGATCAAAGTTGATAAGAACTGGTACTACCAAAGCAGTAAATACTCAACAGTACTGATCAAAGTTCTCTTCTGCTGCTAACCGAGCTTTTGGTGTCCTGAGTAAAGCGTTGTTCAAAGAAATTTGACACAAGCTCTTTATATTTCACTTGTACACACTATTTTTGAATATGGATCATGTATATGGTCTGCCCAAGACATAATACATCAGGGCAGAGTAGAAGCTTTAGAAGCTGAAGAAAAGCTGTAATAAAGTCAGAGTAGTAAAAGTGTTTGCACATTTGTTTAGCTAAATGCTCATTTTTTATAGAACTTAGCATAAATTGTTCTTTGCAAACATTGGGGACTGAGCACTATGGATTCTGGCTTTGACGAGTATCCAGGCTACATTGGCGACTGCCATCCTGAACTTTTATTTCAGAATCGCTTTTAGAGTCGTCATCGTCAATTAAGTAGCCAATGACATTGAACTCGGCATTAAGACTCTGCTCCCAACTCACGATGGTAACGCTGGTGCATATTCCTAGCCAATCACATGGAATTTTAATGATGTCATTAACACTAGCTCCAGCCACCAACGAATAGAGTTCACCGCGGGAGATTGATTCGCGGTACGAGCTTATATCATAGATTTGACCATTCAATGATGTATAGATGGGTTCATTAGCATTTACACCACTGTAGTTGCTCAACTCTAGTTTTGTGAGCCTGATGAGTTGGCGTTCTGGATTCAATCCATCTTGAGATTCCTCGCCCGAGTCCTGGAACGTATCACTTTGTAGGTCTTTTCGCTTCTTGTCGAATATATCTCTAATTCGCTCACAGATCTCTGGAATCTTGATTGTCGCAAAGTAACCAGCCGCAAAAGAGATAATTACATGAGTTATAGGACTTCTCAGTACTGGTCGAATATATTGTGAGACTGCAATTAGTTTTGGATTCTCTTCTAGAGCACGGGAAGGATAAAGGTGTTGAAATAAAATTGAATTAGTTGAACTCACTTGCAATACTCATTTGTGTTTGTAGCAGTTTAAGTAGCGTCATCTTTTTTAACGTACTGAGTTTTGTGCTCTTATTTAAACAACCTATTTTTTTAATATACAAATAATTTAGTCAAACATTGGCCTACTATGTAGATTTCAATACGGTTGGTTGATGCTGCTTTCGTCACTCACGAGAAATACGCCTTGAGTTAATATTAAGACTCCGGTGCTTTGATTAAGTCAACTCACGTTCGCTTTAATCACTGACTTTGATAACACATTTAATTATCGTAAAGCACGTGGCAAGTAAAAATTGAATTAATCCTTTAAAATTTCCGTCAATTAGTCGAAATATGTTTTAAGCCATATTGTATAACCAACAAACGTTTCCTTCGACCCACACGCTTGTTGCCTGTTGTTTGGCGACAGCCTTTTATGTGATGTTTTGTGGGCTTATAAGCTTAGAGTTTGTGGTTATTTTCGTCTTCTTTTTTTTTGCATGCCAGTTGGCAAAAGAGAATTGCACAAAGTAAGGCTAATAGGCAGTCGAAATAAGCCCCAAAAAAAAAATAAAATATAATATACAGTGAGTGAAAGGAGCAAAAGTTAATGCGAACAGCTGTCCCGCTGCCACGCTGTTTGTTTTTGTAGTAGAAAAGTTTATTAATAACAAACGCTTTGCTTTTCGCATTCAAAAACGTTATTTATATTAAAATGATTTTCTGTTTTCTTTGTTATTCGTTTTACATTTTTCTCTTTTAATTAAATCGCGAGTAAGTGCCGCAGACCGAGTGTAATTATATTTGAACAGCATGTGAAAAATGTTTTAATTTATTAAATGAAAATAATCCAGAACCAAAACTTTGGGGCGTCCAAAGCATAACGATCCTCGTAACACGCCTCGTATGCGTAATATGTGGCGTCGCATCTCTCTTTCCATATGAAGGCGCTCCCGAAGCAACAAAATCAACGTTATGCAAATTTAAATGTGAGCATCAGGCGGAAACTGGCTCCGTTGACTTTTTTTCTTTTTCCGAAGGGTGTTCCCTGCCTCTTGTGTGCTTTCCCTCAAGCGATATAATACATATATTAACACACACTGAGCGAAAAAAAGGCAACATCTCGTAACACAATCAACTAATGTTAGCCAGCGTACTCGAAATGATTCCAAGGGTTTTTTAGTTTAGTGAGAAGCGAAATTTGCGTTACAGGCAACAGGAGGCTTACAGTATATATATTCTTGATCTGCATCAACAGCTGAGACGATATAGCAATGTCCCTCAGTCCGAGACTGTCAGAGACTATAAGGGAACTATGTCCTATAGCTCATATAGGGCAAATCGGTCGAAGTTGCTTATTTCTATTGAAAAACACAAACTGGTATAAGTAAGGGGCCTTCATTTGTCCTTATACGTTATGTAAAATTTAATTAATTAAAATATAAATTGAATAATCGAGAACTTTTATAAAATTAAAAATGCATTTCAATTAAATTTGTATTTAAACTAAAATACGCTGTTGAGCATTTTTTAGACCACATTTTTTCTTGCTGTGCATCAAGCATCTGCATGTGCATGTGTCTCTCGAAACTCAAAATTACATTTGTTAAGCACACACACATACACACACTCACGCTTATTCACATATATGTGGTGACAACAAAAAAAATTTGTAATGAGCTTATTAAGTCATATTAAAGTCCAAGTACAACCAATTTGATAAAACAGCAGCAGTACAGTGTGCGTGTGTGTGTGTTCGCGAGGGTGTGCGTGTAAGAGTGTATACGTTACAGCCTGGCTTACACAAGTGTACACATTTGGCATTAAAGTTAATAGCAAATGGCTGGCAGAATGTGCATTACATAAATGAGGCTGACAGATGGCTTAACAGTCGTTGAAAGTAGAGGGAAATCATTGGGGGAGGCGTTCGAAATACGGCTGCACTTGTTATGCCAACATGAGACTTAATAAGCTTACACTCATGCGTATCTTAGGCTCTGCCAACGCTCAAAGCTCGCTTATCTTAATTATTTAGTGTGGATTTAAGATATAATTGCCACGCAGAGTCTTTAATGTCTTTTCAAACAAGAACTTAGTTTAAAAAGTATCTGGTACTTGTATCTGCATCAAAAGAATATCCAATGTAATAAGACTTAAAGAGTATGTTTGTGTCTATCATTTATTTAGTTAACATTGTGCCTTTACTTGTGTTATAACTAAAAAAAAATATTAACTTGGACAGAAATTAATTGAAAATGATGTCAGATGTATTTATAGATATAAGTGGAATTAAAATAATTTATTCATATTTATATTACTTGAAATCATTGGCTTTTACTGTAATGTATATCTGGAATACTGGATTATACTGTAGTTCGAAGTTATTTAACACAATTTGTGGTATCAAGATCTGAATACACATTTTTTACACAAGTTTCTAATTCATTCCGTATTTAAATTCTGAGTAATTGCTATTTAAGCGATAAATTAAATGATGACAAATGTACTAAAATCCATCGTACTTAAAAAATGCAAATTTGATGCTTGCATTTTAGTATAATATGATTGTGTTAAATTCTTACCATTAAGCTCGCTTTGCTGTTCTTATAACTATTCCACTTACTCAAGTATGAGTTTGTATTTCATACATTTTTCTGTCTTAACTTAAGTAGAGACTTGTCACATCAGCTTAAAGTGCCACAAAAGCTACAACTCTTTCTTCAGTCTGCTCATCAGGCATCTAAGAAATGCTAAATAACTTATTTATAAGAAGAGACTCAGTCTCAGATTCATTCTGAGCCAGTCTTAACTGTGTTTTGCACTTTCACGGCTGAGTTGATAATTTATTAAAGAGATTGCAACGCAAACCGCTATCGTTTCGCGTTTTAAAGCAAGTAATTAAGTTTTTCCGGAGCTGCATAATTGCGAGGCACTGTCAAAATTAATGAACACGGAAATGCAAGTCGAAGAGGATTCGAAAGAAGACAGAGATGAAAGATATTTTCTTTCTTATTTCACTGCCAGCACCCGCAGCACATAAAATGAATTGAAGCTTTCACAAAACTTTCAAATTGATGCACGTCTCGAGGAAAGTCGAAAGTTTTCCCAGCCACACACATCCCTGCGTTTTCCCAGTACAAATATCAACTGAACTCCATCCAAACCCAAACCAAAAGCAAATTAAAATTTGCTCATTACGCATGATAAAGTGCTTCAATATCCCATTACATTTCCATATTAATGATGTGTCGGGAATGCCTGGATAAATCCCGTAGTCATGTGCTCATTAGTTGTGCCTCAAAAGATTTTTCAAAACTTAAGGAGCAACACACATACAATTAATGCTAGTCAATAAATGATAATGGGCACAATAAAAACCGACAAACATGTAATTCCAGCACTGCAGAAAAAAACGCAAAACTTGTCTACTCTTACGTGTTGGCCCACTCTCGGTTATGGCCAGAACATTTATGAGCCTTGTCGCATTCATAACCCATAAAGACCACAGACATTAGGGCGGCTTTAAGTGACCCGTGTGAAAGCCATCTCACCTGATGGGGCTGCAGACAACCGGAGAGGTGACAAAAGCAGACGCAACACAACAAAAAAGAAATGGTACGTAAAGTTCACTCGGGTACACAAAACCACAAAATACCCAGCGATGGTTACGGCTTGATCTAAAAATTCTATAACTCAAATTTATTTATTAAATTTAGTTTCAAAGTTGGATCAGATTTGGTTCCAAGCTATGCTAGATTCAAACAAACTTGTTACACCCTACGAACTGGGTATATAAAAACTGGCTGAAAAAATGAAAATGGCCGCCATGTGAAAAGTTATGAGAGGTTGTCTCCAACTCAAACTCAAACTCGAACCCAAACTCAAAGTAAAATACAAAGCAAATCCTTATAGCCCTTCAGCTGATGTCGAACAGCTGTGAGTTGGCAATGTTTTGGGTAATTCTGAGTAAATATTCCGCTAACATGCTCTCAAATAGCCCAAAATAAAACCCAAAACAGAAACGTGCTCCTCGAAGGATGCTGTGCGCATGTGGAGAATCCTGAGAGCGTTTATTGAGAACTCTCTCTCTCTCTCATTTTATATTTTTATGGCAAACTGGAGCTTTTATCTTAGTCGGAAGGCATCCATGACATCGCTGGCGATGCTGCTTCAGTAGCGGAGCAACTTTCAAGCGTTACGTTTGCGAAACTGGCAGAGTTGTCAAAATCAGGCAAGAAGGCAAGAATATACTATTTATATTGGAAAGCCGCGCGCCAATCATTTTAAATTGTGTGTTTGTCCCCGAATTAAATTTAAATTGCTTGAAAGCATAACAACTGTTCTCGGCACTTTATATTAGATTTCGCTTATTTTGTGTAGCATTAAATTCCTCAAATTTTTGGAAAGATTTTGTGTCTCTTTGTGCTCGTAATTGGCCATGTAATGAAAATGCGGCTTAAGCTCAACAAAGGGACTGTAAAAAGCGATTAAAAAGGCACATTAAAGAGTGCAATCAACATTAGTAAATAATGTTTAATTGATTGCAAGTGTTGAAAGTTTAATCAAAATAAATAAATTTAATTTACATAAATTAAAAGTTGATGAGGAATGATAAAATATACAATTTGTTTTAATGTTTTTAAAGCTTTATAAATTTATTTCATTATTTTTTTTTTTTTATAATTGAATTTAATATTTATTAATTCACAATTAAATTTTAATTTATGTTTTTTTGCAAATAAAATATTTATATACAAAGTGTGTTGAACATTGAAGAAATAAATTTCTTATAGCCCTGAAATGTGTAATGAAATAAAAAATGTAATGAATTGAAATCAATCAAAATCGGAATAAAACTTAAAGGAGACAGTCAAAAATTCATGTAATCAAATCAAAAGTGCGGTCTATAGCAGCGCAGTCTGGACCAAAGTGCCCTCTTCCAAACAAATAACTAAAAATTAATTCGACAGTAGATCAAAAAGCCACAGCAAAAACAACAACAAAACAAAATCAACAACAACAAGAAGAAGAGGAAGAGGAAAACAACAAGAACAACATTGAGAACAAGCAGCGACAAGAAATACAAGACACTTAGTTGAGAGCGCTGAGGAAAAGCGACCCCGGGAAAGCGTACAGCGTACGTGTTTTTCCTTTTTAAAACTACATCAAATAACATTTTATACCAGGGTCCTGAACCATTCCACATCTACATCTCCATCTCCATCTCCATCTCCATTTCCATTTCCTGTTCTTATGCCTCTATGTTCCCCCACGGCCATTCCACCTGCCACTCCTACGTTCTGTGCTTCCTCTGCCTCTACAAAGTCTGCACTATTTCACTGACTAGTCAATGCCAGAGATCGCTGCTTACAAGTGCCACTTGAAGCGCTTCGATTCCAGCTGAATGTGAAAGGCGTTGAGCAAGGACAAAGAGAGGGCGCGGTATTTGTAGGTGGTGGGTGGTTTTGGCATTTGTTGGTGGCTTGGTTTATGTTGTTGACCTGGCTAACAGCATAGTGAGACGCTCGCCGACACAGAGAGAGAAAAATGTCATCAAAATCGTAAACTAAATTTAAATTATTTCAGCATTACGTAACTTCTATCACTTTAAACCAAATAGAGTCCTAAAATGTTTGAAATTCTTGACATCAACAATTTCAATCTTAGCAATCTTAGAAATCAAGTTTGATTTCAAAATATTTGAGTTTTTCTCTCTGTGCAGCCACCTTAAATGCCACGCTTTACATAGCGAAAACTAAGAGATTCTAGAGATTAAGCTCACCCCTATTTTACCCCAATTTCACCCCCCTTTGAACGTCTTTTTACCCCCATTTCATCCATTTCTTTTACACACACATTCGTTGACTCTTTCCAATGGTGTAGTCTCGTGATTTGTATGCGTTGGCGTCATCAACGTGGCTCGGCTAATGTTGGCCCTAACGCTGTCTTTGGCGTTGCTTTCTGGTTTTAGGATGCGGTGTTAGTGACGCAAAGTTGTCCTATCCCGCCTCCCGCCACACAACCACCGACTTGCCCCTGTCTTGGCATACGTTTTACACTAGAAACGTGGCTACTTTCCTCCTTAACACTCTCCATTCCACTTCACTCCACGTCTTCACCTTTACTGCTGCGTGTTTTTGGCGTGTTTGTGGCATAAAAATAAAGATAAATGCGAGTTCTTTACAAAGCAGCACAGTCTATGCAGAAGCATAGTGGGTAACATTTTGTATTTTTATTGGGTTCAATTTAAAATTAATATCAATAAAGTTAATTAAAAGAAAATATGTTATTTTTCTAGGAAAAGCCTGAAAAACTCAAACAAATTTTCGATTAATTGGAAAAACAAAATTAAAAAAACAACAAAACATTGTGAATAATGAGCTTACATAAAATTAGATATTAATTTTATGTTTTCGTTTCTTAAGTTTTCATTTCACCACAGTTTAATATCAACTTAAATTTGTTCAAAACAAATCAAATAACGATTAATTAGAATTTATTGGAATTGGGGATTTATGGGAGTTTATGTAATTAGTTTGGTTGACGACAAATGACAAAAAATATATTTAATAACAAATTAATTTAATAATATTCTTCATATTAAAATTTTCATTTCCCCTTCAAAATGCTCATAAGATTTGTTGAAATCCCATTAGTTTATAAATAGTTCTAGAACCACTGTGCAGCACACCTTGTTTTTGGTCTGAAGCGACTGGGAATCGCTTTCACAATACAGTACGACCACAAAAAGCTAAGAACAAACAGCTAAAAGAAGCTGCTGATTTCATGCCAGTCGAGAGACTTCACAGCACTTGGTTTGAAGTTTTCCCAGCTAGAAAACCAGATATAATCGTATAGAAAGAGACGGCAAGTGTGTGTGTGTGGGAGATTAGTAGAGGCAGAGAGGGAGAGGGGGAGGAAGAGGGAAGATATTGTCACCGTGGAGTAGTCACGCTCGACAGTCCTTGTTGTCATTCTCGCTGTCATTCTGGCGGCTGTCATTTGTGTTCTGGCATTCCCCATTCACCTTATGAGCGCGGTTTTGTGGCTTGTGAGTTTTAAATATCAAGCTACATTTTTTTCATTCTTCTATTTTTCTGTTTTTTCTTCATTTTTTAGCTGTTTTTCTTGCCTTTTTTTCTTTCTCCGACTCGCTCGTAAACATTTCTAAATAAAATGAGAAGCTTTGCATAGAGGAGGTTGGAAACGGCGCAAGTTTATCTACAGCTTTATATCGCCTCTTTGTGCCCAAGCCCTCAACACTACTCCAAGTGTGTGTGTGTGGGAGTGGGGGGTGTATATGTGTGTGCGTGTGTGCTTATGTATGTTGATATTAGCGCTGCTTTATGGCTCAGTGTGTGAGTGAATACCACGCTTCGTCGCATTTTAAATTAAGCTTCATTTTTATTTCTATTTACTTTTGCTTTTTGGCTGCAACTGTTTGTACACAAAATATTGTGCAAAAAACAAGCATTACAAAAACAACAGCAAGAACACCAACAAATAAAAAACAAACTTTTTTACACTCATCCAGACAGAGTCTCTGGTTTTTCGTCCCCCCACTTTGCTCTCAACAAATTCGCTGCGTAAAAATGTTTATTTGTTTTTCATTTTCACTTTTATTATTCCAACATCTCTAAAAAATATTTTTGTTCATCAAAAAAAGTGCGGCACAAGAACATTTTTTTGTTTATATTATTTTATAGCTGAAGCTTTATTTGTTCATCAATTCCAAGTGAAATGTTTGATTTCCTTTTTATTTGCGATTATTTATGTTTATTTACCAACTTTCGAAGCTTCCTTTATTATAGTTAAATAATATAAAATTTTCCTATTTCCGCCAGTTTGAAGTGAGGTCACCATTTCTTTTCGAGAACTTTGAAGGGGATTTTTCCAGAGTTCTCGTTCGTTTTGGACAAAAGATTCAAGTGCAATTATAACATTAATATTTCGTTTCTATAATTATTCCATTGAAGTATCCGAAGTAACTGTGATTTTGGTGTTTGTGTTCAACTTAAACTGCGCCTTTAAACAAGTCACAGACAGAACCTTCTGCCAGAGAGAAGCCAATTTCAAATGCTTCTTTTCTTGTTGGAAACTAAGAGGATTTCATTTGTTTTTGCTTGAGCTGTTTCTCATGCCGCTTATGTTGTTTGCTCCAAAAGATGTTCCTTATTTTTTGCTATTTAGCCTTCAAGGTTTTGCAGTATTTCTGATAACCGGAGCTTGAAATTTCCTCTGGGTTTCTCAAACTGACTGACTGGCAACTGTGCGTATACTTGATTTAATGTTTTATTACTGACATTGATAAGTTAAAGCCACAGCATAAACATTTCAATATATGCAACCACAATACCAAATTGCATGCATTTTAATTAATTTTGTCATTAAAATAATTAATTAAATGCCAGTCAAGGGAGCGCAGCTGCAACAAATTGAAATACTGTAAATGTATGTACAGTATATAATTTACGGAACACACTAAGAGGTGGAAAACTGAAAGGGATTGAGTTGAAACCACTTGTAATTTATGACTGCCAGCAGTTAGAGTCATAAATAAACAGAACAAAGTGCACTATTCTATGTATACAGAATTAAACATATGGGTCTATATCCTTGTTTCTTGCCAAATGAGACTTCTTAATTGTGTGCAAATATTTTGGAGCAACTCAAGCATAGATGAAACTATGTGTTGCATAAAAGTAACTTTTTATAAGTAAGATTTAATTCGAAATACCCACTGCATCCATTAATAAGTAATTGAAGCAATTACTCAATAGCTGAATGTGGAAACTGGCCAATCAACTGTGAGCTGTCATCTCTTTTAGCTGGGAAAATAATGTGACCGCAAATCAATTTCAATCTTAAATGAATTTTAAACATTTTATGCCTCTATGTCTTTACTTTCTCCATCCTTTTCGTTATTCTATCTCTCTTTTGAATGACTCTTTATTGCTTTATTAGACTTGTCAACTAATTTGGTAATTATTTAATTTGTGAATAAAACTCAATGGCATGCAAAAATGTTCAATTTTCCTTTTTGTGTTTGCCGCATTGAATATTTATGAATAGACAGATATGCAATTACAATTTAACTTGTATTGGAATTGCTATTACTGAAACTCTGAATTCTAGCAAATAATTGACATTTTTATAACCCGATTATGCATTTCAAATATACATAAATTCGACAGTATTGTCTTTTGTAATTCAGCAGGAAAGATGTAAAAAATGAATCTATTTGTCGTCAATTAAATATTTTTCTGTAAAAAAATGTAAATTATAAATGGAAATATTTTTTCAAATTTATATAAAACCCTTTTTCCATTTTACATATTTCCAGCTGCTGCCATGCATCAAAGCAGATGAAACCACAACCAAATCGCTTGAACAATCGACAAAAAAAAAAGCAAATCCAAACAACAAATAATAACATCCATTATAACAACAGATTATTGCCATTCTGAGCGTGGAGTTTGAATATTTCTATTCGAAATGTTGGCAAAAGTGTGGATTTTAACATTTGCAATGCTTATGGCCATCGTTTGGTCCAAAGCAACGGCAATAACAACGCCAACTTCAACCATAACAAATGAATTGCATAGCAGTAACGCCCCCACAGCGCCCACAACCGCGACTTGGGTCAGCAGTAGCAGCAGCAGCAGTCATGATTTGAGAATGCAGGCAAATGAAACAAAAACTGTGACGTCAGCAACAGAAAGAGGAGTTTTTGAGGAGCTTAACAGCAGCAGCAGTAGTAGACTCGCTTCCTCTACCGCCAGCCCCTCGTCAACGTCAACATCAACGGCCACGCCTACCACAACAGCAACGACCAGCACCACAACAACGACAGCGACAACCACAACAACAACAACAAAAGCAGCAGCAGCAGCCGCAGGAAATGAAGCCGTCGGAAAATTAAGAACAACAACTACAACAGAGGAAGCAGAAAGTGCACCAACAACTACAATAACAGCAGCAGCAACAGCAGCAGTAGAAGAAAATGGAGAAAATGAAGCTAGCTCAGTGTCGGAAAAGTTAATGACGACAAACGTTCCTCCTCTGGCTTCACTTGGCAGCGTCTTTGACCGACTTTATCGCATCAAATTCAGCGATCAGCTGGAAAACTCTGAGACTGATTCCTTCTCAGATTTCGATGAAAATGCTGGTGCCTCTACAGCGTCACCGCTGCATATACAAATGCAGGCAGCAGCCTCGTATCAAGTGGCAGAAACTTTAGCTGATCTTAATGAGGAGGAGAGGAAACGTTATGGGTCTTTATTGTTTCCCCAATCAGCGGCTAGTAAGCTGAATATTGTTGATCTTTATCCCATGAAACTGGAGGACTATCAACCTGTAATTACCAGCAACAAAGAGGAGCAACAACATGCAATCTTTAGGCAGCTGGATAATGCAGAGGAATATCGACAGAATCTAATGCCTAATGAGGTGGAAATGTTGGCTGTCAATCCGACAGTGAATCAGGCAACAACAACAACACCAAAAACAACGACAACAATAGCAACCCCTTCCGCGTTGACAACCCTGGCAAGTGTGGAGTCCACGCGCAGCGATTTTACGCGAAAATTGCTAGCAGAACAGGATGATTTGATAACGGAAATTGAGCGCAAATTTCAGTTAGAGGAGACTAAAAGCACAACAACCGCAGGCACTACAACAACCAGTACACCAAAACCAACAGGTTTGCCACCGCTGGCACCTGGCGACACCTACATCGATCGACGTGTGAAGAAAAGCTTCGAATTTCCCATGCAACATCGAGCCAGTGATGTTATGGCCCAGCCCAACATTGATTTTGCCAACACAAAATTTAACACGGATGAGGCCAAGACTGTCTCCGCATCAGCAACGTCCTCCGTGTCAGTGGTTGCCCCATCGCACCCAGAGTTCTCCACAACAAAGTTCTACAACAGCAAAGAGTTGTACAACGAAATGTTGTTACATAATAAACGCAAGTTAATGAAAGAAATGGAAAAGGCGCCGGGTTCAGGGCAGGTTCGGGGCGGCATTATAAAGTCATCAGAGATCCCAACAGCGTTGCCACAAAGTTCGGAGCCGCAGCCACGTCAAGTCACTAGAGCAAGCGAAACCACAAAGTTGGAAGACTTCACCTACTCGTCAACGATGCCGACGACGTCGACAACGCCGACAAAACGCGTGACTTTGTCGCCCACGAGGCAAAGTTTTGATGGCGCCACAACAGCGGAGGGTTCGTCGGAGGGGGCAGGTGGCAGTGCAGAAGGGGCTACAACAGCAAAACCCAACACTTGGACTACTGTGAAACCCATAAAATACCAAAAGCAGCTTAAGCGCGCTAAATTATTGCTCAAGGCACTGAAGCCGCCAATTGCCTCTGACGGCGAAAGCGACGCCGACGCCGACGCCGAAGTCAACGTCGACGTAGACGTCGACCGACAACAGTTGGAAAAGCTGGAAGTGGTCGCAGCAAAAGTCAAAGTTACAACTGTTAGTCCCACATCCACTTCCACATCCAGTTCCTCTTCCAAACCCAATTCTAGTTCCAGTCTCGGTTTGAGCTATCCGCAGGCTAATCTGGCTAAAACGGCCTTAAAGCCAATTGCTCGTCCGCGTATTTTGAGTCGCCTGCAGGAGAAAATCAATTCACTTGAATGTGAGATACAAAATGTGCCGCAGGATTCGCATTTGTGGCGAGGCAATGAAACACACGAACTGCTTCTGCCAATTGTGGTAAGTCCATTCGCCAATAACTGATAAACTGTAAGGGCTTTAAGGCTTACACAAAAACCATTCAGACCAAACAAGTCCAAACATGTCGATCGCTTTACTGTTAGCTCTTGGTATCTCTTATTTGACCATAATACACTGCATAATTAGTTTGAATTGCTATGTAGTAACCTGTATTTGCATAGCGTAAACCAAATGAGTACTAATTACTGTAGTTTAAACAGAGTGCTTATATTTACGCATAGAGATTGGTTTTAAGCGTTTTTGCCGTTGTGTTTAGCACTTTGGAAATGCAGTAACACTAGTTTGAATAGTTTTAGTATTGCACAAAAAATATGTATACATTATTTGTACTGTTACTTAACTCACAGCCTTTCCCATTTATCCCAATCTTTCATTTTTTATGGTAATGTTATTTAATTTATATAGTAATAGTAATTTTAAATCCCAATTTATTCTAAATTAGTTCACTTAGTTCACAACCGAATAACTTACATTTAAATTTACCCAAACACAAGTATAATTTAAAGGAAAATTCCTGTAAGAAAGCGCAATTGTATACTAAACCCAATAGTGCTGAGTGTAGTAGAAACTGGTCAAGCAAGAAATGCTAAAAAGATTCAATTGTATCTCGCAGATACAATGTAAAATCCCAAACAAACAAACTGACCCATTGTTTTTATGAAGGAATTCATTTGCATTTACCTTTTCAGCATTAAAATTCCAAGTACGAATGTAAGGTTTTCTTTAATTGTTTTACATTTTGAGCATTTCGTACATTTTGTAATTCATTTACCTTTTTTTATATTTTTTTTAAGGGAAAGGTAAGCGAATAGAGAAAAGACTTTGCAGTCAGCACAAATAATATACAAAGACTCAGTTTGTACCTTTTCTTTCATTCGTTTTCTAATTTAATGTTTTTTGTTAAAGTTAACAAAATTCAGGCACATTTTAATTAAAATCACTAAAAGGAGAAAGTGACTTTCTTTGGCAACATTTGCTGATCAAAGGTAAACAGAAAATCAATTTAATTTTATTTTATTGTTAGGCAAAACAAAAAGAAATAGAAGAAGTGGAAGTGGAAACCAAGAAACCGTCAAATTAAATCGCCAACTGAAACAAAACAAGAAACAAACGTTGATGTTAAATAAACAGCATTGACTGAACGAAAGTCTGAGAACCAGATAGAGAATCTGAGATGGAGTCTGAGTCTGAGACTGAGACTATGAAATGGCGAATTGTAAAAGTAACAAGTAAGAAAGGCTACAGTCGACGTGCCGACTGTATAAGACCCCGTACTCCTTGTAGTGAGCATACAAAAATACTTACAAACTTAAAAGAAGAAGCAGTAGACTGATTCATATTTTAAAATACAAATTTAAAAAAAAATAATAGTTTAAATTAAAATTTAAAAAAGTAAAAAAAAAATTATGCGCTAGCTGCAATCGAACCTGCGGTATCAGACACAGAATTCTCACATGTCGCCACTCTACCATATGCACCATAACTCAATTTGCATGTACTGCTGATTATCTGCATTTACATATAATAATGTTTTGTTATAGAAAAAAAAAAAAAAAAAAAATGCCTGTCTGTGCCGGGGTTCGAACCGCAGACCTCATGTTTCTCTAATGCATGTCACATCACTTGGACCACAGCACTGTTGACAATGAGGACGGCTAAAATAGATAAACATTGATTTACCACTTTTCTTCAAACACGTACATAAATTACAATTTTTGACATTTTTGACCAATTTGTTTCACATGTTGTAGTTGTCCGATTTGAACCAAATTTGGTGAAGTTAATTTTAATAATTATGTACACATTCTGTGTGAGTTTGGTTGCGATCACTTAGCAAATACTACATGTCTTCATACAAATTTTTTTGTTTTTGACCGATTTGTCCTATGGGAGCTATAAGCTATAGTTGTCCGATCTTGATGAAACTTGGTGAGGATAGTTATAGTTGTACCATACACCTACTGTGTAAATTTGGTTACGATAGCTTTCATAGTTTTAAAGTTGTAGTGCAATGAAAACTGTTTTTTACAATTTGCGGGGGCGGTAGGGGGCGTGGCAAAAATTTGAAATAAACTTAACCTGCCTGCAATACAGACGGACTTTCATTCCAAATTTGGTGGCTCTAGCTCTTGTAGTTTAAAAGATCTAGGTGTTCATACGGACGGACGGACGGACAGACAGACGGACAGACGGACAGACGGACAGACGGACATTGCTATATCGACTCGGCTGTTGATGCTGATCTAGAATATATATACTTTATGGGGTCGGCCACGCCTCCTTCTGCCTGTTACGCACATTTCGCTTCTGACAAACCTAATAGACCCCTATACTCTTTTTTAGAGTACGGGGTCTAAAAAAGAAGTGTTCCAGTTAAATCAGCACTGGAATTGCCCGCAGACAGTTGCCATTGAAAAGGATGAATTCAGAAATGAATTTAAATATTTGCCCAGGGACGTTTCAAATGACTGTTAAGTTGGCTCTCCACTCTGCTTCTCCCACTCTTCCACTTTCTCCTGCTAAGTGGGAATGTATGTGTGTAGAGTTCATGGCTGGTTAACAGACATCTGGGGCTGCGAATTGTAAGCAATCCTAGCTTTCTGTAATCTAACAACAAATGTGATTTAATAAAGAAAATGAAACTCTATTATGTGTCCCTTTTCTAGACCCTGTAACTAAATGCTTTAGAGGGTTTATAAATTTATGCATTCATCTATTTTGCATACAGTTGCTAAACCTAATACATTTTTATTCTGCAGAGCAATCGTATGAGACCTTAATTATTTTAAGAGTTATATTTAAAAAAAACTCTGAATAAGTGCAGAGTCTAGTGAAATCTGTGCACTCTTATTCAAGCTCCCCAGCTAGTTTTGCATAAAGATATAGAGATAGATAGGCACAACTTTTGAAAGGAAAAGGCAAAGCCAATGAGACGGCTCTGCGTATTTCCGGTCAACTTGTTTGGGTCACTTCCATCCACACATGTTCTGCGGAAATGGATGAATCAAATGCTGATCAATAATTTGTCCCCCAATTGTGATAGAGTTTGTTCAGCTGTTCAGCTGTTAAAAAGGATTAAATTTCTTAGGTTCATTTGAGAATGTCAAATGTTTGCCCATTGTCTGCCCGACAGCCTGTGAGATTGACTAGGGATCTTTTCCTTTTCCTTTTTCAATTGACTTTCTTGTTTATTTATGATTGTAATTGACTGTATAGATGTGTGTGGGTGTGGCAACAAGTGAAGCAGCAAATTAGCAAAATCATTCTGCGAAAATCCATTAAAAGCAGAAACAATTTCAGAGTTATATCCAAGTAATTATCGGAATTACTGTATACAGAAATAGCAAAACTCTATTTTTGTTTTGTTTGAAAAATTAAAGCATTTAATTTAAGTACCAACAATTCGATGGTCAAAGGTTTTTCGTTGGCATACAAAAAAATAAATAAATAAATGTATAAGCTGGCATTTTCCGTACAATGTGGAGCATTTCCATGGAAAATTTTGTGACATTTTATTCGGACAGTAAAAATAAAACACAATGTACATTTATATGCAAGACAAGCTATTAAAATGCCATAAATTTTAGCTCAGACAAATCCTCGAAACGTAACAAAAACTAAACCGCTTCAAATTGAGCGAAATATGCTAAAATTTGCCGACCTGACCCTGACAGCCTGTCCTCCCTAGTCCGTCCCCTATACATTCAGCAGAGCTCCCTTTTAGGCCCCATTTTATTGTAATGGATGAAACTGACAGGAAGGCAGCTTGTGCGTGGCTTAACCCAAATTAATAAAAAACACACGAAAAAAAGAAAGAAAGACAGAAACAGAGAGTGGATCTATGCATATGGCCAGTGGTGTTAGTACAGCACATGTCTTGTGCTTTAGTCGGATTTCGTAGTATCCCCAACTAAAATGAACCTTTTGGCAGGAAAGTTTATTAGGTTCTGTGTGGTTAGTATGTAAATTTGTTAGGCTGCCAAATGGCTTAGATGGCGACATGAAACTGAAATTAGAAAACTTGTTTAATAATTCAGTTTACCGTTTTCAGTTTTAGTTTTCGGTTCTCAGTCTCGTTGTTCTTTCTATTTTCCCTGCTGTTTTCTATTTTCGTCTCGTTTTGCGGCTGTGGAAAACCATAGAGAGAATGTCGAGCAAAACCAGAAAACCCTTTTTCATCCTTTTCGACTGTTAACTTTCAGTTGCCTAAAACACATTTTCAGCCTTTGCAAACGGCAAAAAAGAACCTCTAATTTACGTATCTAGTAAAATTATTTAAATAATTCCACCACTACTTCCCCCTCTCTCTCTCTCGTTTTCTTCTTTGCAGACTACGGAACATTGTAAGCCCGGAGAGCACTGCATTCCCAATGTGCTGACGTGGAAAGGAGAAGCGGAAATCCAATCCGGCGATATTTTAATTGTCGAAATCAATGATGCCATGTTGAACACAGCACACAAATCAAACAATACTAACAGGTACATTTTGATCTAAAAAAACATTGTTCATACATAAATTCAAACTAATGTGGATTTATTTCAACAAAACCAACGTTATTCCAACCAAATCTACTCAAATACATCAAATGGAATGCTCATAGAGTGGAAAATTGCATGCAAAAAGCAATAGAAATGCGGCAGTAGAGAATGCTAGACTTATAGTTGTCCAGTAGGCAGTTAAGCTTACTACGATTGAAATAAAAAATTATAAGAGCTACATTGGGGTAAGCCCAACTGTATTAAAAAAATTTATAACACCCCTCAGTCCAGATTTTCAATGGGTAACAGAAAGTCTAATCTGTTTGATATCTTTATACCATTATTTGTTATGTTTGAAAACAGTTTTACTATAGAAAAAACACAAAGATAATAAAAGGATCTCTGGTGCATTTAAGCTACACATTTATTGAGTATTTAAATTTTGATTTATATCTTGTAGTTTTAAAAGTCTGACAGTTCTATCCTAGTTTCCAGTGGATAATAAATTATATCTTTATTAATTTCACTAAATAATAACACGAATTTTTAAGTATTTCTACACTCTAATCGAATGCATTACTACATACTTGATTTGCTTCACTCAGCAGCAACTTCTGGGGAGATAGAAATACTGCAAGTCAGCTAAAAAGAATAAACGAGTAAATGTGCTCTTATTTTGTGGAGCTCGAAGGAAACTGCGGCAAAAGCGCCAACAGATGTTATATATGTGTAGTTTATCAAAGTAACTGACTTTGCTGCAAGGCATACTGTCATTATGTATCATCATCAGCATCGTTATTATCATTATTATTATCATCATCGCCATCATCATCGCCATCGTCAGCATCAGCATTGTCAGCATCATTATCTTCTATCCAATGATGTGGGCGCTTTGACAGCCACAGGGAATTCTCTTTTTCGCTGCCAAACAACAAAAAAGCGACAGTGTCAAGAAGCTAACTCTTATAGACCCTGTACTAGGTCTGCATTAAATATGTTTTCTTTTTTCATTCTTTTTGCATTGGACTGAGTTCATAATTCGCTTATGATTGACTCACCTTATCTACATGTAAACCTTTCGCTGCAAACTTAAAGACCTCTTTACTCTTTCTTAGAGTACGGGGTATATAAATCTTAAACCAAGAATGGACGATATTTTTTAAACATTTTTTTTAGGATCGATATTATGTTGAACATTTTTTAAATCAATTAAAATCAATATAACATTGTTTATCAAAAATAAATTTTATTTCATTAAATCTTGAATTGTTAAGTATAACATATTTATATAATTTCTTATAAATTTAAAGTTATAGCTTTATGTTTGAGTAATAATTTTGTAGTTCTGTTCATCTCTTCTGCACGCTGAATAGAATCTCACTAATATACTGCTGTGTGTTTCCCACTATACATTTTTAGAAAGCTTAAGACACTTCTCCCAAAGTACAGGGTTTTAAAGAGTGTTATACTAGAATCAGGAAATCTCTGTCAGGTGACTGTATAAACTCAGCTTCTTGGATTTCGAGTCTCGCGGAATCTGTTTGTCTACGCAAAAGCGTATCCATTTTTTAGAAAAACGATTTTTTAGAAAAAAAAAAAAACAATTTCTATACTCCCATGCATAGTTTTCGTTTTCGTTTTCGGTTTCAGTTCGGCTTTGGCTTTTTATTTTCATTTAGTGTGCTTCAATGTGCGTTGAGACGTTGAGTTTGTTCTGCAGCTTATTATATAATAACATCCATTAGGGGATTTTATTGATTTTACTTCAGCACGTTTCCACGAGTTGTGCACACTCGCACACACTATTGACACACACACACACTAGATACTATACGATTAGAAGTTCCGATGTACTCGTTTCCCCATTGCACCCAATTGACCGCTCTTTTTATGTTTGGGAGCCCACAGGTCGCCATTTTCAGAGGCCCCAGACACGTTTCGCCATTATCATGGCCTTTTTACAGTATATTAAATTGTTTTCTTCTCTCGCTTTTTTTATTCCACGTTTTCCACGCACTTTGCCTGAGAGTATTAGTAAATATCGTATATTTTTGGTTTGTTTTCGTTTCTTTTACTCTTCTAGATTTTTTTCTATTTCTCTAGACATTTTTTTTTTGTTCGCTGTTTACTTTATAACGCAGGCAAATCCCTTACAAACTGCGCATATTAATGTGTCTCCGTCTCCTACTTCATCTCCTACTCCAAGTTCGACTGCGGGTCCTACTTTGTGTACTTTTTTTTCTTCTTTCTTTTGCTTTTTCGCTGACTATTAGTCATTTTGTGGGTCACAATGTAAGGGGTATCTATAAAACGGGTTCTCAGCTGCTGACCCTTTGCTGTTAAAAGGCTATGGCAATTATCACGTTTCTCCCGACACTTTTCCAAGCATTTTTTTTACCCCGTTTCCATTTCTGCTGTTATCTCTTTGCTGCTGAAGTAACCAGAAGTACTATATATTATGATGTATATTTATGCATAAAGATAAACATTTAAAGTTGCATTGAATTTGAAACTCGTTCTAATTTTGTACATCAAAGAAGCCCTAGGAAATGTCTTCCTCTTCTTTTTCTTCGTCCCGAAATTAGCCGTAGGACTCGAAAAATGAGACGCATAAGTTCACTTTGAGTGGCCCTAGGGTAAATGACAGTCTCCCCATAGAGTTGCTGTAGTACCGTCTATCGTCTGTTGATATAACCACAAACAATTGGGTTAAGGCACAAAAAGTGTGGGGCAAGTGAGGAGTGTGAGGAAATGGGCACAAATAACGTGGCGTGAGAATGGAGGAGAAAAAGTTGCCAACTATGAAAATGAGATGTCAAAAAAGTTTTTATTATCGATTTAATATGTGTGTGCTGTTGTGGGGTCAAGGGTTCAGGAGGGGAAATGATAGAAAAGATACCAGAAGGGGGAACAGGCGCGGAGAACTAGCTAACAAATGTACAGCAGCAAATAATAATGTGAAGTAAAGCAAGTGGATAACGCAAAGACTGAAAACTTTTTGACTGCTCAGCTCAGATACCCTGGAAAACACAACTAAAAAGCATGCTACCCCTGGAGTTAGCTTTAACTCTTCTTTGAAACTCACAGGGTAACTTCAAGTCGAGTCACACTGTACCGCCTTGGTTGAGCTAAAAAATTGTAAACTTTATACCTTCTGTGTGTGTCAGTTAGGTGTGTGCGACAGCGTGTGTTAGAGGCGAAACGGGGCGTGGCTGGGACGGGGTTTGTGTGCCAATAGTCAAGTTGTCAGTGTGCAGAGTGTCAAAAAACTGAAAAAGTTTCAAAAGTTTGTTAACTTATTGCGGTGGCACTCTCTAAACTGACAACACAACGTCCAAGATGCGAACAATTGGCATTTTTTCGATTACGCTTTCGATTTCGTTTCGATTTTCGATCCGAAAATCCTCTAATTCAACATTCAAATCATACAATTCGTGCAATTCGTGAAACGAATGAATGGGAAAATGAGTAATTTAATGGGCAAGTCAGGAAAAACAGCAGGAAAAGCAGAGCTGCTTCAAGTAGTTGCCAGCTAATTTAATTTCCGTTTGGCGTGATTTAATTTCCGTTAACAAAGTGTAGCTCAGATAAATGCTTATAAATAAATATTAATTAATTAAGTACATGAATTACGCGACAGTAGATGCCTGACTACCCTGTCATATTTATAGCTCTGGCAACAAGAACAACATTCACGAATACATTTCACTGATTTCCTCCCACTCCACCCCTTTGGCTATATCTATTTCAGCCAAAGTGCTGCTCACCCCGCTCAAGTGTATCAGGTAACACGCTCTGGCCACGAGCATTGCGATGTTACGGAAGGAGTCCTTCTGGACATCACGCCCTTGGTGGTCGATGGCAGGAAGCTGGTTACTTTATATGACAAGGATCTAACCGAGGGAGTCAACCTGCTAATTGGTAAGTCGTCGAGTCCACAAACATGACTCAGCAATACTCTATACCGGGTATTCAGTTGAGTATTAAGCTTGATGAACTGGCAAGAAGTAACACTATTATGTGTACAAAAGTTATTGTTTTAAAAAAATTAACAAAAAATTCAAATAATATTTGTCGACTTAAAATTAATAGTCGTTGACAAAAAATAATAATTTTTGCAAGTTTATAATAGTTTTGAGACTTAGATACGATTTTAAATTAAATATAAAAGAATTGCTTCAATAGTAATAGCAAGAAAGTAAAATATAATTAATATTATGAAATAATAAAATATATTAAAAAAATGTAATACATTTCTAACTTAAACTCCTCATTATTTATTATAAATTTAGAAGAATTTCATTAAATAAAACTGTGACAAAATCAACAGTTAACATAATAACACAAGTTGGTTATTATACAACAAATTTGAAATCTTATGCATACATTTTTCACTGAAAATATTCATACTCGTTGGTATCATTTTATTTAAATTTCTTAGATATAAAATAATTTAAAATAGAAAAAAGTTTGATAACTTACCATAAATTTATGTAGAGCTTAATATATTTTTATCCAATTTAATTATTACAAACACTCTTTTCGAGTTATTAATGAGTTTTTTAAAATCGGTCTTAGAGCACTTGGTATAAATATAACTTTGTAGTTCGCTCTAAAAATATTTAATATAACCAGCTCTTATAGAGTAAACCAACTTCGTATTCGGTTATTAATTTGACTTTTCTACGTTATTTTTGCCATTTGGGAGCATGTTTTTTCATGCCTAGGCCGACTTTAATTAATTTCAGCAACCCTTTTTCATCCCTCTCTGCTTCTTCTTCATTCTTCTTCTCACGCACAGTGGTGTCCGAGTTGTGGAGCTCACAGTGTGTGCGCCTAAAGGTGACCACAAAAACCGACAATTGTGGCGAGAACGCCGATTGTTCCGGCAAAGGAGTGTGCTATTCGAACCCATCCATGGAGGAGTATGAGTGCCAATGCTGTAGCGGTTTTGCGGGTCCCCATTGTGAGGAGATCGATGCTTGCAACCCTAGTCCTTGCACAAACAATGGCATCTGTGTGGACCTCTCACAGGGTCATGAAGGCAATGCATACCAGTGCCTCTGTCCATACGGTATGGTCATTAGTGGCAGTGTACTCTTTAAATACTTTGATGGCATTCTTTTTTAGGGTATGCGGGTAAAAACTGTCAATATGAATCGGATCCCTGTAATCCGGCAGAGTGCATGAATGGCGGCAGTTGTGTTGGCAACTCTACGCACTTTCAGTGAGTATAAAGCAAACTCCCATCACTTAAAGCTTGTCACTCACTTCTTATAACTCTTATCAATCTTAGCTGTGATTGCACCGCTGGCTTCACGGGACCTCTCTGTCAGCACAGCCTCAATGAATGTGAGTCCTCCCCTTGTGTGCACGGCATATGTGTGGACCAGGAGGATGGATTCCGTTGCTTCTGTCAACCGGGTGCGTATACTTGATATGCATCAACCAGTTAAACGATCAACAATTTATGCTAATCATTAAAGAAATGCAGCTCATAAGTTATGTCATTGGCACGAATTGAACTCGATAAAACCGAAAAAAGATAAAAATGGCAAAATTAAATTGCAAAAAGGGAAAAATGGAATTCTATCAGTTGTCTGTGTCCTACTTCAGCTAAAATGACTTTGTTGAAAATTTCCATTTCATTTATTTTGCACATTTATATTAGATTCGCTTCCCCAATCTGATATTCTATCACCTTTGCAGGTTTCGCTGGCGAATTGTGCAACTTTGAATATAATGAATGCGAATCGAATCCATGTCAAAACGCCGGCGAGTGCATCGATCACATTGGCAGCTACGAGTGTCGCTGTACGAAGGGTTACTCGGGAAACCGTTGCCAAATAAAGGTGAGTCAGAACAGCGTTAGATAAGGATTGCTTAGGAAATGCCAGATACCCTTTCTTGAATGTCAAGCATAAAGAAAATTGTTTTGATGTCGAATTTATATAGACTTAGTGAAGGATTTAACTTCCAAATACTATTGTAAGTAATATAAAAAGTATACAAAAAAGACCATGTCAATCCAATCCGGAAATATCACTTTAAAGTCTCCTATTCAGATATTTTTCGAGCATATTGATTGAATTTAGCTTGGGTAATATTTCCATACTTCCTGCCACAAATGGATGCATCGAAAACCCACAAATAAAACGACTCGTTGCTTATAAATTTTTGAATATGTAATGAAGTTGGCCTTTTTCAATATGCTTTGATTTCTGACTTTCTCAGTGGTTTTTCGTACTCATGCTCATTCTTGTTTTCGCTTTTCGATTTTGGTTTTGGGTTTTTTTTTGTTTCTGTTTTGGTTTCTGTTTTAGGTTGATTTCTGCGCCAATAAGCCGTGCCCCGAAGGACATCGCTGTATTGATCATGGAAATGATTTCAGCTGCGAATGCCCAGGAGGTCGCAACGGACCGGATTGTAATCAAATGCCACGAACGGTAAGTCATGATTTATGCACTCAACTCATCCTCCTCCTGCTCCACATCCTTCTACTCCTACCCTCAAAATGGTTTCCTATTGAGGCCAGCAAGCTTTCTGGGGAAATGGACACGGCAGCTGGAGGTGCATAATAAAAAGCCCAAAAATACTCACAAATTGTTGGACTCGGATACTCGGATAGATTCGAATTGATTTACATACAGGCAGATACGCCAGAGTATACACAAACATTTATTCAGACATAGCTCTGCACCAGAATTTGGTATTCATTGTATAAATGTAAATATTGTTTGGTGCAATCAATGCAACTTTGTAATTTCAGACACGATGTTGCATTGTTTTTCTTCATGTTGAGCAGCAAATTGAAATGACTGTGATAAATTTGCAAAGTATAAGCCCAGTTTATTTCTTGACTGCAATTTAAATTTCAAAAAGCAATTAGCCAAGTTTTGCTACAAAAGATTAAGGGATATTCTGACACTCTAATAAATACTTTAAGCCTTCATTTTGAAAGCAATAACAAGAGATATGCAAATTCATAGTAAACAGCATGCAGAATTCTTACTAAATTTAAGTATAGCTGTATATACTTATGTTTCCATGAGTTACAGCGTATTTTTAAATTCATTTACAGAAAAACTATTAACCTTCAAAATACCTTTAACTATCAAATACTTTGCTTTGCATTTGTTTTAACCTTAATATAAGAAAATATTATTTTTCGTAATTATTCTGTCAGAGTGCGGACAAAAGTCGTGGGTGAGTAAGGGGGCGTGACTTTGGTCCATTGCTGCGAAATGAGAATCTACTTGAGGGTATTTAATAAACGCCCAATGACTTGATAATTTGTGGTGGTAAAATAAAACTTAACACAATGTACATAAATTAAGCGTCAAAGCTTCATAATTAAAGCTTGGCACGATATGACCATGATGATGATCATCATCGTAATGATGATGATGGACACGGAGTCTTAACCGCTGGCGATGGCAACAAACCGAGCTCCATAACACAGCCCAGGGAGGTATAGAAATAGGAATATATATACAGACAGAGAGTAAGGGAAAGATTACTAGCGACAGACAGTTCTAAGGAGGCCTGTCTTGCAGCGCCGTTAGCGGGAGATGACTGTGGCAACTACTGTTGTCTGCCATTACCACTGGGTTTTGGACCCTGATGAGCTGTTGCTGCTGCTATTGTGCTTGTTGTTGCTGCTGTTGCTGTTGCTGCCAGGCGTCAGTAAATTAATTACAATTTACTACGGCGCACCATTATGCGTCGCGTTAATATTTAACATGCCAGACGCACACAAATTCCCCCCTTTTTGCCAGCCAGTAATTGTTAGTTAGTATAGTATAACAAATATTGCGTATACGAAATGTAAACTGTATATTAGTATCAGACTAGTGATGTGAGTCGCTAGACAACTATCGTGTTTTGCGGTAAAATATCGCGGTGTGCTAGTGTTTATATAAAGTCCAATGGTTTTATAAAAATCGCTAATCATTAACACATAATTAAGCTTAAGTTGAATAAAACAAACCATTTTGGATACAATACATAATCAGAATACATGTCGATGGCAACTACTTTAGTAGTGTTATATTAAAAGTGATGTTAAACAAATATGATTGGTTTATACTAACTCACACGTTGCATACACAAACATAATCAAATATGTACTGACTAAATCAGGTTGGATTCAAAAAACGTAATCAACCAGCTGTCAAAAGAACAATCGGCATTAAATTAATGTTTAGTGGGGAGTACTTTTGCATTATTTTAAATATCCAAAACTTTTATAATTTAAATCACAAAAATATTTCTCCAGAAAGAATGCTGACTTCGACAGTTCTCTTTCCAAGTAATTTCTTTATGTGTATTTGTCCTCACATCTTCATTGTTAGAGTGAGAGTGTTTGTGAGTCTTTGCGATAACTTTACCAGTATTTTCAGCAGTGCAGCGTGAATCCATGCACTCATGGCGGCACTTGCTGGTCCAGTGGTGAGAGTTTCTACTGTGCCTGTCGTCCAGGATATACGGGCACAATGTGCGAAGGTGAGTACCCATCTGCCCACTTCAACCCCATCCCCTTCTCTTTTATGGCTGACAACCCGAGCTCATTAACTCTGGCTAACCCGAAAAATATGCGATACTCCCGGGTGACCAACTAAGCCGGTGTCCGGAGTCCTGAGCTGGCAGTCTGGAGTTCGCAGTCAAGTCCAGAGTCCGGAGTACACTTTGGTTATGCTTCCCCCGTTGAATGAACTAACCGCATTTACATTCATTCTGTGTGCCTCTTTGCAGATGAGTTTGTGGTGGAGACGGTCGTCAGCTCCAGTGAATTTATTGTCGACGATGTGAACGCCAGAAATTTTAATGACAAAACTTTTGGTTCATCGGTTGTGCTTAAGAGTCCCATTGAATTGCATAATGCATATTTTGCGGCTGGTGTTCTGGCGGCCGCCATTTTCATCGTTGCCGTTGTGGTAAGTTTTCCACAGGAATACACACACACACACCGAGATACATTTTCGCTTTTATGAAGTGGGCTTAAAGAGCATGTAGTACAATATAGAGTAGAGCATTGCGCTGACCAACTGGAAAATTGTTCAACACGGCGGATGGAGCAAAATCCTCTGCGATATGTCATTGCATATTCATTTACATGTTTTGAGATACTTTTGCAACTTGAGCTTTGGCCTGAAGTGAATTTGAATTTCCAGCTTAAGTTCAATGGAGCTGCAAAAGAAACTTTCATTTCAATTAATATTTATTACTCAACTAAATATTCGGACAGTTATAAATCGCACTTTTGACCTGATTTTTCAACTGATTGCTTTTTTCATTTTCTTTCCTTTTAACCAGGTCACCATCTGTCACTGCAAAGTGAATCAAACGTATCGAAAATTCTCAACGCGTCCCACTTCGTTTATACCCATTTTGGGCTTCAGTCGACGGCCCAAGTTGCAGGGCAAACTTAACAAACATTGGCTAAGTGGCAAAGGTCTTGGCACAGCGTCTGCCGCAGGTGGTGCAGCAGGTGCGACAGGTGGGGCAGCTGGTGTCACTGCAGGTGGCAGCAATGCGGCACAGTCAACGCGTCATTTGCCAACTCAACCAAATGGCAGCAGCCCTCAGACACAGACCACGTTGGGAGGTCAATTACATGAGCGACCCTTTCAGCGGCATTTGGCCATGAATCTGGAGAATGACATGTACTACACGGTCGATTTCAGTGAGAATTCCCAGCACTCGCCTCTAATACAGTGAGAGATAGGTGGCGCCACTGGTGCGACCCAAAACACAACTGAAGCTAAGAATGTTGGCTGGTTAGTTAAATTTACGTGCGAGCACGTTTCCCATGAATAGTCTAAGCATAAGTGAGGCAGAGCTAGAGATAAATAGTGAGAACAGAGAGAGAGAGAGAGAGAGATAGGTTTATTTGTCTACTCCACGTGCTCGTGCAATATTTCAATATTTTCAAAATATTGATTACTAAATAATATACTATTAATAAAGCTGTCGACAAATTAACTTTACGATTACACACAAATAAATAGTTGAACACGTAAAATCCCAATCAATATTGGATGCTTAATAGGCTTAAAACATCTTGAGTAAGCCGCAAGCACACACACCTTTATACACACACATCCACACCCACACTCGTACATAGCCAAATAGGCCCAGTGGTAAACAGTAATATTATAGTCACATTGTGTTATGCTTTAAACTTAAAATTATGTAAATGCTTGCAGTCAACTGTGCCTAATCCATTTATTTTACCTGATTAAATTGCACTCTCGAAATGGTAATTTCAACTAATTATGCAACTTTTAGCTTTAATAAAACTATACAATTTATTTTATGTTCGTAAACAGTTTGTTGCTACTTTAAAAGTCTCACTGATTAAATGCTAATTTATTTAAGCTACAAAAGAACTCAATGCTTTACTAATTTTCCAATTTATATTTATCGTATTTATTTTTGGATATTTTCCAAACAAAATTTAAATTGTTTTCAAACACTCCCCCTCTTCTCACCCTCCTTCTCTCCATTTCTCTAAATGAAATGCTAATAAAGTTTTAATTAATTCGAATGCACCGATAAATTGACTCTGTTTACATACACAGAGTGCATATTTATATAATGTTTTTTTTGGGAAAATATACCAAATGAAAATTTTGACATATATCGGAGATTATTGTCGTCGTTCTCTGAAAGCGAACTGAGGCCTCTCATAAGCTAAGTATTATGGAATATTAATTAGCATATATTTAATCAGGTCGCCCAATTCAAACAGACTTTGTTCTGGCTTTTATTGTAAAATGGTTTGCGAAATGCAAATACAAATATATTAAAATACTTTTTGCATAATTATTAAATATGCATATGAGTGTGCTTTGTGTGGGTGGTGTTTGTCTTTGTGTGTTGAGGGTGTATTAATGTGCAAATATTAATATTGATCAAATTGCAATGAGCGTTTCACAAACAACAACAAATGTCGAATCATTAAACCCTTTTGTGAAATCAGAAAAAGAAATTTACACTGACAAGGCTTGACAGTATTAATAATTGGTAAATGGAAAATGAGTTTGTAATTAAAATGCTATAATAAGTACCATAATTATGACGATTAAGTGAGTTTTTGCAAAGAATACAAAAAAAAAAAAAACAAAGAAAAAAAAATAATTAATTTTAATTTAACCTGAGTCAGCTTTAGCCTAAGGAAACTAAACTCAAAAGAATTAAAACACAAACAAATATTGCAACAATATCTGAAATGCAAAATTAATTTAAAATTTTTAAATAATTAGCAAATAATAACACTATAAAATTAAATGAAACTCGTATGTGAATTAAATAAAGGCAAAACAGTTTATGTTGACAATTAAATATTTAAAGTTAAGCAAACGCAAATAAAAACTATATTTCGGTGAAACATTTAAAAAACAAAAATTCAAATTGATTTTTTATCAAACAAAACTTTTATTCATTTATTTTATTTTACTTGTAAAAATTAACAATAATTGGGTTTAAATTTAAAACAGAAACAATGCGCTATTATTTGTTATTAAATTGAAATTGTTGTTCATTTTATGAATTTATGTAATTTCATTTCTCACTTGGTTTATTGTTTATTAATATCACTTATACGCCCCGTCATCTGCGGCTTCGTTTTGATCTCAATCAATTGTCATTCTCCTGCAAACCTTTCCCATTTCCATTAAGCTGCGTACTCTGAACTGTAGGATGTGTCTCTTCCACAGAGCCCGACACTGTGGTTTTGGATGAGTTCAACTCCGTCTCCTCGGGTATTACTTTGGGACCCTCCTGATCCTGAGATTTGGCAAGAAATAAATCAATTAAACATAGTAAAATTAAGTGGAAACTGTTTTCAAAACATGCTCAATGCAATGAATATATACAAATGGCATAAAGTAAGTAATTTTATACACGTTATGACTATATTATTTATGGGGGTTAAAAAATATATGCTCTGGTTAAACGGTTTAGTTCGAAGGCAATAAAGTATTTTCTTAATTTTCCGAGCGCTTTACGGTCTATTGAAACTTACTCCCTCCTAACTCTCGATCGTTACAAAGAGGAAATTGACAGGGTTTATAAAATGCTTTGCCAATTAAAAACTAAAGTAAATGAAAAACCAATTCCATAACAAGCAACACAAATTAACTATCCAGCCAACTGGAATCCAAACAACACAATAAAAACCAAAAAGCAGTCTCAATACCACTATTATCCCCTCTACTCAGTGAGTGTGTGTGTGTGCAGTGAAAACTGAATGCGATTTGCACCCGCAATATATTTGTTTGTTTATTTGTTGGTTTGTTTGTTGGTTTCTTTGTTGGTTTAATGCTGTTGTTGTTGCTGTTTTTTCGTTTTTTTTTGGTTTTTATGAAACTCAAATGGAAATTTGCAAGTGAGTTTTCCAACCTGCATGCTAATTTCAGCTTTTCCGTATTATACACACATTTAAGTGCAGAACAAAACGATTTTTAAATGAATAGCAGCTGCGGCTTTTGCAAAACTTTTCTGCTTTTTTTGTTGTTGTATTTTGTTTGTTTTATATTTGTTGTTGTTGCTCCCATTTGCTCTCCGATCTGTTGATGCCAGTTTTCAACACTTGAGCGAATGCCATTTACCAGCATTTCAACAACATTGCATTCCCATTATGCACGAATAAATTTCACTCGGTGCTATTCAATCACATATCCATAAAGTATAAAGTAATATAAGGATTCGGTTTGTTCAAGCGACTAATGGAATTCTTTGAGTATAAGCATCAAGTCTAGCGTGTTTAATTATTGATTTCTATACAGCTCTAAAGAACCAATTTAATTTGCTAACACTTAAACAAGTTTATTAGAAATGAATTTTAGTTAATTTTAAAACTCAATATTTGTATTAAACTAGGCATTGAATAAGCTTTAGTGACTGTATGAAAAAGTCGGCCAACTCAGCTTTATAAAACTGTTGAATATTTGTTAGTTAGTTTTTTGTTGGACTTCTGCACCATCTAACTTTTGGTATAAATCGTATGCATCAACTTCTGCGTTTATTGTATATTTTTGTTTTTGTTTTTTAGTTTTCTGTTTGGATTTATTTAAACGTGCTAAAACTACAAACAAACAACATGAAAGCTCTCCGTATATTGCAGTTGAATGCACAAATTCCTCAGTGCACACAGGGGAAATGCCCCTCTTCCAGTTGTTTCCGCCACATTGTAATGATCATCAGTTGATTTTCTATTTATGCTTTTCCCTTAGCATTTTCTTTAGCATTTTTCTTGCTTTTTTATTTAGCGTTTTCCGTCGCCTTTCCATGAGAATGAGAATTACTTACGCACAATTTCGTGCTCACATTTTTTGCTATATATATTGAGATATAGACATAAAGTCGTTGACTGGTGTTCAGCCATATAAAGCTGTTGCCGACCAAATTCAACAATGACAAATGTTGGCCAACCATTCAACCGCTCACTTTCAGCCAAAACGGCAATCAGCCAGGCCAACAGCATCAAATTACATTTCTTTTATTTTGAGATTCGCGTATAAATATTTATTTTTTTCCTTACTTGTTTTTATCCCACTGTTATTGTTTTCTTCATCTCTCTCCTTCACTCATACTTGGATAAATCGCTTTATGTCGAATGAAAATAAAATACGAAGAAAATAATGGTAGCAACAATATGTGCTGAAGTTTCCTAGCAGCAGGAAAATAGGAGAATAGCTAACAGGAAATCGAAGAAAATTCGAACGTGCCATTGAAAATAGTAAAATATATGAGAAGGAAATCGAATGCGGCGCTTTCAATACAGTGTCCCCAAACATTGCGTAATATCATACACTACACCCTAGCACATTCAGTGGTGTTTTGGTAAGTTTACCAGAGCTATAAAATGCCATCAAGGCAGTAATTCAAATTTTATTGTATGAATTTAAGTAGAGGACTTACTACTTTTGATTAAAATAGAGCGCTTGGTCTGTTATATGTTACTATGTAAGAAAGCTATTATTAAGTAGAACCACCTAAAAAATTGGATACTTTGAAAAACTTATCATTCATTTACAATTTACCACTTAAATACATTTTTTATACCAGATTTTTGATTAGAAATCCATACTTAATAATTCCAATTGCAATGTGACTATTTAAACCTTTTTCCACTGTAATTAAAATAGGTAATGCTTTGGCTTAAATTTTTAAATTCAGCATTGGTTCAATCAGTTGAAAGCCACTGCGAAAGCGAACTCTGAACTTCAAAATCGTTTTGAACATTGAACACAAACTGTGTCTTTTGGGCTGCTGCTGCTGCTGCTGCTTTTACTTCCTCTTTGTTTGTTTTCGCTTTACGACAATGTTTTTCTGCGCTCTTCTTCTTCTGGTACCATGCAGTATTACTACCTCCACCCACTACCCTTTGCTCTTGTCCTCCTTCCACATCTTTGCCCGCCTTCACTTCCATTTGTTCAGTGAGCTTATTGTTGCCTTTGCAGCAGCTGCGTTTGTTGTTGTTGTTTTTGTCTACTTGTACTAAGTTGAGCAACAAATCATTTGGCTTAAAACGAAAACAAAATCAAAGCGACAAGAAAAATAGCAAAGGCGACAATTTCAACGAATTTTTTTTTGGGATCAGACGGAAAAAAGAAAATCGGGTAGAAATGTTTACTTTAAAAGTGGCATAAAATAGCAAATGTTGCATGCAACGCGCGATATACGATGCCAAACTGCCAAAGCCAACAATGAGTGCTATTTGGCCTATCAGTTGGCGCAAAGGGTGTGGTAAGACTGGGATGGGTTTTGGGCCAAATGGTAATAGTGTTCGGCCAAACTGGTGCAACTAAAAGCCAAATGGCAAAAGTCCCGGCTTAAAATCAACGAAATAACTTGATGCCTCGTCTATTTTGGCAACGCAAACAAACAGCCCCAAACAAAACTAGAACACCAACTAAAGTTGCGAAAGCGCGACCCAAAGAGACCCTGTATTTGCTTGGAGAAAGCCCACGAGCAAAGTATTCTGTCTTTATTTGCTCTTTGAAGTTTTTTAAGTTAAGGCTTTAAAACTATTTATGAAATTTTTCATATGCTTCCAATATGTAAATAATATTTTTCTTTGCATTACAAGTTTAATGTTATATATATTTATTTTAAAAACTAAAATAAATTGACTTTAAGCAAATAAATTAATTTTATGAGGTGTGCCACGCCTACATCTGCCGATTCCACGTCTTTTCCTGTTATGTTAGTTACTCTTTTAAGTACAAGGTCTAAAGGGGTAAAGGAAAATGAATTCGAGTTAGAGTGCTTGAGGGAGAAAGGGAATTTTGTAGGAAACGGACCAGTACTGGAAGTGGTATTGCAGTTATAGAAGCAGCGGGGATGGGAGAGAGTGGACAGTGAGTGAGAGAAGAAGAGGGAGAGAGAGCGAGAGGATGTGGGTAGTCATGCAAGGCACTAGCTGGTTTCCATCAAGCGATTTCTTAGTCCTAGCACTATAAATGTGGAGAATCTAGATATGCATGCCATAATGTAGGGATTGTGACTAGGGATGCATGCCAGAATTGTATAGCAACATATTTCTTACTCCCAAAGGAAGCTGGATATTTCATGCATCTTTACCAATACTCTTGCCGAGCGCTGAAGTGAGAAGGCGCAAATGAAGGAGAGAGCAGCACAGATAAAGAGAAAGGAAATCTAGTGAAAGTTTTACGTTATCTAGTACTTTCTCCAAACTTTTAAAAGTATTGTTTTCTTTAAATTATGCTTTATTTTACACCTATTGCAAAAATTAGTAGAATTATAAAATATTTATTTCCATGGAATATTTATTACAATTGAAGTTACCCTCGGAATAGTCGAAAATTGTCTATATTTTAATTAAGATAACTAACTAAGATCCTTACATAAATACTTGTATTGATAAATACCAATATGTCGTTCAATTTCAAATTGTTCTAGTTCCAAATTAGGTTAATAAAATATTTAATTCTCTCTGCTTTCTTCCTTTACTGTCGGCAAGAGTATTTGTAATTCGTATTTTAAGTATTGAATTTGATTTAGATTTGGTCTGTTTTAGGTCAGCTTTGTGTACATTACCATTAACATAGAGCTGGGTATTACAGATAAATCCACAGCGGGTATTGAAGTTAACAAACCACTTGGATACTTTTTCATGCGGCTTGGAAAGAATGTTGATTCCACTCCCTGTTTTGTATTTTTGCATTTTGTATGTGGACAAGACAAACAAACTCACATAGTTAGATATAGTTAGTTAGTATAGAAGAACTAACACGCGCACACACCAACACACACATACATCACTCTCTCTCTCTCTCTCTCTCTCTCTCTCTCTGTAGTTCTCTCTGTGGGTTTTTGGGTAACATTTATTTTGCACAAACGAAAAACACAAACGAACTTTTCCTATATTTGCAACTCCCCTTTGCTTTTTGGCACTGGCCTGAAATTTGCAAGCTAAACTCCAGCTCGGTGTTTGGAGCTGAGAACTTGGTGCTGGAAAATTCAAAACTTCAAACTCGGAGCTCGGAACTCAGAACTCGGTACTGAAACTCAAATTCAACTCCCTGCTGTGTTGTTCGTGGTGCTGGCTTTTGTTTCCTGCTCACTGATGTGCAGTCCGACTGTCAGTTAGTCAGTCTATCCGTCGTACCCCTCCTACCATCCACTGTCCAGCTGCCCGCTGCAAAATGTTGTTGCTTGCTGCCTGAAAATGCCAAGGCAAAGTTTGGCATGTTCATAAATTCATTAATTTGTTGCTGTTGTTTCTCTGTTTTCTATTACTTTTTTTTTTTTTTGCCTCTTTCTTTTTGTTATTGCACATTTGTGCTGCAACCACATTTGATTTATTGAATTATGGTTGCCTGGCTACCATAAAAGCTCGCCTGAAAGCATTGCTAATTAATTATGAAATTAACTGTAGCCAGATAGCCATATGGATTTATACAAAGGATTGTGGAACACACAACACACAACACCACCACACTTGTATGGTATCAAGCAAAGCTACAGTGGAACTTTCATGTGTTTTCTATAAATCAAACTATCATAAATCTTATACAACTCCACAACAGTAGTAAACTCACATTGCGAACAGATTTCTATTGTATAATGATTGCCAATTTTTTCGGAAATAACCGATCGATTATAGTACATTTTCGAAGTATAAATTTCGGTACTCTTCAAAAAACAAAATAGAGTTTACATCCATTTCTTAACGTATATTTCATTTTGCTTCAAATTTAAAAGATGATGAAAATGAAGACAAATTTGTCTTATTTCCTAACTTTGCAGACATTGTTTTATGTCATTTTACACAATCTATGCTCAAAACCCACAACAGTTTACAGATTTTAACACGCTATAACTATTGTAAGTGAATTGATGTCATTAAAAAAAGTTTATAGTTTAGCATATTTAAAGTTAGTTATTTAATAATTTAGCCAATTTATTAAAGTCTGCAAAAGTTGTTATATGGCTTTATAGTGACTCAATTTAAGCAACTTTTTCCATAGTTCAGTTTCAAATAAAATAGGTTACATTTTTGCTTTGAGGAACTACAACAACACTTTCTACCTGCGACCTGTAGCTGGCAAGCTATCACCTGTGCCTGTGCCTGCGCCTGTGCCTATGTCTGTGGCTGTTTATGCACCTGTGGAGAGTAAAGCTCGTGTTTGTCTTGGAAACAAAAACCAATAAAGTTGGCATTCAATTCGTACTCGCAATGGAAAGAAGAAATCAAAGCCATTGAAGCGGCATCAAAAGGCGTTGCTAAAATACCAATAGTGTTGGTACTTTAGCTGATTAATAGCTAGCATAGGTAATTGAACGGTTCGAAAATGAATGAGATATCTTATAAGATAAGCTAAGTATTCTGCAGTTAATCTTAACAATTTTAAAATCAGCTATTTGTGCTATTATAACAAAAATTAGTCATATTTTCCAGAATTGCCATTTTCAAGAATACAAATTGAAATTAAATTATAACTTTGTGTTTAAAGATATAAAATATTATGCAATAAATATGATTAATAAGTAAGTTAAATTTGAGCGACATTTTATGTAAATTATTCATTTGAATATCTTTTATTATTTAAATATAACATTAATATTAAAATGTTTGAAGAGTGTTTTAAATTAAAAGACATTTATGTATTGCACAGCATTAAATTATTTTTACCATCTTCTTTTAACATTTTATCTTCTTTTCACATTTAGAGTCATTTAAAAATTATTAGCTTTTAAAGCCAATTTTACAATCAATCTAGCTATTGAAGCAGCTCCAAAAGGCTAACAAATACCAGACTCGACACACACGCACATACATAGACACACACACAATGCCAAGTGAAAAGTGAACAATGAACAGTGAATGAATAGCGGATGCAGTGGTGCTCAGCATCCGTTAGTCAGAGGAAAAACAAACGCAGGACATCTTTCTAGGTATGCTAAAAAAGTTATTGGAGGCAGCAGCTGCTGTTAAAACTCAAGGAACCCAAAAAAAATATACCATAAAAGAAACAACACAGAAAAAAAAACAAATCAAAACAATTGACGGCAATCATCGACACTCAGTCAGAGACAGAGAGGGAGAGAGATAGAGAGAGAGCGAGAGCGAGAGGTAGATAGACAGAGCGAGTGAGAGAGGGTGAGGAACTTTTGGGACAATGTGAGGGGACCTGTACTCACCTCCAATACAACGCCCTCGAGGGCGGGCTGTGAAATATTCTTTAGATTGCTGTGATTCAATTTGGGCGCACTGTCGGCACGATTGCGACCCAGTGATTGATTTGACGTTTTGTTATCGGCTTTGCTCAGCATCGAATTGTTTGAGGATTTGTGATTAATTTCGAGCGCCGAACGCAGTATATCCACCTTGGATGCGCTGCTCCCAATATTCCCATGCCTGGGCACACCTCGCAGCGATTCCACATTGTAGCTGCTCCGACGCACCGACAAATGGTCGTGGATATCCGCCTGTGCACAGAATTTTGCAATTAAAAACTTTTCTCTCTATCTTTTTGTTATGTTTTTTGTTTTTTGTATGTTTTTTTGTTTTTGCCCATCGTTCAAACTTTGGCCAACTAACCCGCGAGCCACGAGGCAGCGATGACAGACTTCCAATCTGATTGTATTTGATCATCAAACTCAAACGTTCCAGCGACATGGATGTACCCTGTTCCTTTGTCGCAGGCTCCGTAAGTTTCTCCGTTTCACCAACCTCCACGGCCTCGACTTCCTCCTCGGATTCCTCAATAGTATGATCGAATTTCCGTAGCCAAATCAAATGCAACAATCCATAGGCAATGCCACCAACCACAGCCAGTAGTCCCATATAACGGAAGGCATCCCGAGTGCCAAACTGTCCTATTAGCAAGCCACCAGTGAAGCTGCCACTGCCACGCCCTAAAAAAATGCATGGGAAAATTAGAGTCTGACATACACTCAGAAAATTAGATGAACTATTTTATTTATTATGCAGTAAGAAAGTGGTTACTAAAATTTATGCTTGATAATCTTGATTTGGGCTTGGAAATTTAAAATTTCTTAAAATTGTCTTATGTATGTTAGTGCAGATAAATAAATTTTGTAAATAAACATTAGCATGTTTATTAAATTACTTTAAATCAAATTGTCTATTGTTTCATTGGCATGACAATATCTATGTCTTTAAAAGTAATTAGTATATATTTCCAAACTAGATTGATGTATTAAGTTGTATGCAGCAGGACTGAATAACTTAGATAAGTTTTATTAACTACAAAAGACACAGCATTTTCAGTTTTAAAATAATAAACTTGGTAATAAAAACAAAGACAGGGTGTCTTTATACGCCACCAGAGTACTTAAAGTTTCATGACCAAGTTTATTATGCATTTAATATGTGGTGTCATTAACTACAGAATTTCTATACCCAATAGTCTTGTAAAACATGAGTTAAATGGAGGTGTTATCTCTAAAACCAATTCATATGTATAAATTATCGAAATTGCCATATCGTTCAGCTAATATAGGAACAATAAGTCGATAATAAATTAAGAATAGATTAAATTAATATGTTTACTAGAACAACTATCAATGAGTGCTGTAATTATAAAGCAGCGTCAGTCACAAATCAACTGAAACCTATATTTAGAATAAACTTAGTATTAATAAAAGGTTTAACTAATACTGCCTACAAATGCCATTAGGCCATTAATACTTGGCCTTTTCTCGCTGTGTACTTGCCCAGACTGAAGTGAGCCATGCCAAGAACGCCAATCAATGTGGCCAAGAGGCTTTTGGGCGCCAATATAGAGCAATAGGTTGCAGCTGCCACCCACATCAAGTGGCAGGACAGGGACTCCATTGCCTCGAAGGGGAAACACCACCAGGCATTCCTGCGAATACAGTCAATGAATGTATTAAATTACCGTCCACACAACGCATCTCTAAGCCAAATACACTTACTCGATGAAGGAATAGCCCACGAGTCGTCCGGCATGTGAGAAGAATGCAATGATGATTAGATTGACGTGTCCAAAGATACGTGTGATCTTCTCAGCGCCGTACAGAAAGGGAATACTGCTCACAGTGCCCACCGTAATTGTTATACCTGAAAGTGTACAAAATCATGACAACGTACTCAAAACAGTGACAGTCGAAACTTACCCAACAGATAATTTGGGGCACCCAACTCCTTCAGATAGAGAAACAGAAAACTCTCGATGAAACCCCAGAAGTTTCCAAGGACGAACAGAAATATGATAAATGCAATCACGTGCGGCATTTTCAATAGATTCCATAAATCTCTAAACACATTATCCGCCGGCAATTTCTCGCCCAGTGGCATCATTAGCACAGACATTGTCGATATCACCAGCAGCACATCATAGGTATAAAAGGCAGCCGAATAATCCGTGTATCCCAATCCCCGAGATGAGTAGTCAATCATGATGCCCGTGATGGGCGAGAAGATTGCCATGCCAATGCTCGAGAAGAGGCGCTCGCGGCCAAAGTCGCCTCCAAACTTCTCTATCATAGTCAATGCAATCGGATCCATAATGGTAACTCCAGCCGATAACATTGTGGTGGCCAGAAATCTTAAATTTAAGAACAAAATCAATGTATGAAGTAAATCGATTATTTATAAAGTGCGGTTAACTCGTTCATATTTTATTAGATTTTTGTTATATGTTATAAGTTTAATATACAATAAATAAACACAAAAAGCCACAAAAACAACCAAGCTTGTATAAAAATCATCGCTAATGTATTTGTTCAGTATTCAGAAGCATAAGTTAAGTTTATTAAATGAAAACTAGTAGAAAAGGCTACAGTTTATTGAACCAAGTGTAATAAACCCTGTTTCAGGCAATAGGATGTAGTTGTCATATCCGGACCGAATTTGTTAAGAATAGTTATAGTTAGTTAGTTTCTAATAGTAGTTCTAATTTGTTTAATCGCAAAACTCATCTCAAAAATCAAACAGAAACCTTATTAGATTTTATGATCTGATATTTTATTAATGAAACTAAAGAGCAAACCTTTAAAAACAATATACTACGCTGACCAAAAAGTTCCTCGAGATTATAAACAAAAAACAATACCATATTATTAAAAATCGTTATAGTTTTCTTTAAATTAGTCCCAGTTGACCGCAACGCACTTACACCAGCGCTTGATCCAGTCCTCAAAACACTGTTTAAACTTTATGTTGAGTATGTCCATTAAGGCCAATTATGAGAATATCAATGAAATTTGAGCAAACATAAGACAAAAATTGACAAAAGAGTTTAATGAGCCCCGCAAGCCGGTCATTCCGGGAACTTTTTGATCAAAGTATTCATATATATGCACTTTATTGTATAACTGAATTGTTATTAAAGTGATTAAATGCGCAAATATTTAAAAATGTATGAATTTAATGCATTTCTTATTACTTATAAAGAAAATGTTTCTCTTTTCTATTGTTAAGTACTTCTTTAATGTAAACTAAATGAATGAACAATTAACGTATTAATTGCATTTCTTTACTTTTTTTATTATTTCATTACTCATATTTTTGGATGCAAACAAAAAAATTGCTTTTATTTAGACTATGACCAAATATAAAGAGAATTTGTGCCACAAAATATGTAAACAATTTTCATCAAACATATACAAATATATAAAAATTTGTACTACTTACCTGAGAAGAAAATAAATCCAGAATATAGTATCATCTGTTTCCTTGTAGTCCGGTGGGCAGATTTCAGGAGCATTTAATGTAAACGTGCAACGTTGCATCATGCACTTGACAGCTCCCGAGTTCACATAGGAGATGTTTGTGCGTCTGACGAGTCCACCACAACGAAGATCTAACTCATCCATATCCGTTAGATTAATTTGCATTTTGACAAGTCTGTCTTCACCAAACCGCTGTCGAATATCGGTAACCGTCTCATTGTCATCCTGTTCGATTTCCATGCCCAGCTGCTCTGTTGGATCGGCCAGATCGGGATGCATTTGGAGCATAAAGTATGTGGCATCCGCATTGTCCGAGTGCACCCAACTGCTGCTGGCATTGGGCATGTCATTGCCAATGACAGTGCCTGCATTTCCTGTGGACACTGTAAAACAAAAGCAGTTACACGACAAAATTAGATTTTCACACGATAATGGACAGCAAAGCAAATTGTCATGTCTCAGTTGGCCACAAGTCTGTTGAGCAGCTGGATGAGATTGGATACGAATCGGAAACGAACTGAATGGCAATCAAATGAACACAGCAGAACAAATTCACATACACGACATATTTCCAATTGCTCAAATGACAGCATAACTGTTGAGTAATCTGATGTCCTCATTCTACAACAGTTAGCGATTCGGAGCTTTCAAAAAAAGTTATTTTTCAAAATGTTTGTTCTATGGAAGCTATAGGCAATAGTTGTTCGGTTCAAACTTGGTTGGGATAGTTATAATGGTACCATATACACAATGTGTAAATTTGGTCAAGACTGCTATAATAATTTTCAAGTTATGGTGTTATAGAAATAGATTTTTACAATTTGCGGAGGTAGTAGGTGCATGGTAACAATTGGAAATAAACTTAATCTGCTCGCAAAGGAAACGGAATTTCATTCTAAATTTGGTGGCTCTAGTTCTTATAGCCTAAAAGATCCAGAGAGACAGAGTATTGATGCTGATCAAGAATATTTGCCACGCCTGCTTCTCCCCGTTAAAACGATTACTATACACCCTTACACATTGAATTTACTATTTGCAATTAAATAACTTGTATTTTTGAGAACATTACACTGCTGTACAGTAATATATTTAGAACTACTAATCAAGTTGTGCACTTAATTCCATCAGCGTTGCTCCATGTTGATTAATACCCTTCTTGTTGAGGAACCAATTGCAAAATAATTGAATTTTCACAATATTATATAATTTAAAATTTTGTTTCACATATCGATGAGTACTTTTCGTCAGATAAATTTATCGAAGTTAATTTTGATGTTAATCAACACTAATTTGTATGCATACCGATTAGTATTAAGCAAGCTATCGAAAGATCTAGACCAGAATTGGCTAATATTTGAAGTATAAAATAATAGAGTTTATGTTTTCTTATGTTGGTTTATTATTCATCACTTTTAACTATTAGATACTTTGATTATTTGTGCGTCGTAGTTTTCATGAAATTTGAAAAAATTAGATAAAATGCGTGATCAAATGCGTAAATATTCCTTACCAAGCGCATCATTTGTCCAATAAATTTTCATTGATTTCGACTAATACTCTTCTAATTACTAGAGTTTATACATTCCATACATGCTTCAACAGTTTCAATTTCTTTCCAAGAAAGACGGAAGCTCCTTGAGCACTTCCTGCAGTTTCCCAATAAAGTTGAAAACTTTGTGAAAATGTGGCAGGCTTTAATGAGGACATGTTGTCCCCATGCCGACCACAGGTAGAAACGTATTTTCTGTGGTATTGACGGAACAAGCAGCTTAACTCGTTGGTTCTCTGGCTTTTTATGGAGCAAGTTTTCCCCCAAACCAATTCAGCAGAACTGATGGTAAAAACAAACTAATAAAAGTATATATACACGACACACTCACACATGACACACGGATGTGTATGTGGTCGTGAAAATGGACAAGAGACGGAAATGACAGGAAAACTAACGGCTAACAAGTAGTAGAAGCGAGCATGAGACAGGTGAGGATAATATAATATAAGGAGGAAGTCGATTAAAGGAAAGGGGATAAAGAGTGATGAGAAGGAGAAGAATGAGAAGAGTCAAAGAGGAGAGGGAGATCATCGTGTAGAAGTGTCACTTACCATTGAATCCCTGCATGGACATGGCTGACAATTCAGCTGATGATAATGACGACGTCGGTGACTGAGTCTGCTGAAGGAGCAGCAAGGACATTGCTGAAACGTTCTCCAATGGCGGGAACATGGTCGATGACATATTAAGTACATCTTGGTATCTGCTTCTTGTCTGCGTTGCAAATAATGCCGGCAATGATGATGCGGGCGATGTTGTTGTTGTTGTTGTCGTCGTAGTCGATGTTGTTGTTGATTCGCTTGCTTCTATTTCTGGACTGGACATTGCTCCCATAGTTGTTGTTGTAGTCATTGTAGTTGCTCCTGTTGTCGTTGTTCTTCTTGTCGTCGTTGGGAACTTGTCATGTAACGGCAAATCAGTGTAAAGCTGTGGATTCATTTGTTCCTGCATTAGACAGTAGTCAACGCATTGATGTACAGCCAAATCGAGTTCGGGTTCTTCAGGACACTCCCTACTGGGACACGGGGACCACCACACCTGCAAAGGTACAAAAAAAATCAAACATTTATATTGAGTTTGGATATACTCAAGTGTCAACACAGGTTTATTAACAGAAAAAGTTTCAAAATAATACCTGGTCTTACGATTTATTGAGAACAGATGTTTTATATAAATAAGCAATAAATTAGCTCGTATAATGTTCAAGAAATTCAGATTATTTAAATTAAGTGGATACTTCTGTTATTTGATTACATTGAAAATTATATTTCTTGGAATTGAAATCAAATATCTTAAATATAACTCAAAAACAATGTAGAGTTACCCGGATTTGAAGCCTGACTGAAATCCTCTTAAAAGTACATTTTTTTTAGGTTGGGTATTAAATTAAATAATCCTAGTAAAGAATCAAGTCTTTGTTCATCTGGGGTATAGAGTTCTTTAAGTTTTCACCAATGCACTTTCGTAATATTTTTTAATAAACACTAAATGCAAACAGAAGGAAGAATAAGAAAGCCGTTTATGTTTTACCTAGATTGAAAAGAAATGAAACATAATCTATATAAGTTGGCCATGAATCAACTATCAGTCCATTGAACAAATTCTAAGCTGATTTATACCAAAAGGTTTCGACAATCGACAAACGAATCAAATGAACACAATTCTGTAGAAATTCTCAAAATTTAGATAAAACAAACATACGAAATGCTTACAGTGGATGACAATGTGTGGATTGCTCAGATTAGGGACTGGATAAGTTCGCCGTTGGGAATTCTGGCTATGGCCTGTCTGCTGGTTTACATAGGATATGTGCATTCGCGTAGGGAGCATCCGACCTACGATGACGACGACTACGAGAAGGAGGCACAAGAGATTCCAGCTCCACTTCAAAATCTGAAACTGACTGTAAAGGAACTGAAAGCATACGATGCGAGGAATCCGAATGGAAGTTATTTGGTGGCCTTCCAGGACAAAATCTACGATGTGTCCTGTGCCCCGCAGGACTTTGGGCCCAATGGCAGCTATCACGAACTAACAGGCACTGACATAATGTGGTATGTGGAAAAGACTGCTCAATATGAGTCCCGAGGCTTCGATGCCCACGTCGAGGAGTGCGAGAAAAGACTCGAGGATCGCTTCTTCGTAGCAGGAGAACTGGTAACTAATAAAAAGGAAGGACCCTCATGCACGGACTCTGATTCCAGCTGGAATACGGTGGAGGAATCCACCACTGATACTGAGCCCGATGAGCTAAAAGTGAAGGTGGAAAAGTCTGGGAATGAAAAGCAGGCACTGGAGAAAGTTGGGGACACGGAAGATAAGCTCAATCCGGCAAAGGCAGAGGGCACAATCATTCAGATTAAGGTGGAGGAAAAGGTGACTGAAGAGAAGGTGGAGACCGCAAAGACCGTAGCAGCAGAAATAAGCATTCAGATTAAACTGGACCAGGAGAAGACAGTGGCGGACGCCAAAGAAGCGCTCACAGAGACCAACGTAGAGACCACGGATTATGATACATTATTGGCTTCATAGATAATCCCTTAATTATTCATGATGTGTGGGACCATCGAGACTTGTAGGGGTCAGCACTTAGCCTATAATTTGAACCAAACTAAATAATACATAGACATCAATAAATATCTTTCTGACCGGATTTTGTTTATCTTCAAACCACAGAGTTGGCAGCGCAGATTGCTTCATGTTGCATGACAACACTGCTTCTGTGGTTGTTGTTTTTATACCCTCCCTTAAATATTTGTGTGCTCGTGTGCATGCATATATCCATTACCAATTTTAATGTGAATTCAATAAGGTCAGAAAAGTGTGGAGGGTGGGTACGAGGGAGAAAGAGAGAGAGAGTGGGAGAGCATAAGCATTCACGTCCAGCAGTACGGCCTGTAATAATAAAATGGTAATTTCCGTTGCCACCACAACAGCAACAACATCGAGTGCATATAAATTTATGCCAAGCGGCAACCAAACTTGGCCATAATGGCGTAAAATAGCAAAACCACAAGCCAAGGACCAAACCAAGCTACGACACGGTTAAGGACCAACAGCACAAGACCCACTAGAGTGGCCAGAAGAAGAAGAAGAAGCTGAAGTGGAGCACGAAAACGGAGATGAACAAACGCAAATGTGTTGCCAACCATTTCTCCCATCCCTCGGCCTGAAGATTCGTAGAGCACTTAATAACTATAGTACACTCATATATGCTCATAATGTAGTACTCTATACTGGACTCAAAGCGCTGTATCTGATCGCATCAGACATGCTTCGTTTCAAAACTGTCAACTATTATTACATTATCTAAAAATTAAATAAATCATTTTGTTCAATAATTTCACAATATTTTTCTAGAATGATTTTCCAAAAAGACTATTTGTTGAGACTTATAACTACTAACTTAAAGCAGTTTATATAATAACTAACTATTTATTTATGTAAATTATGCTTTTATACATACTTAAATGTAATAGTTTCTGTTTAAGCTCTAAATAAATTGCAAAAAAGCATTTCTAGAATTTTGATTTCGTTAATAACTCTTCCATTACTCTGATTGCTGGATTAACTGATATTATGGGCGAATTAAACTTTGGTTTCTCCATTGTCTGATAAATATTAAAATTTTCTCTCCCGTAGACGCTTATAACGAAACACTGCTTTTGTGCTTTAAGTAAGCGAGTGAATTATGAATATTGTTGAAAATATTAAAGAAGGCGAACAATTAAATTAATTAAAACCAAAAAACGCGATTAAGATTAAAAGAAGAGCTACTTTCTACTTGTAAGTAGATTGCTATTTAACAACTGTGCAACATTTTATTCATTTAAATGAAAACAATATTGTTAATATCTTAAATTTCAATAAAAAAGTAAGTTAAAAATGGTTTTGTATTTTTTCCACTTTTAAATGCTTGTCAAAAGTGTTAATTAAAAAATATTTCAACCGAATTGTATAACACACATTCATTTACATTTTATTTTGTAACCAACTCTGGACTTTTCTAATACTTATATTACCGCTTTGTTTTATGTAGAGTTTGCCACAATTAAATATATCTAAACGAAACAATTTTTTGTACTTATTTTAAACTGAGCGTATTTATATTTCGTTGTTTTCCCATTGAATCTGAACACGTTTCAGTGTTGTTAGTGCTGCTGCAGCTATTTTAATGGTGTTATTGTATTTTATGTGCACATCATAAATACAAATTCAATACACGACCGATGTCTGTTCCCCTTTTCCGTTCCATTCCCCCCTTTTCTTCTTTTCCCCCTTAACTCATGACCCTTCTGCCTCTGTGCATGTTCGCATTCACATCCGTATCCGCGTCCGCTTCCACATCCGTTTCTCTGTCCGTATGCGTGTTTGTGTCCGTGTCCATGTCTGTGTCTGTGTCCATACCCGTGTCCGTGTCCAGTCGACTATAGACTGGTGTTCGATGGGGTTTTGTGGAGTGGTAAATGGTAAATGGTGACTGGGTTTTTGGGTAAACTGCGTACCTTCAGAATGCAAGATACTTTTGCGCAAATTGCGCATTGGGTGGCTCGAGGTTCTGCGAGGAGCAGCAAGGAGCACAACGAGGCTTTTCACACGCAGCTCCATTGCGTTTCATTAAGGCGCTTCTAACGGCAAACAGGGAGCATTTACAGTTACACGAATGCGTTGTTCTATCTCTAAATATCTATGCGTGTATCGGTGTGTGTGTGTGTGTGTGTTTGTGTAAGTGTGAGTGTTGTTAGTGCTGCTTAAGTGCTACAAAACGACACAAAGATAAATGTACGTGATACACACACATGCCTTACTGACGTGCACTTTCATTTTAAGTGGATTTTTCGGCATGTTTAGAAGGTACCACACCCCACTTTCCTTTCTGCCACTTCTACTCCCCCTTCTAGTTTACGAGCTGAACCTAATGCGTTTCGTTTCTTGTTAGTTGTCAAGAACGTTTCTATTTTCGATTTGCATTCCAAGCTCTTCAATAGGAAAAGTGCCTTTACTTGGGTTTTCCCCATAATATCTTGTATCCCAATAAAGCTCTACACTCTATATCCCCCAATCCTCTCCGTTTTCCGACTCTGCTACTACTGCACGTGTGCTTCCATAATTCGATTTATGTTAAACTCAGCTCAGCTGCAGCTGAAGTCTCACAGTTGTACTTCTATTTGGCACTGCAATTTGTTTGCTAAGTCGTTGCTTCAAACAAGGTGTGACTTCAATCTTCTAGTCTGGACTAAGCACCTTGAGTTTCTACTTCAGTTGCTTAGTCCGCTTCAAGATGATTTCGAGCACCGAGTCAATTGATGCCGATGCTTTTGATGTTTGCCCAAATGTGTGTACTTTAGCCATCCGTGTTATTCAGGTGCAATATCAATAGCTGAAGCAGTAAGCTAGAGGAAGTTGGATAGGATAAGACGATAAGATCCTATGGTAAATGGTAAATGGTAAACAACATTTTAATGTAATCGGATTTTGTTAGCTATCGTTAAAATGTAACAACTACCAAATTTCAAAACAATGAAATTGTATACCTATTTATGTCGAAATTATTCATGTCGTAGAATTGTACTTGTAAATATTCACAAATTCTCTGCACCAAATTTAGATCATGTTGTTGAATTTTTGTTATTTTTGTATTTTTTGATAATAATAATAATAATAATAATAATAATAATAATAATAATAATAATAATAATAATAATAATAATAATAATAATAATAATAATAATAATAATAATTATAATAATAATAACAATAATAATAAATTGTAGCTATAGCTTATCTCTAAGTTGTCTGCAATTCATAATTCATTTGAGAAATTCTTCTCAAGTGCAACATATTTGTAAATATATTGTTTTACCATGCCAACAAGGGCTAATGAAATATAGATCTACTATTTATTTACTACATAAACATAATATGCCAGGATTTCCACATAAATGAATTCTTTGTATTGCGAACTATTTATGTTCTAACTTAAAAAGCTAATTTAAATGGCACGTTTTGGGGTTCCTCAAGGAAGCCATGTTGCACAATTACTTTTGTTGTAATTCATCAATGATTTCCCTTCAGAAATTTCTAATTCCCGGGCTTTGCTGTATGCCAATGATGTAAAGCTTTGTTTGAATTGATTTTTGCTTACGTCGCGTGATACAAAATGATATCGACAACTTTCAATATTCCCTTTCAATATGAATATTCATAACATCTACTCACTTAATGGCGAACCTCTTCAGAGAAAGAGTTAGTCAATGATTTGCGTATCCTTTTGATCCAAAATTAAAGTTTGAGAAGCACATACCTTCTGCTGCTAACCGAGCTTTTGGTGTCCTGGTTTTCATAAAGCGTTGGTCAAAGAAATATAACGATCCCTATTAACCATTAACTCATTATACTTCACTTATACTTATACGCTCTATTCTTGAATATGTATTTAAGGAAAACTATAAGTTTTATGACAAGACGTCTCAGAGATAACCATAAAAATATGTGCAAAATGTGTTTAAGGCTAAAATTATTCTAAATCAATTTTGAGCTTTAAAATAAGATACCTTATACACTTAAATTAATAAATTCAAAGTATCTGATTTTATTCCCAATATATTAAGCACTTACAAAAGTACATTTAAACCAAAAGTACTAATATTTTGAAATATGTGTGACGTGCTTATTGCTTTCAATTTCTATCCATTTCTTCATATTCAACTTGTGATGCCAACTCACACTCTGATGCAACATATTTTCCTTTATTCTATGCCACAATCTGTTGCAGAGTTTAATACAACTTCTTACATTTGCTGACCTTTTCGGACCACTCTTTGGACCTCTCCGGTCGCGACCCCATGTAATGGCAAGCCAGAGCTTTGACAGAATTTCAATGACAATCCAGTACTAAAATTTTTATTACAGCCAACACCAAGAGTAAGGCTAAAAGAAGAAAATCCAACAACAGCCGGACATACAACAACAACAATAGCAACAAGAAGAAGAAGAAGAATAATTTCTGCGCTCATAAGCATAAAATATACAGAATGCATAAAAACCAAATTTGCCATCGAAGTAACACAAGCAATATTGAAAGGGAGTTGTTGAGTAGGGGGTTAGGGAAGGGGATGGAAGAGTGAGGGGATGGAGAATAAGAAGAAATGCAACGTTGGACAGTTATTTGCTTTATTTCAATGATTTTACATGACACAAATTTGTCAGAGTGTGTGTGAGTGTGTTTGAGTGTGTGTAAACTGCAAGTGGCTGAAGGAGCTGCAACACACACAGGCACGCACTCTCAGAAAGACAGAGAGAGAGAGCATCAGAAGTGTGTAGCACAGACACGCTGTCTGCCGCACACATTGCGTATACGTAGCCGGCCCAAAACAGCAGACACGTACAGTGTGTTCGCGTGTACGTTTCCATTTGTGGGTGTGAGTGTGCGTATACGTGTGTGACAAATATTGCGTTTGTGTGCGCGACAACGTGTGCCACGATGCTGGGCTCGCAGCAATTCACAGAGAGCTGCAAACACACACTTTAACTATTTCTCTCTTTTGCGCGCTCTTTCTGACTCCTCCCCACCTTTCGCATGCTCCTTCTACTCCGCCTCTCTTGTGCGCTCTCAAAAACTCGCATCTCGCTACGCACAAGTGGGAGAAGCCAACACACACACACACAAACAGACACACACAGCCTCACACATATGTTAGAATAGAGTAAGAGTGTGAGTGGGAATCAGAAAAAAAGAGAGAATGTGCCAGACTCTCACACACATTAGTGCCGCACTTGTTAGACTTATGCGTGTGTGTGTTTCATGGCGCTGTGTGTGTGTGCCTCTTGTAAACCAGTGTTGCCGTAATTTCGGAGTGAGTTTCAGAAAAAAGCTACAAGCGTTTTTACTATCTTAATTGACACTTTTAATTCGAGATTTATTTCTTTAGTTGACTCATCAATATTTAGTCTGCATAAGTTAGTAATTAGCCGCAAATACTCACATATGTAGATGGTAATTTTCAACCTAGTCGTTAATATTTACTGTTCAAGTTATTCAACTGCTTATCGGAAGAGAAATAGCTTTCGATAGATCAAAATTAAAATAACTTCTGTTAAAAAGAATAATTGTATGTTTAAAACGGCACAGAAGTTAAGTGAAAAATTAATCTATACTGTTTCATACAATTAAAATTTGTATATACAAGTACATAAATTTTAAATACCTCCTTAATTAAATGCACACTTAAATGTAGCATTTGAATAGTCAGAGTTTGTTCAAAGTTTAGGATTTATTTTAGCTCTAAATAACACATTTAAATTTGTTGTGCCGCCATGCACCTATTGCTCAAGCTAGCTATTTAAAGGCTAAAATGTCAACACTGTCAGTTATGTGTTTGTGTGTATCTGCATGGCTGAGTGTGTGTTGCATGTGGCAGCATTATGGCGCCTCAAATAAAAGCCGGCTTTTATGTAGCTTCTCCTTGTCGCAGCGCCAAGCTGTTTCGCAAATAGAGACATGCGAATCTGAATGCGAATGCGAATGCGGAGTGTATATGGATACGAAAGTATATTCTCTGGCTCTAAAGTCGGAGCAGGAGTCGGAGCCAGAGATGCGCGTGCCACAATTGAATACGTGTGTAGTGCAATAGAGTATTGTGCGTTAAGTAAACATGACCCCGAAACTAATATGCAGCGTGAAAGATTTAGTTTTTGTTGTTCGTGACATGAAATAACTTTAAATGGATATTGACGTCCGTCCAAAATCATTAGCTTTCAATGCACACTTTAAAGAGCATTTCAAGCTCTGAGTTCTGGTGAATTTATATATCAAGCATGTCTATACATCTATTTATAATAGGGACATCTCTAATATACTCCTCCTCTGCAAACTGTAATCCTCAATGTATCATTCTGTGTGGACGGACTTGCTGATTGATTGGTTCTGTGAATTAAGCCTCTAGTTGCTTGTAGTGAATTGCACGAATGGAAATTATGACAATTTGGCCTTTGACTCGCAGCATTGAAAATACATTTTAGCATAAAGAGAAATGGTCTTGATTAAGCAGCCACTTCAGACAGACCAGATAGCGCATGTCTCTTGGCAGAAATTGGACTAAAGACATGAAAAAATAAATGCACTTGTTTGTTTAAACCAACTTAAAGTGCTATAGTAGAATTTCTTTTAAAATAAACTTAGCTAAAAGCAGTACAATATTTATTTCTTCTACTCACTTGAAACTCTTCAAGTAATATCATAGCTAAACAATCTTTTATTATTCAAACCATTTCAGTTAGAAATTTAACTCTCGTAAATTCTAAATTACACAACCTAAGCCAGTTAAAGCCAAATTAATCGATGCAGCAACAATAAAACATGCTTCTATTACAGCCAACTGGCAACAGCTGCCGTTATGGTTTCGGTTGCAAGCTGATTGCACTTGCAACAAATGTGACAGCTTTTAATTAGAAATCGATATGCGTATCTTTGACACATCTAAACCTGTGACTTATTTCATATAAAGCTGTGGAGAAGCCAAAATTGTCGACAGTTTCGTCTACGATCAGTGTAATTAAAGAGATAGAATTTTCACATGATGCACTTGACGGGGGTTTTAATGGTGAATAGAGGGGCTTTGAAGGGAGGAATAGAGTGACAGGACTGTGTTGTAGTTGTTGTCATAGTCAGTGAAGCGTAGACTTACCTCAATGTCGCCACTATCTGGATGTCGGAGTACAAACGCCGATGGCACCACTCCAGGTATCTCCTGCTGGGGGATGAAGAGCAGTGAGTGGTGGAAAATTGCATTTAGGAGCAGACTCATCACAACGACTGGTTTATATTTGCCAAATTTGTCAACGAGAAAACCTGCAGGAAAAGCGAAGAAGTGGATGCCAAGTTAGAGCTCTGCATAAACATTGAGTGTTATGGGTGTGAGTGTGTGTAAGTGTGGGTGTATCTATCCCTATCTACAACTGCACTGCAGTTACAGCTCTGTATCTGTATCTTTATCTGTGGCTTGGCCAAAAGTGCTGCATTAAGTACGCAAGCTTTATCAAATAAGATGACTACAAGATGGTCCTCACCATTGACAAAGTTGCACAAAATTCTGTTTCATTTCTAAATGAAGTAGGAAGAAGGAAATTCCTCAAGAACTGGAAAGAGGTTGGTGAGTAAGAAGGGTAACAGGGTAGGGTGTCAGAGGTCAGATTAAGCAACTAACAAAGTTTACTTCCAACTTCAATTGAAAGTTTTGCTAGTGAACATTTGGTTGGAAATTTAAAACTCTTTTCAGTTATTTTTGGGAAAACTTTGTATCGTTATATGATGAGAAAAGATTTCTAAGACAGTTTATTAATTATTCAATTTTGAATTTTGTCTTTGGCACTAAGTTTATGACACTTTCAAAAGAATTGTTTCAAATTTATGAGATTAATGCTATAAATATTATCATTATTTTTATTACAGAGCTCTATTAATAGTCATAACACTATAACTTGTAGACTACTAAAGCTATTATGTTATTGTTATTATTATTATGATTATAATTATTATTTTTATTATTATTATTATTATTATTATTATTATTATTATTATTATTATTATTATTATTATTATTATTATTATTATTATTATTATTATTATTATTATTATTATTATTATTATTATTATTATTATTATTATTATTATTATTATTATCATTCATTCAACTACAATTCATTTCTTCCATTATTTTATCTTTTACTTTTCAATTCTTCTCAATTCAATTAGTTAATTCGTAAATTAAATTAAAATATTTCCAACTCCTAACACATCCAAAACAATGCACTCTCATCTATATTTAAATATGGACAAACAGAAAACTGCAAATTCTTTATGCTGATATTTTCCTTTAACTGCATTTTTCATTTTATTTCATTTTCCTCCATTTTAAAATGTGTAATAAAAATAAAAATAAAAATATTTTTATTGTCATTTAAACTATAAGTAAATTTAATTATTTTTACTCTCATCGAATGTGCCCAAAAAAGTATGCTACGAAAAATGCAACGAGTTAAAAGCCGCATCCGACAGGGCTGAGTAGCACGATGAGCGGGTGTGTGTGGCTAATTAATGCCCTGTAGGCAAATATAGATTTTTTCACAGAAGCATTGGGGCATACACAATCAAATGATTTTTTACAGGGTACAAAATGCGAACTATAAAAAAAATCGACAACTCTTGCACTGCAAGTACATAAACAATCGTATAAAAATATATATAACCAGTTGTGTGTGTGTATGCATGTGTGCTTAAGCTTGAGTTTTTGTTGTTTTTCTAGTGGTCGTGTTTGTTTGACAAACAGACAGAGCCACAAAAGCTGTGACAGAAAAATAAAATAAGGTAGATAAGCGTTTGGCAAAAAGCAAAAAGCAACAAAAAAAAATTATGTTGGCAAAATATGAGCTACAGCAGCTGCATTCAGCAACCATATTATACAAATATTGCGATAGTCACAAATAGATAGCTGTCACCTGATTAAATTTTAAACCAAATACTGCAGTTGTAAACAAATAAAACGAGTGAATAATCCTTAAAGCTCTTTATTCTGTTAACTTTAATTTACGCTTCCTTCATTTACTTATTATGGCCCAAAAGCATAGCGTTTTCTCAACCAATTTAATTAAGTGCAAGTTCATCATTCAATTAAATTGTCACTTCAATCGAGCTGCAATCGATTCACTCACCTGTTATCGGTGGACTGAGAAATGTCGTAAAGGGCAATGCCAGGTAGATAATCGCAATCTCCTCCACAGTCAATCCAATCGATTGCATGTGAATCGTTAAATACGGTAGTAACGATGAGGTGGCTGCAAAAACAAAAATAATCCAATATTAATCAGCTCAAGATAATATTAAAGTCTTTAAATTGATTATAAACAATGATTGTGTAATGAGTCTTATTTACGTATGTATATTTAAAGCAACAGCATTGGTTCTATTCTGTTATTTCTTGCGATACTTTAAGTTAAATGCTTATAGTTTGGGGATTACGTCTGCCAATAAATAAACGATGTTTGAGGAGCAAATATTTGATTTTATCTTACACATTCAGACAAATATTTAATCATTTCATTAGTCCACTTATAAGGTGGAACCGATCGATCTAATCCCCCCAAAAGTCTTTACTGTGCACACCGAATGGCTTAATAAAATAACTTCTATATTCAGTAACCAAAGAGTTTCACATAGTTAGAAATTATAAGAATCTTTTTAATATACAGTTACATAACCATTTAAATGAAACATTGGATATGTTTCAAATGTAGAGTTGTACTAGTTTTAGTTCGAAGTCTCTACTAGTCAACCCCCTTCCAATTATAAACAAACCCAAAAAATTTCGTTATAAGCAATTCCACTCGAACTAGAGATTAAACCAATGTTCAACTCAGATTTTATATCACTTGCCCCAAATTCATATAATTTTTTATTATTTTCTTTATTTGACGAAGTTTGTAGACTTGTGTGCTACCACCTTTTTCGTCCAATTAAACTAAACAGATTTAAGAATGGATGGTTTCATACATAGGAACATATAAGTTTGCGGATGCAAGACTTGAGGGGAGTGACTATCACAGATATATAGGGAGATCTGTTAGGTTTTATTTCCAGATCCGGCTCAGATGATCTTAGGATGGTACATACTCTTAAATTAAATAAATTTTACGCTTAAAATAGATTTGGTTTATTTGCCTAGCCAGTTGAACGGCGCCTTAAATCTAACTTAAAGCGCATTACGGGTATCAGGGGCAAAGCTCTATTTCTCCCTGTCCCTCTCTGACTCTGACTCTGACTCCCTCTCTCTCTCTCTGACTCTCTCTCTCTCTCTCTCTCTCTCTCTCTCTCTCTGACTCTCTCTCTCTCTCTCTCTTGAGCTCCTTCCTCCTTCCTCTCTGTCGCTTTACAACTGGTCGTTTGGCATTAATAAATTATAAACATTCAAAACGAGTGTCATGTGTCACCGTTGCAATTGTTGCTGCTGCAGCACAATGACGCAAATAATGACGACAAAAAGTGCTGTAAAAGGAAAAACCTGAAAATAAAACTCCCAGCACAGCCATCACGCCCACTTCAGCCAGCGAGGAACGACCGTTGTCCCTTTTAGCCTTGCAAATAACGAGTCCGAGTCAAAGTCCGAGTTCGAGTCCCAGGCCGAGTGCGAGTACGACTCCGAGTCCGTGTCTTAATGTTAAAGTGCATTCATCAGTTTTTCCACTTTGCTTTAATTCACTTTTCGCTTCTTATTTTCCCCATTTATCGTTTCTCCCATTTTTGAATTTTCTCTTTCAAGCCCTCAGATAATTAACAATAATATGCAACACATGTGTGTGTTTTTGTTTCCCAAAGTACACACATAAGCATGCGTGTGTGTTTGTGTGTATTGCTCAATGCAATAACAATTAATTGCATTATGGGCATACGCGTGTGTGTGTGTGTGTGTGTGTGTGTGTGTGTGTGTGTGTGTGTGTGTGTTGCGCTCTGCGAGTTGACACAACGCACGGAAACGGAAATGCAAGCATGTCAGGGCTGCTGTGCATGACGGCCATTGTTGCCGCCCTCTTGTTGTTGTTGTTTCGTTGTTTTTGGTGTTGTTGTTGCTCGTGCTGCCCCGTCTCATGCCGTTATTTGTAATTAATGCCAATCACACAACCGCCGAAAGATCTTTTTTATTCGTTCTCTCTTTTTCCTTGTCCCCTTCAATCTGCTTCATTAAAATGTGTTTATAGTCACGATAAGTGCTTTACAAATATTGTCTTGATCTTCATAAATAGTTATGGATTACTAGCATTAAATAATAACAAATAAAAGCAGTCGAATAATATTTCATTTATTTATTTGCCTTATACAAAAATAAGTCTGTTATTTTGCGAAAGTAAAGCAAATTTTCAACCGATTTAGCAAATGAGAGTTGTCTAGAACCAATTTAGAGGGACCGATTCTATATGGCACAAAACACAAATCGGTAGCATTATTTTGAAATTGATCATTAAAACTATTCTACTATTAGTTTCCATACGAATTTCCTATTGTTGACTGACTTTTCCTATGGGAGTTATAGGAAAAAATTGTCCGATTCGGATCAATGAGCGAGGAACATCGTGACACTATTATTGAATTTTATTCAAATATTTAATGAATCGTGTTGGTGTTTGAAATACAATATTGTTGTAGTATTAATTTTGACTACTCGGCTGTCTTCTGCTTGATTGTACTGCTGCTTCTTCTTAGATAAAAATGTCTCTTGCATTCCGCTGCGTCTTCTTGGCTGTTGTTCTTCTTCTTAACTGTAGTTATGCCACTTTTACAGTGCTGCTGCTGTGGTCAACAAGGCTGCCACTTAGGTGTAAGGTGGCCACTAGCTTCTTACATACATTTGAGCACAATAGCTTTATAAATTTCCATGTTTGTGGTTAGGAAAATGGATTTTTACAATTTGTGGGGGCGTTAGTGAGCGTTACAAAATTTTGTAATAAACTTCATCTTCTTCACGCATACACGGATTTTTTTGGCTGAAGCTTTTATAGTCTCTTAAATCTATGAGAACACAGGGATGGACAGCCATTGGTAAATCGACTCGGCTGCTAATGCTGATCAATAATATATATACTTTGTCTCGGAAACGCCTTCATCTGTCTGTTTCGGACATTTCTTCTGCTGGCAAACCTAATAGACTTCTGTACTCATTTTGAGTAAGGCACTTCAATAGACAACATTTCTAAAACCATTTTCAAATTATTCTTAATAATATAATAACGGATTTTATATATTTCAAAATTTTCTTCACTTTTGTGCATTATTTATATAATTTATTATTATTACACAACTATTTAAATGATTTTGAAATGGCAGCAAATTAAAAGCAATGAAATTATGAGCAACGATAAAAATAGAAGTGAATATTTTATGCTGCAATAACTTACATTAATTTAAATTTTACTTAAAATTAATGTTTTATGTAGTGTTTTACATTTATTCATTTTGGCAGCATTTTAATTGAATTATAAATACAATAAACTTTACGGCTTAGTTTTTGATTAAATTAGCGAACGTATAAAGTGATCAAAAACATTTAAAATTGTTCGTAATGAAAGTGAGTGAACAGACAGATACCCTGTACCAGGTAAATGTTTACAACTATGAGTTTGAAAGTGATTTGCTGTTCGACACTTGGAAGGAGTGATTATACCCAGTTGGTTGTTGGCTAAGTTCACAATTAATACAGGGTATGAGCGACAAAGGCATGCACATGATGTCAAATAAAAAACGCATTAATACTAATATTTGCGAGAATCTGACGTTAATGGCATAAGACAACATGCGACCAAACATCATGGCCAAACAGAGGTCGCCGTCTGGTTTATAACAAGATAAGCAGGGTGAAACGAGGGGCGTGAGCGGAGAAGGGTGGTTGGGGCTGAGTTTGGCGGTGGGAGGCAATCGCAAAATGTTTTTGTCATTGACCGCCAGCAGCGAAAATGGCGCACGGTCATTTGACTTGACTTGAGTCGAGTTGATTTAAGTTTCAGATACTTAGATACTTGGATACATCAAGGCGAATCAAAACTAAACCTTTCTCAAGCTTAAAGCACACATAAGCTAGATTTATTCACAAAAGCACACACTCACACACATGAAAAGAGAGTGAGACAGAGACAGAGACAGAGAGAGAAGGGGAATAGATAGATGTGTGTGTTTGTATCTTAATTGCCACACGCTGTGGAAATGGCTGTGGAAAACTAAACTTAAGATGCATCATCTTTGGTCAAATGTTTGTGTAACTAAATTTATACAAATGTGTAACATATTTTGTGCCTAATTGATAACTTCCGACCAGCCCAGTTCCCGAGCTATATAGCGTATAATAGTTTATTCAGATCGCTTAAAGCACGCACATGAAATGCTTTTTCTTAGGTTGATAATGAATTCAAAGATTCACTGTCAGCCTAGTCTAACTCAATCTTATCTCGTAGCTGGAATACTAAAATACCTCCCTCTGTCTCTTTTTCCCCGCTCTCTCCAGAGCTCTCTCTCTCTATCCCACTCTCTGTGTAAGTTTGTAGCTGTGAGATACAAAACTTACTGTACTTTTGTTGTGGTCAGCTTACAATTTGCATTTTGTGATAGATTTACTTAAACTTGGCATCTTTAGAAATACATTTTGTGACTTTTTAGACTTTTTGCTCTCAGTCGCCTTTGTCAGCCCTTTGATTACAGTATTGCTTCCTTCGTTCTATTTTCAGTTATCTACGAACAGACTCTTCCATAAGATACAACTACATTTCCAAGGCTCAATCTCAAAGCAAATAGAATCATTCTTTGCTTTAATTATAGCAAACAGTCTCAGTTTGCAGAGGAATTAAAATCAAGACATTTGACTTGTTATTTGTGCAACCCACTTTGTATAAAAAATAATATTATTTTGTACATTACAGTTCTAAATAGTTTTATTTAATTAAATCAGTGTCTCTTCGAATTAACGGAATTATTTAATATTTACAAACTATTCCAGTATATATTTTAAAGGTTTTTATTTAATGTGTTTTGCACAACGGAAGATATTCACTACAAATATCAATTTAAATCCTTTTTCCTTACCGGTAAATTTTAAGTTTATTTATAGGTAGGCAGTCATTTAATTCCTAAGCAGCTAGCAAACACAATTGAAGAAATATATACAATTCATTTTCGTTACTACTAAAAGTGATAAGTTAAGATACAACAAGTCGAGCAAGCCGACTCTAAAATACCCCGTACTTATACTAATGCGTGTTTTTCCATACAAATCAGCATTTGTTGACCACGGCAAATATGGGAGCTAGACTATAGTTGTCCGATCCAAACTAAATTTAGTAAGGGTAGTTATAATGGCATTATGGTATCACAAAATATGTGAGTTTGGTTGCAATCAGTCAACTAACACTACATGTCTTCATACAAATGTCCAATTTATCGACCGATTTGTCCTATGGAAGCTATAGGCTATAATTATTCGATCAAAATGGATCAAGTTTAATTAGGATAGTCATAACGAAACGGCGTACAAAATGTGTAAATTTGGTAATGATAGCTTTAATAGTTTCCAAGTTATGATGATGTGCAAATAATTTTTTACAATTTGCGGATGTTGGAGGTGACATGAGAAAAATTTGAAATAAAATTGATCTGCCTGACACATGATGGACTTTCATTCCAAATTTAGTGGCTCTAGCTCTTGTAGTTTAGGAGAGCCAGGTGTTCATACGGACAGACGGACATTGCTATATCGACTCGGCTGTTGATGCTGATCTAGAATATATATACTTTATGGGGTCGGTCATGCTTCCTTCTGCCTGTTACGCACATTTCGCTTCTGGCAAACTTAATAGACCCCTCTCCCATATTTTATAGTACGGGGTCTAAAAATTAGTTACGAATATTTTCAAAACACAAAACTTAATTAACGCTGAAACACCTCAAAAAATATTTGTAAACTAAACTTTTATCATTACTCGCTGGAATTCACAGATTTATGTCTTGGTCTTACTAAACTATTTAAAACTTAACAATTTTAAAAACATTAAAATATCTGTAATTATTTATTCTATAGACAAAATTAATGAACTTGATTTTATTGACTCCTAAAGACTAATTTAAATATTATACAATTTATCTCCTCTTTCTAGTTTATCTTGACGAACTGTTTAACCTCATTCTTAGTGTTATAAAAAGTGTTATAAAAGCAAATTTACTACTGAAAGAAAGTCTACAAGGGGAATACAGTTTAGATCCAAAACAATCTGCTCGCGTCCTAATGACTTGAGTGCTCATAAAGCTGCTTATAAACAAAGTCGTAATACTATAATAGTTAATGTTTTAGTAGCGTTATCAGCTGGTCTATCATAACCCCCATATTTTAAGACGCACTGTAGACAAGTCATAACACGTCACAACACGTCGCATCACGTTTTTGCAGGTTATCAAATTGTGTCTTTAAAAGTCGATTTCTAATTGTTTTTTAATGACATGCATTTTATCAGTAGATACACCTGTAAGAACAGGTGTGTATGTGTGTACTCACCTCCATACATGACGAATAACGTTATCTTGAGCATTATCAAATTTGGATTTATGCCGCGTCTTTGGCAAAATTCGCCAAACCGCGACAGTTCGATTTTGTCTTTGTAGGTGAGTGTCTCCTCGTTGGCCATGTTTCCCATTGCGAATCAAGTGGAAAAGCGCAATGTAACTGTATATCTGTATCTGTAGCTGTAGCTGTATCTGTATCTTTATATCTGTGTTTGCCGCTCTGACAGTTTGAAGTTCGTTTCAATGAAATGCAGCGCTGCTGCCTTAGTTTAAGTTTCTCGGTCAGACGACACTGGGACACACACACACGCGCACACACACACACCGGTACAGGTGCACAAATACACACACAATATTAATAGACTAGCTCTGTCTCACTCGCTCTCACTCTTCCGCTCTCTTTCTAACTGCATGTGTTTGAGTGTGACTGAGTTTTCTTATGATTTTGATTAAATCCAATTGAATTTTGTGATCATAAACGGCGCACACAAAACTTGTTGTATCTCTGTCTTTTTATTGTTGTTGATATATTTCTTTATTTCATTTTTTTGTTTTTTGTTGGTATTTTTTATTTTTCACATTGTCACTGGCTAAAAATAAACATTCGTTTACATATTTATTACATTTTTGTTAAACACTGTAGTTAAATATTTAAATTGTGATTTTCTTTGTACTACATTCAAGTTATACACTTTTATGATCCCAAATGCTTCCGATCCCGACAGATATATATTTGATTGTTTTATTTTTGCGAAAAGGATTTAGCGTCGTGCGTTTCTTGTTACTTTCACAGTCGCCGTTCGCACAGAGACTGAGAAACTGTCTCTTATCAAGTCGAAAGATTTGTGCATACTATATTCTAAGTATATCTTTTGCAATCTCCACAGATCTGAGCACACACACACAAACACACACTCAGTCCTGCTTAAATCTGATAAACTATACTCAAAGAGCAAACGTTGCTCACTTTCAGACGATCATTATGATGATAATGATAATGATGATTCTAACTTAAATTGGACCAGTCAACGTATTAGTGACAGCTCTCGAGCTGTATCTCTCAGATACATTTTCTTCTTGATGTTGTTCTTTGATACGTCGACGACAGCTGAGATCCCAAAGATAATGTCGTTAGTCTGTATCTTTTTCTTCTTCTTTTCATCTACTTGAATGAAGATAAAACCCGAGCAGCGACTGACGTGCCACAATGTCACTCTGAGTGATAGCTTGTCACTCGAAAGATACTCGCAGCTGTGGATAGGCCAAGGTTTGCCTCAAAGGTGTGATCAGAGCAAAGCTCGCATCCACAATAATTAAATATTGTAACTATACTTATGGAATCAACGGTTTTAATGCTGAATTGTCTGGGCAGATGTTTCCACAATTTTTATATACAAATTTTAAATAATGAACAATAATAAATATATTTTTATAATTTTTTATTGTATATTTATTTTGCTTTCTTCTCTTACTAATATTTTATTCCTTTATTTATATTTAAAATTAAAAATGATTTTAGTTATATTTTTAAGGACATGTAAGAGTTTATTTTTTTAGCCATTTTATTGCTAAGTTTAAAGGGCCAAAACGGTAATGCTTTGAGCTCAAAATCGAGAGTTTTACTACTGATTACTGATTACAATGATTACTAAAATAAGGAAATTTAAGGTGAAATGTTTTTCTAAATTTAAATACAACATTCTGAAATTTTAACCGGAAACCGACATACATTAATTTAGTCAATAATTTATTTATAAAATATGTTAAGTCTTGACTCTCCTGAGCTAGTAAATTTATCATAATTCAAATAATTTATTTTTGTTATTTATTATTTATCTTTTTATAGTTAAAAACTAACTTTGCATTTCAGGTGATTTACTTTATCTATTACTTTATTTATTATAACTCACTTCCACCAATTACATAATATTACTAGCGATTATCAGCCGTATTCAAAGGACGATTCTGGAATTCCCGGCGAATCGAATATTTTTAGTTGCACAAACAATTGATAAAGGTTAAAAAATCGAAGCGGAGCCGAAAAAGTTTTATTCATTTCGTTTTTCGAAAACTTTGCACAATGAAAATAGACCAACGATTTTCCTTTGCACGGCTGGAAAGTGGAAAATCAACTGACTGAAAACTTAAGGCCCAAAATGTGTAGTGTAGAATAAATCACATGAACAACGGAACAAATGCTGTTACAATTAACTGATAACACAAAATCGATTGATATGTGTCTTCACTGATATGTGGCTTGGCAACATAGGTAAACATATTTTGTAATTTGCATAATATTTACGTAGAAAAATACAGCTAAAAACATTTCCAATAGAGATTTATTCCCTTAGAGGTGATGTTTCAAAAGTCTTTTTTATCAGGCATGCGAGGAAGTATATTTTTAGCAGCCTTATAAAAGAGATGTGCACTCGTAATAAGATATATGAGCAGCAGGCAAACATATTGTAAAGCGGCAAACGTAAGCAACTGACTTGGCCGTGCACTATAAATTTTCTTATCAGTAACTGATTAAGCGAGCTACCAAGAAAAAGATGAAGAACAAGATGATAAATCCAGAAAACGAGATCTCATGTCGTTCGGCAATTTAAAAAGTGTTGCGCAAAACAACAAACCAGCAGACTTTGCTCATTAGCTTTAAAACCTCGAAAATGCCATAAAGTATCTAGTATCTCGTATCTGCACAATAAACTTTAAAGATTCAATAGAATACTGAAGATGCAAGAAAGTAAACTGCTTGCAGCGTCCAAAATTATAAGCAAGCAGTGTTAAAGCTTCGAAACTCTTCAGTGTCTTACTTGGTATTGCGCTAGGTGGCGCTTTAATGCAATGTGCAATAATAGACTTTTGGAATAATGATTAAGATATGAATTTACAATAATATTATAAGCTATCAAGCGAACACATCAGTTCACTGGCAAAAGAAAGGAAACCATTAAGCAACTGTTCCAGAGCAGCCTTTCGATAATTGTTCTTAAGCCCAAGATCGATACTTCAAACTACTTAACGATGAATCGATTAAGATTAAACAGAATTCACATTATTCATAAATACATTATTTAAGGTTTGACTAAATAATAATAATAAAAGGGCTTACGCAAACGCCATTTGACTTGGCCTATGTTGCGTTGTAAAACACCAGGTGGCGGTTTAATAAAAATTTATTTCCGTAATGCAAGCGCCATCTGTTGCTCAGCTCCATTGTATCAAACAGTTTTAGTAAGGTAGCATTGCGAGCAAAAAACAAAAGCTAACAAGCTGAGTACAGCAATTTTAAATTCGCAAGACATTTTACGCAATTTAAGAAAATTTCTTTTAAGTGTGTAAAATGATTAAGTCAATTTTGATTACTTTTGATGACAAACAAATACGCATAGAGTTTAATTAAAACCATAGCTCTAACATAATTTATATAACATTAGTGTGTACACACTGTAAAATATTTGCCTATAAAATACCAAAAAATACCAAGCATCAGTCGGCGTTATTTTCAAATTAGTTTGATAGGGGCATACTTAGTTTGGGTGCGCATTTGTTGTTGTTTTGACGCCGAAGCACGTAGTACAAGCACCGTCGGATAATGGTTGTTATAAAAAAAATTGTTAATTACAAATAGTGAAGTGTGCGTGTGCAAAAGGCGACAAAGCGCAAGATAAGAACCTATTGGGGTATTATCTAAGTGCAGAAAAAGCAAGCAAGAAACCAAGATTAGATAAATAGCAAGCAAAGTCAAATTTGCAAAAATATCTGCAACTGAAGCCGCCGCGTGAAAAAAATTAAATAAAAAAAAATACAAAAGAAAAGAGAGAAGAGAAGAGTTTAGTGCCAGGTGCCAGCGTCTGCATCGTTTGTTTGTCTCTCATTTGTCTGCGCGTCGCGTCTTCTTAAATGTATGTGTATTAGTTTGTCTCTGGCTCCGTGTGTGTGTGTGTATGTTTGTATGCACCTGTCTGCCTTGCAAAACTTTAACTGCGCTGCCATAATAATTGCATATCCCAGACACCAACAACAAGAAATGCGCTGACCGCTGCCGCGTGTTTTTCAATGTGTGTGTGTTGTGTGCTTGTGTGAAATGTCATTGCCAGTGTCGACGCTGACGTCGCAGTTAATGTAAAGATAAAAGCAGAGAAATCCGCGCGTCCAACAACCAAAAGTGAATCAAAACGTCGCAGTCACAGTGCAAGTGTGATAGTGTTAGAGTGTGTGTGTTAAAGAGAGGAGAGAGTGCAAAACACAAACGCATTCCTTATTATTACAACAAGTTCTGTCGAAGGAGCAGCGCAGTCGACGCCGCAACAGCAGCAGCAACAACTACAACAACAAAAACAACAGTTACCATTCAACTTGTACGTCCAGCGTAAAAGAATTGCGCTAAAAATTCCAGTTTCTTGTTTTTGTTTCGAAAAGGTGAGTGGATGGATAGTACCGTTAAGTTTGCGTATATTTGTGACACACATTTTCAATCAATGGACCCCGTTATTTTCGGGGGTGACATTCCGTTGGAGGCTGTTTGTTCTATGTGCTGAAATTTCTCAAAGCCCCAAAAGCATCCATACATACACACACACACATATTTAATTTGGGGGTGGTTTTTGTTGTTTCGCGCTCAGCTGAGATACTTACGCATGCACACATCCAAGCCTATGTAAACACGCTCACACATACATAAGCACATAGGTACGTAGATAAATCTATCTTGTGTTTCATTTGAAGGCCATTTGTGGCATAATTTTTGCGATTTCTCGCTTTTGTTAATGATTCCAGCGTTTAAATGTCTGGCTGTACATCAAGTTTATATCAATCAATATTCCATTTTCTCAACTCGAACTTGACCCAAACGCAAGACCACGTGCAGCAGCATGAGATACATTATGCCCATTCAGATAGAGATACAAATACCCATTCATCACTCGACTGATCCAAATAAGTGGCATGCATTTGTGTCAGAGTTGCACAATAAAATCCAAACATTGCAACCCATAATCACACACATTGTGTGTGCGAGCTTCACACAACTTTCGAGACACTAGCTAACTAACTTCTCTACTCATTAATCACAATGACTAAATAGTGTGTGTTTCTTCATTTTCCTCTTTTTCATTATTATTTGTCTTCTTTTCTTTTGCTGCTAAGCCGACTTTGTCGGTCGCTTTAAGCCAATTACCAGAAGGAGTTTATAAATAGATGGCTGGGAAAAAAGTCCGACCAAATATGACAAAACATTTGAAACTCAGAAATGACTGAACTGATCATAATCTACTTCCAAATTGAATAGTGTTTATTATATTGAGGAGTAAATTTCTTAAATTTTTAAGAAAATTGTACAAATTTTGTAACAGCAATAAAAACGTATAATTAAAATTATTAAAACTATTTTAAACACTGACAAATATTTTGAATTCCAGGCTAAAGTGTACACAGTTTCTAATAAGAATTTTGTGCTTCAATCAGATATTTCAGCTATATTTTTCCATTTAAATATTTCGTTTGTAACATTTAAGAAAAATTCACTTTTAAACACTTGATTTAAACTCTTATCAAAGTTTGAGCAATTTTTTTCTGTGTACTTTGTTTTATTTCAATCAATCTATAAATATAAATTTACGCCCTCAATTAGAATTTGAATAATATCATCTTTCTTTGTTTAGTTTTATTTTGATTTTATTTATTGCAAACATTTGGCTTCTTAGCACTGAGTGAATCTTTAAAGTAGAGTAAGAGTATCTATGAAATGCGAGAACGTCTCGCTCTACTCGCCGGACAGGTGAATTTTTGTTTAATTTGTCTTCTATTCTTCTTTTTTGGCTGTTCCGCTTCTTATTTAATTTAATTTTACTCGTTTTTTTCTCTGCACAGATTTATTCTTGTTCTTATTTGCTTTGTTTATTTACATTTTCACTACTTCTCATGCTCTTGGCCTGAGTTTATCTACCTGAGTCATCAGTTTGTCTTCGTTTTCATCATCTTCTTGTCTTCTTGTGTGTTTTCCTATTTGCTTTCGTTTGCGTTTGCTTGTTGCGCTTACCTGCGGCAGGTGTTGTACTTAGTATCCAGTCTGTGACTGCTCTGATAACACTAGACTACAAAGAAAACGATTTTGGTTCTAGTAAAGTTTTATTTCTATTTGAAATACTCAATTAAGATTAAATTTTGTAAATATAAATCTATTTATTTTTTAAACAAATAAAATAGTTTAACTCTTAATTTAAATTTAAGTTTTTACTTATTTTTATCACACAAAGAAAATGATTTTTTGTTGCCAGTGTATATGATGAGGTATTTTGCTTTCTTGTAGTGTAGTGTAGGTATGCCAATTGGGTATGCCTTTTTGTGGTCTAACTTGAAATATGCAAATGCCATCGCCAATATCTTTTTGGCACAAAGTTTTGTTTTTATCAAGATTGTCTAGAATCTGCTGGAAACGCTTGTGCATATTTTCTTAGTGGAGACAAGACTGCGTTTATTTTTTTCAGCTGATTGACGTATTATTTCCGTTGACTGTTTTCCGGGTCTTTCATCTAACCGTCATCTAACCCTACCAAGTCTTTGGCTTTAAACAGCGCCTATTTATTAAGTTATAAGATCTCTTTCGTCCCTTTGCCACACGGCCAGACTTGGGTAATGACTCGTAGCTACTAGTTATGAAAGCGCAGCCAATTTGATTGCGATTATTATTGGACCTATCAATAGGCTTATCGATAAGTACTAAAGAAAGCGGGGAAAGTTTTTCTCTATTAAACTTAAAGACAGGAAAATTGTTAACACTTTTTCAGCCTATTAACTGAACTCTGCTCTGTGCTCTCTTAGGGCAGTAGTAAACTTGTCTATAGTTCTTTTGTGCATTATGCATTATTAACTACACTTTATTACACTTTTACGTGTTGTAATCAAGGTAAGAGGTGTCTGTAAAAAACAAAACTTTTCACATTGTTTTTCCAGCTAAAAACACACATGTGAGCTGAGAATGTTTTTAGGTTGTTGCAGCCTGCACTAAAGTAATACTCTCTCTCACTTCTACTGTCTCTAGAGAATGCTCTCTGTTTTGGTGATTTGCAGCGTGTGCTGCATTACCATTAACTTGTCGCAGCAGAGACAGAGAGAAAAGCGCCTTTTTTGTAATGTATCTGCAACAAGGTGCAACATTCTTAAAAGCTGTCATTCTCCTTTATTCACTCTATCTGTCTGTCTCAATCTCTCTCGCTCCCTGTCTGTCTCTCTTTCTCTATTTTTGTTGTACCTTCTCTGTCCTTGACTGCCAACTTGATGCTCTTTGCTCCTTACTCTTTTTATAGTTTTCTCTTTTTCCACGTTTTTTACGCCTGCTCCTTTGTCTGCCTTTTGCTGCTGCTGCTTTAGCGCCTTCTACTTCTTATCTTTTAGAGTACTTGGAGCGCTTTACGGATGCAAGGGTTGCCTTCAAAGTTTACATTAAATAAAGTATCTTCTTAAATTTCAAATAGTTTTAGACCACTAAATATAAATAAATTTGTAGGACTAATTGCTATTTATAACTTGCAGTATAGAAAATTATATTTCTGGAAATATTTTCATCTTAACATTTTGCCTTTTGTTTAGAAAATAAAGCAATCTTCACAAAGCATACAAACTGCCCTCTTCGTATCTTATGCTACACACTTTTATTGATACCGGGTAACTTTGCGATTCCTCAAGCTGCTCGTAGATACATTGGAAAAGGGGAAACCAAACCATTTGTGGAATGCTGCCAAGTGCAGAGTCTACGCATACATAAGTAAAATGCATAAACATAAACATATGTAGTATGAGCAGATACATAAAGTTTGCCAGGTAAATGGCAAACTAGACTCGATAAGACATGTCTGCTGTTTACTCGTAAATCCCATCACTCTCCAGACTATGAAGTCTTCCCAGTTCACTTTCTGCCTCTCAGTCTTTGGTATAAAAGCCATGTTGATTTTGTAACAATAGAAACTGCAAATACACCCACTTGAGGGTCTGGTCTAGTCCGCTTCTAACTTGGCTAAAAAAAAATGCTCCTGTTCACAGCTTTCTTTAAAACTTCTCTTCATTTTTTATGCTTTGAGGCCGTTTCTAATGAGCTGCAACAACTTCATCTTCGTCGTCTTCGACTTCTTCCTCTTCAACTTGTTTGCTACTTAAATTAATTGGAATTAAAATTGAGTTTTGGAATTTGCATTGTTGCCGCTTCTGTGGCTTCCACTTATTTGGGATTTTACTGCCTTTCAATTTATGTGGGAGTACAAAATGCAGTTGCTGTTGCTTTAAAACTGGTCGAAACGGTAACTCATATTATTTACTATAACTACAAGTTACATGTGCTAGTAATTAACTGCGAAATATAAATGCAACAGCTTCAAATTACTCTCCAATTACAGCTCACTTCCCAGCATGTAGGCATAACTGTGAATTATCTAGGGTATATAAATAAATGGAATAAAAGAAAAGTATATAATTTTATTTAACAGTTTTATGATCACAAATTAATTGCAGTTAACTATCACTACGGATAATGCTGATTACAACTTCAAGCTGGACAAGTCAATATTTTTTTATTGCTAAGCTGGCTTGTTATGCCAAAAATCAGGGGTTTAATTTAATGTTTCATTTAACTGATTAGTCTGCTAAATGTTAAGCCGCAACTCAGCAGTTCGTATCTGTGCACTCACAGCTGAGATGAGTTTAAACTCTAAACTCTGAACTGTTTATAAGTACGTGTCTACGAGTCTTGCAGTATTTACTCAGCTAACGAACTAAACTAAGCTAAGCTCAATTAAGCACTTGTCTCTTCGTCTATCTCCGTCTCTTTTCTCTTTAAACAAGTATCTTTGGTAGGAAGTCTCTCGGCTTGCTGATGATTTGCCAAATATGCACATATATACAAAATTGTTGCTCGCTGTGTCATAAGCCATTATATGGACAAATCGGCATTGCGATTTTTGGATGGCATCGGAAATTGTCCAGGCAAAAAGGCAGTTGCCAAGATTTGTCAACTAAGAGGAAATATTTTGTACAATGCAAGCCGACATGAGTGGTTGTCAGTGATGGCAAATGCTAGTCAGTGATGCCCAATCTAAAAATCAGTAGATTAAAATATAACTTTGCACAAATAAGAAATATTCCCTAATAGGAAATGTCAGACATACAGAAAAGTAGTAATGACTGGTCAAGAAACAGGCTAAATTGGCAGCACTGCTTTCTGTCGCTATAGCTACTTTACAGCTAAAACGGTTGCACTTATTGCAAATGTTAGAAAATATTGTACAATGTTTTTAGCTACAACTTTTAGTCACTGAATTCCAGGCAACACTCAGTGCATGTGTGTATAGAACTCTAGACAATTACAGACTTTGTTTAAGGCCATGGCAACCAACTTTGAAGTTGCTTTGAAGTTGTTGTTGTTGTTGTTGTTGCTGTTGCTGCTGTTTCCCACAGCAACATTTTTGACAAATTTGTCTGCTCAGTCAGTAAATACTTTATGCCGCTCGGTGATGTGTCTCCGTCTGGCTGTCTGTCCGTATGTCTTGGCTGCCTTTATGTCCGCTTTCGGCACTAGTCAGGACATGCAGTGCTTGTTTTTTGCGCTCATTCCAGTTTTTTATTTGCAGCTGTAAAAGTTTTCATCTTATTAGCTTTTTTATTGTTTATCATGGAGTTGTGGTAGTTGTTGTTTTTGGTTTTTTGGAGGCTGGCAAATGGCCAAGACTAGCACTAAACTAACGGCACATAATTATAATTTATAGCGCTTGGAATTGTTTAAATTGCAGGCATTTTTTATCTGTTCCGGGAAGAAATTGCGGAACAAACTTGACAATGAGACATCTCAAGTTTGTAAAAACTTTAAGACCAAAACTAGGAATTTTATCAGCTGTAATAATAATTGTCTAACTAAACGCAGATCCAGTTTGGAAATTATACACCTTACAAAGGCAAGAATTTCTAACAATTTAAGCATAGCTCTGTCTAGTCATTGTTTTAGAAATTTAACAAAAAACTAGTCTGAGAAATAGTTTAAAAAATCTTCCATTATTCACTCTTAACATGTGTCATATAATCTCTGACCCTCAAACACACAAAATATTGATTCCTTTTATTGTTTATTACCAATTTTGTTTTACGTATTCGCTTTTTGTTTTTCTTCTTTATTTTTGTGCTTTCCAAGTTCTTTACGACACTTTTTTTTTGTTTTCATTTTTTCTTTGCTCTTTGCACGTGTGTCATTGATTTTTTGTTAGTCTCGAGGCTTTCAGCCGCAATTGTTGTTGATTGATTTGTTTTGTTGCCTTACGTATCAATCAGAGTATTTGTCAAAATATGTGAATATCTCTCAAACATAAAAAGTTAAAAGCTCTTAGAGCTAAATCCAATTTGAAGTTAATCAATAAGTGACAGAAGTTATACAAATAACAATCATAAATGGAATTATTATGAAATTTACTTAACAAGATTAGTACACTATCTGATAAACTAAACTACTGTTGGCATATTTAAATATGCGATATGTGAATTTCTTTTCTTTGCCCACAAAATTATTCAAATATTCTGGATTCGGGCTACTTATTTCCTATGGATGACATCATCTGCTATGATGAGTGCTGACTCTTAATTATTTCAAAATATGCTCAATATAGAACATAAATATTGTATATATATACAAACATTCAATAGAATCTGAGCTCATTTCCTGCCCGATAAAGGATGAGGTAACGGGAAACGACAATTAAACAGTAAATTCTTAAAATGTCGAATTTATTCAATGACAATTTCCCTGTTCAACTGTTCTTTGTATACCCTGTACATACTAAAAACAGTGTACATTGGAAGGTTAGTTAACTTCTGCTAAAATACTCAGTCCAGCATACTTAAATTAATGACAGGGTATCCCACGCTTAAGCACTTTACTTGGTTGTTGTTGCCAAATGAATTGGAACCAATGGGTCACTGTCTATGTCTGTTTATACCCCTTTCCATTGTCATTGTTGTTGCTATAGTTACTGCTGTCTCTTTGTTGTCTTGTTCATTGTTCATTAATTTCTCTGATCCGAGCAATAAAAAGTGTTTTTATTGGGCCGACTCCTTTTCTTTTTAATACTCTGTAGGAAGGGTATAACAAGTATGTTGAAAGCAACCAGCAGTGGAAAATATTTTAAATATATTCGTCACTAGTTTGATCAGTCTTATTGAAAACTTATAAATTATTTTCTGGAGGAGCATTCTGGGTAAATACGAACGCGTTAAATCATCTAAGTTTCATTTTTGAAATTTTCCTCTCTCTTTATCTCTCTCTACCTTTCCCATTCTCTCTCTTTTGAGTAAGTAATGCCAATTTACATTTTCGACAAAAAACCTGACCAAAAGCAGATGAGAAAAGCGGAAATGAAAATTGTTCAACTCTGACTCTGACTCTGGCTTCTTGTTAGAGTTTATTGAACTCGGTATGTCTAACGAACTGGCGATTTATGGACATTATGTTATGTTCACGTTAACTTCAATTCAACGCATGTGTCGTCACTTAATAGAGTGTGAAAGGTTGAAGCGATTTCGCAGCTACAAAAAAATAGAATAATATCATACTTTTCCGCGTTCTTTCGAGTCCGAAAGTCTAGTATAAAGTGCGGAGAACTTGTGAGAAATAAGCTTCAAAAGCACATGTAATTACGTAAAAGGGAGATTTAAATTTAGTTTGGGGCTAAAATGATTAAACTCATGAGAAACACATGTAAAACTATGTGATTAGTTTTAATCATTTAAAAAAGACATAAACTTTTAAGTTAAATCTAATGCAACTATACACAGTTCGCATAGTTATCTTCAAATAATTATTCTAATTAGTTTAAAATATAAACATGTGTAAAATAAACTTTTAAAAAACAAAAAAAAAAAATTTTAAAAACCATCTCAATAGATGATTTTTATTCAGTTTATCCGAGATTGCAAAACTTTGTACAGTTCGCATAATTATGTTTATGCATTTAAATTAGTTTAAGACTTTAATACACAAACATAAGTCTAATATACTTTTAAATTACATAAGAAACTATATTAAATTTTAATTTCATCTCAATAGGTGATTTTAATTTAGTTTAAGACTTTTGTCTTGAAATTGTAAAGCTACATACTCTAGCAAATAAATCAAGAGTGTTTGTTGTGCTTTAAATTGTTTAAGACACTTGTCTGTAAACAAAACCTTTGAACTTTGAAAGTGTAAAGAATCTCAAGTGTGGAAATATGCGATATGTAAAATTTCAACACGGCACTTTCAAGTGTTTTCAGCAAGTGAAGAAGCCAAATCCAAATAAACATTACAATTATCGAACCAAATTTACTTAACCAAATTACTGCAATTACAATGCACTTCACTTAACTTAATGAACCGATAAATGGAAATAAAAATTGTGGATTTCGCTCCTTAAAACTCGTTAAAAACTTCAAATTGGCAGATTTGTTAAATTAACTGCCGTTTAACAAGGTCAGAGGCCACCGCCCACTTACTTAAAAACGGATTTATTTGTGTTTACCACCTAAAAATATAGGAAAAGTGGAAAAGAAAACTCTCAGCGTGGAAATTGGTTTGGTTTTCTGCTCAAGTGAAACTATTGCAATATGTGTTTGACTTTGGCACGCAACACTTTAGCCACTTTGGGTAGAAAAGTAATCACATCGGGTCCTGGCCAAGGCTAATTGGCACACCTTTATCCTTCTCAGATTGCCAGTGCCAGCGCAGGCCAATTAGCACCTTGGCCACTGGTACTACAACCGCCAACATGGTGTGACGGGGAAAAAACTTTTTTGCTTTTACTAATTCACTTTGCTGATTTGCAATCTAATCGAAAGTCAATTACTTCACAGTATGGCGTGTATTTTAATAGAGCCTGGGCATAATAGTGAGGGGCTATGAGATACCCTGTAGTACTGTGAGTTGTAATCGCACTAGATTAGTAGATTATTTTGTATTCCTTTTTCATAACAATTATTATGATTATAATCAAAACATAGGATTAGTTTGGAAATTAATATTAGTTACAAGTTCTACGTCCTATTTACCATTCCATACCACCATTAAATCGACAATTTTTAAATCTTTTATTGATAAGAGACACCTGTGAGCATCATCACCTACATTTGCCTGTTTTGGCGTTTTGTGCTTAATAAATGTTTTCAAATGTTTTTATTCATATCAACAAATTAACTCATTAGTTTTAGCTGTTTATTTTAAAATAATAACGATTTTAAATTTTAATGTTTTATTTTGCTTTTTCATAGTGTGATTATTTTCTAATGATTTTATTTTATTTTTAAATAATTTACACAAAACTAAACTCTACAAAAATAACACAAGTAAAAATTTCAAGAGTCGACACAACAAAATATTGATTCCTTGGGAATTAGAAGAATTATTTGATATAAATTGGTTAATACTATTTTTCTAAATTTTTTGTTGCATACAAAAATAAAGTTGTCGTTATCCATTTTCAAAGCATTACCAACTAATTGTAAAAACCTTAACGCGTTTGACCGTCGTAAAATCGGATGTTTGGACGCTTTTTGCTTGTTAGCAAATCAACTTTTAGGTTCATTCGCTGCGCCTCATTAAATGCGACAACGACGGCGACGATAACAAAAAATTGTTAACTTTTACCAGAGTTTTCATAGAGTTGTTTTTGTTTGCTGATTGTAAGCATTGTCGCAGTCTCATTATTATTTTCACATATTTGTTGAGGTGCACACACGTTTAGTATTATCATTGTTGTTGTTAGTGTTGTTGTTGTTATGCTTAAATTATGATTAGCGGTTTGTCACTGTCATCACCGTTTTACTCGAACGCTGATCATGTTATTTATGCGTTAACATGTTAGTAAAAGCAAACTAGGCAACGCCTCAGGCAAAACCACAAACTGTAGCTCACCTACATTGCAACATCGTTATGATGATCATGATCATGCGTCCCATTCCCAACTGATGTGAAGTGAAGTGGACAAACGTGACGATCGCTCAGACACAATTGATTTGCCTGACGATCATTGACTATGGAAGGAAAGTGCCCAGTTGGAGACCGACGACAGAAGACTAGAGACGGGGACTGATTGTGGTTCATGTTATGATATGTATTGCACTTTCCAATGCTCAACTCACAACAAGCGAAAGTTTTTCACACTTTTCACAGCCAATTATTGGAGAGTGCAAGTGAATGTGGGGGAGTTTACCTACGCAGAAGTTTAAAAAAAAATAAACATACCTTAGGGAAGAAAAAACAGCTGTTAAATAAACCTTGTACCCAATGTAATCTTTTTTCTGTATAATTAACGTCACTTTTTAGCATTGAAAGAAAACTTACGCAATGTGAATTTAAGTCCAGAGAAGTCATTTGGTCAGCTCTTAAGATATGCCATTCATTCACTAAAAAAGCTTAGACAAAAAACTAATTCACACACACACACACAAGTATACTCTCACATAAACGTGTGGTTCAATTTAACTAAAAGTTTGTTGCGTGCTTAATTGACATTAATTCCAACATCTGTCGTTTTATTTACCAAATACAAAATTATTATTTATGCGATTCGCGCATTTCGTCTATAGTTTTCCGCTTCTTATAAACGCCTTCGACTTCGACTTCCACTTCCACTTCGCCTTCGCCTTGACTCTTAATAGTTTCCCCCTCTTCGTTGTTTATGTGTTGCCATTAATTAATTTGTATGCACTCGCTTAGTGCCCTACAAAATAATTATGATAATTGTTGGTAAGCCCACTAACTACAGCAAATATTTATTTTGGCCAAAGCTATTGGGGAAGACTTTGGGGCGTTTTCTTAAATAGACTGTTGGTTTATGTTCAAGTAGTTTTGGTATAATATCTTGATGGAAATAAAATAAATGTGTAAGAAATACAAAAGTACACAAAATCAACTCAATTGAATAAATACGAATTTTTAAAAAATAATTATTGCGCTAAAAACAATTTTTGTTGTAAAAATTATTGAAATTGCATTAAAAAGCCTAAGCCATTTTTCACTTTACATAATTACATACGCATTCTAAATTCATTTATTTATGAAAAGCCAAAAAGAAAGTTGTTTGTTTCGCATGATTTGATTTTGAATTTTGATAATACTTCATTAAGCAACAAAGTGCGCAAAAGTTATTAAATAACAAATTGTTTAAGAGTGGCTGTAAATCTTAAAAACTTTTTGAGCCAAATTGCGGTTGTAAACATTACGACCAGTGAATATTATAGGGTATATAAACTTGTTCAACAGCAGCAGCACATGCAATTATTAGCCGCATTTAAAATGCGTTCGCGTTGCAGTACAGATACACACAGATTTTAAACAAAAATACGGATAAAGATACAGCTACTCATCGCACAATGCAAGCATTCGCCAGATCACAAATTATATTTGACTGTCAAGCGGCTATAAGCGATATTATTCGCTTATGTTTATGAATTTTTATGGCCAGACTTTCTAGTCATAAAACGGGAAATCAAACTTAGAAAGTCAAATACAAGTTGGCTCAATGAAACTAAAACGCACGAGCTATTCAATTTGGCAATATGAAAGGTCAATTCCGTTTTCCATTTAGGGTAATATTGTTATTATATTTAACAATTGAATAGAAATAAAGTAACTTGTTTAAAATGCACTAAATATTTCCATATTTCTATTTTAAACATAATTAAAAAGTAACTTAAGTACAGAGTTTTTAGCGAACACACTTCGTTAGTTATTCTTATCAAAATTATCTTCATTAGGCTATATAAAATACCATTATAGTCAATGTAATCCACTTTCCATTTAGGGTATCATGTTATTAGGTTATTATGTTTAACAATTGAATATGAATAAAGTAACTTGTTTAAGATACACCAAATATTTCAATCTTTCTATTTTAAACATAATTTAAAAGTTACTTAAGTACAGAATTTTTAGCGAACACACTTTGTTAATTATTCTTATCAAAATTACCTTCATTAGTCCCCATATAAAATATCATAAAAATCGATGTTGTGTTTATATGTTGTGACTAATTGTCGTGTCGAACGATAAACAAACACTTCATTAACTTAATCCAATAACACATGATCTAATTTCCAGTCTATTTGCGATGGCAGATAAGTAAATAAATGGAATGAAATTAAACAAAAAGCGTTTTCAATTTCATAATCGCAGTTGTTTACAATGTTTACTTGTTGTGGCTGCTTGAAACAAAAGTGGGTTAATTTATGGAAAAATATACGAACGGGGAAAAACGGATATAAATTCAACGGCTGAACGAGTAGACTTAAAATGTACTATAACAATATTGAAATAATTTTTTCTTTTTAATCATTTATTAATCTGCTTTTCTTTCTACTTTCAGGTAATTACATTTTGTCTACATTGCCGTAAGTTTATGAGATTTTTATTAAAGTCAAGAAAGACAGCGATACTTTCTGTCTGGCACGCCCAAATGGAGCTCTTAATTTATTATGATTTTCTTAGTTGAAAGGTGACGTTTTTGTGTTATAGTTTCTTATTTTGTAGTGTCAAAAGTGTTTAAATTCCTTTGTAGCAGACACCCCCACGAGTTGGTTACTCGCTGAACATGTTTAAGCCACATTTGAGAGTTGCTCCCAGGTGTTTTGGCTGTTTGGCGAGTTTCTTTACTCGACTTTTGTTCACATGCGTCGAATTAAGCAAGATATATGCATGCACTGTGAAAAAAAGAGACTGAACTTTTCACGCTCAATTATCATTGGCTTAAGAATATTTAAAGCCTAAGACTTTTAACCCAAGTCACAATGCTTTCTACGTTAGTTAAAAAGCTTAAGCTTACAACTATATATAGACTTACTTTCTTACATCCATTTTCTCCCAGTGTAGTCTTTATTTTTATGCAAATACCTGTGTTGTTGTGGGGAAATTATGTGAGTGGGCGCACCTTCGGTACACATATTCACATAAAATTCTGCATTTATCAACAACAACTACAACTGGAAATTGTGGTGGTTATGTTTACCCAACTTGTACTCCCCCATTCCAGTAGTTGCTCCCTCAGAACACTCCCACATTGGGGGAATGCTTGATAGACACACTCTGTCTCCTTCTAACTGTCTGTCCGACTGTCTGTCTTTCCATCGGGAGTCATGCAACTCTATAAATACCAACAACTCCAATAAAACACGTTGCGGATTCAGTTTGTTATTTAGACCTCAGAACAGTCAGGGGTGATGAGGGGGAAAAGCCGCTCCCCTTTTCTCCACCAAAGCTTTTTTGTTGTTGTTTATGTGCCGTGCCCCTTTTTTTATGCTGTTGTCTATATTGTCCACTAGTCGCGTCTGGGGTCCACGTGCTCACCACAAGCTACTACGAATACTATCAACTGCTCCTCTTCCCAGCCCACTGTACCCCATCCCTGGTTTGGTCGTTAGTTTCATGTCTAACTGCAGTCGGAAATGCTATGCGACTGTTTGACTGAACTTCACTCTTCACATTTGTTACGTTGCTTTACCATGTAGCTAAAGAGAGTAGCTCAGTTTATGCGTTTTAAGAATACACCTGAATTCAAAGCTTTTTAAAGCGAAACTTGTGTTTACAGGGTATTCCTTGGTTCGTTCAACTCTTATGGCATTACCAATAATTTACGACTTGTACAAATAACAAATAAAAATTTCTTTATATATAACTTAGTAAATAGCAAACCATAACAACTGAGAAAAACTTATTAAGTTCAAAAACTTGAGTTTCCCGATTCTGAATAAAATAAAATAAATATCTTAAATGATTTTAGATAAAAATGTTTAATCTTGAATCATGTATTCTCTGTCTAGTTGTTTAATCCTCAAAAATGTTAACAGCCGCAATTTGAGCCAGTTTGGAAATCGATAAACATAAATCACATTGACTTGTTTATGTACTCGAATATAAAACCCTTGTAATGTGTCTTTAGACAGTCGTGTACGCTCAACAAATGTTTGCAAAATCCGATGTGAGAACGAAAATCGTTAAATCGAAAAAAAAAAGTCTCAATGGTTTTTTTTTTTTGCTAACATATGGCCTAACAAATGTCGGATCTGGAACTGAAAATGCAGCTGGAGCGTGAGAACCAGAACGTCAAGTAAAAAAGCCATAAATGATTAATGCAATAAACATGTATTAATATGTATTTAGTGTTAAATATTGGATGACTTGATATAGTTGTGGAGTTATCTTTAAGCTTTAATGACTTGAGCAGTTCCTTCATGGAACAATCCTTAGTTTACCCAACTTAGTTTTCTTCTGTTAGCGGTTTTTCTTTGCCGTCTGGCTTTGTTGACAACGCCCACAGGTAGCAGAGTTTCCCGTTCTACTTTGAAGTCTTTGTGTTTTCTTTGTTCCCACTTCCTGTTAGAGACAAAAGAACAAGGAAATGAACACACTGAGACACAGAAGTTGTTATACTCTTAAGAAGTACACCTCACAATTTTCTTATTTATTTATTAACAATTATTATCTGCTTGTTCTAAAGTGTTGCCTTAAACTGCGAAACTTTTCTCTTACCTGATTTCTTTCACAGATTATAAAGTAAATAGCAAAGTAGATGTAAAACATATTTTAGGGTATACTCGCTCCTTTGTTAAACTATCATCGGGGCGTTTTTGGTATGTTTGTCTGTCTGACTGTCTGTTTTTTGATTTTTTTTTGTGTTTCCTTTGTGCTTTTTTGTTGGACGTCATCATCAGCAACAGCAAACGTCGTAAGAGCATTTTACTCAAGTTAATGACTCAGTTTTTTGCATGAATTTCGTTGGCCATCATTATTTATGCCCGCTTCCTGGAGTTGACTTTCTTCTTTTACCGTTTTGCTCATCGAATTGTCAAAAATAATTCTGGTAAAATAAAAAGAGGCGAAAAAGAGGCGTATAAAATAAACAAGCAAAAGGCAGTCAACTGGCAATGACACCGACCGGTTTATATGCCCTACACAGTGGGTATTTGAACTTTGCCAAGCAATGCATATTAATAAAAACATAAATTCAATTACTTTTTAAAATTATTGTCTACAATTAAGCAAATAAATATTTATTTGGCTAATAGGTAAATAATATAATAATATAATATAATATAATAAAAATATATATAAACTGAACTGTTTTCGACTTAACCATAAATATATTTTCTTCACAGGGCATTAACAAGTCCATAAACTGTATATATATAAACTTTCTTGGCTTTCTTATTGGGTTTTTTGTGTTCTTACTATTTCTGCTGACTTCCACATGCAAATTGAAATAGCGTGATCTATACAAACATAAGTTAAAAAGTATGAGAGTATGAATATATATATTTATGTATAAATGTTAGCATATATTAAGTTTATGCTGAAATTCGTGTGTTAACACAAAAAGGTGGCTAAGACGCTAAGAGTGCTTCGAGCCATGGCCAAAGAATGCTTAGCATGTGCACATGCCTATAAACTGGGTTAACTTCTGGATAAGTTTACTCTGTAACATATTTTCTGCTGTGCTGAACTCAAGTGTCAACTGCACAATTATTTAGCTGAGGTTAAACATGCTGTGACATTTAATTATGTGATTACTCCAGTGATTTCTTGTGTAAAACATTGAAAACTTTCACTTAATAAGTGCGTGCTATTTAATTTACTTATTCAGATACTTGAGATGGCAAAAAGTAATAAACTAAAAATGTTTTTTGCCATTTTTTGTGGCTGGCCTAAAGATTTCCTGTTACTCGTTTTCCAAATAAATCTGTAGCTGCGAAGGCTGCGAAGAAGCAAAAAATAAATAGAAGTACTTTAACTTAATGCCGTGACCCAAAAAACCATGAAATGCAAACTTTGAAAGAGTGACCTTCACTCGGCGCAACGGTTCATATCAAAGCTGGCAAAAAGCCACTTAAACTTGAAATTTTGTAAGTCAGCCAAAGGTCAGTGGCTGTTTAAGCCACGTTAACTGAACCGAACGTATGTGTTTAATTGATATTTGTGTACACATTTAAATGATTATTTGTCTGCCTTTTTTTTGGAGACAGCCCACACACAGTATTAAGTGGGCGTGTATGCGGTGTGTCGTGTGTGTGTGTGGCATGACAAGGTCTTGCAGTAAGCCAAAAGAAAGACAAGAAAGACAATCAATCTCAACAGAGTTGACAGAAGAGATTACTAATCACAAAACGACCTCCAAGTGAAGTCACTCCAACGGTTGTTCAGCTTGACATTCTACAGATTCTCTCGATTTTTGAGTTATGCGTCAGCTAAAAGTTCATATATGTAAATATTTATTAATCATTTAGATAAGCAAACAAAAGTGTTTAACGTTACAATCAAATGAAGCGTAAAATACAACAATTAAGTTCATAATATTTACGCAACACAAAGAGTTTTATTTATTTAAAAGATTGCGTTGTTTATTTTCCGTAAAATTTAAAATTGTTAAAATTATAAAATCCTCTTAAAGTATTTTCCTAGCACGACAAAATATAAATCTTCTATCATTAGTAAGGAGAGTGCAATAAAAATATCAATAAACCGAAAGTAACTAGATTATTGTTTAAATAAGAAGCTAAACTATCAAAGACTAGCTACTAAAGTGGCTATTTTATAGATAAGCAGACGGCGCGTCATTGAGTCGCCTTTGCCGCCCACAGCGCGAGTTAACGCCCCTTTTGGATTATGCAAATTGAAACGTCACACTTTTATCTTGAGCAGAAAGCAGAAAGTGTGAGTAGGTATCGATAATTACTTGACAACTGCATGAATATTGCATATTAAATCGGGAAATGCGTCAATAAAGCGACTGCAGCTGAGATTATACCATACTCTGTTGGTCAGTAGCTTAAGTTGGCTAACAGACGTTCATTGTATATATGGTCAACAGTTTCCGCTCTGTTGCTGCCGCCAAACGACGGGAGAAGGAAGGTTGTAGCAGGAGGGGAGTGTGGTGTGAGTTGTGGGGTGCTGTAGTCTGAGCTTGGCAGTCTGCCCGTCAACAAAGCCCTCTACCTCTACACCCCGTTTCCTAGGCAAAAGTATTGCAGTTTTCATACCCTGTACAGAGGGGTATAGTAAGTCTGCTTAAAATAGGTGTATGGCGTTAGACAGAAAGTTTAAAAATATATATCCCAGATAAGTTTGATCACACTTTATTGTAAACTTCTTAAATGTTTTTTAAAGTTTTAAACGCCACACCCCACAATCCAATAAGCCTATAGGTCAATTCTTGTAACTACCTTTCAACAAAGTTTTTGCGCGTATATTTATTAAATTTACTGGAACTATAATGAATGTATAAAGTCATTATCATAACTATTAATGAATATATCTTGATCAAATATATCCACATTAAGTGAGACATAATAATTGACTGTGTGCCTGGCTTACATAGCAGACTGCTGTTTAGCTGACTGCTAAGACAAAACAAGTCCTTCATAGCAGTCAGCTATGTATGTTCTGCAGAAGTGACACAAAAAAAGTGTTACAGAGCAGCCAGCTAGCAACTTACATCTTACACTCTTGATCGTATTTACAAGCTACACAGAAGTGTACTTTGCTCATACAGAGTATTTTACAATCACGTTAGCTCTACTGCAGTTTTCTTGCTTGTTTCTAATTTTGTTATAGGCCGCACATACATAACTAAATGAATATGTATGTTTGAATACATGCATGAATGTCATAAGTGTGCATCTAACCGGTTGGTTGGCTTCCAGTTTGTATGTCTGTGCACTTGAAGGTTATTTGATATGACCAAAACGCCAGCTGACAGCCTTTAACTCTGCTCTGCTCTGCTCAGCTCTGCTCCACAGTGTAATATTCTCTCATAAGTATTATTCAACTTGTTCTCTGTTATGTGCCTCTAATCAGTCTCTGCGGACAGTGCAAGACAGACGACAAACCAGAAGTGTAGTTTAGTAAATGCAACAACAAAAATGAAAAAAATATATACTCATATTAATTACATTTTGCAACTAAACTATGCTAACAATGTTTACACTCCGTTGGGCTTTGACAGCTGCTTAAAATTTAATCTGAATTGATATCCAACGACTAGTTATATAATCAAGTGTGCGATACATCACTCAGCAGATCTCGAAAAGATTTGCATTTTGGAATTTGCATTGAAAATGTTTGATATTTAAGCAGATTTAAAATTGAAAGCATTTAAAGGGTATTGACTGCTTTTAAAAAGCATTACTTAGTTATATAAAGTAATTATATGTTCTCAGTTTGCTAAAAGTCAGATATTTTTATTTTTATCAAAGGTCTGCTAATGCATGGAAAATTTTCATTACATCCGGAACATCAGCTCCCATTTAGACAAAAAATTATTTAAAAGTAGTAGGGAAGGCGACTATATAAGAACGCGTTCTTATTCTACTGCGCATTTTTCTATACAATAGGTTTGTAGGGAGCTATAGAATATAGTTATTCGATATAGTTGAGCAATTTCCGACTGGTATGTACTATGGGAACTATGTGATGTAGTTGTTCGATTCGGATTACACATAATAATAGTTTCCAAGTTGCATATGTTTTTCTATTGGTAAATAAATATATTAACCAAGATTGTACAGACTTGACACTACTTTAAATTAAAGGTTTTACACTTTATATTAAATGTTGGTTAAATTGAATTCATGTACACAAATTTTATTTGCTTAAACTTAATTGTTGCCCTACAATATGCGGTGCAAACCTCGTTCAGTGGGGCGGTGGCAGATGGCTGCACTTTTAGCTTAGGTTCAGGCCTTAAAACCCACATTAGAAAGATGACCAAACCTAGTTTGCTTAGATTAAAATTCTTAATAAACAAATAAATGTTTGCCAACTTTTCCAAAAATCTACTATTTTTACAAAAAGCTGCCTCCTTGACTTAAGATACAGGCATTTAAATTTATAATTTAATAACAGATTGAGTAAAGATTATTATAGGCCAGTTTGCTAAGCACATAGGTTTATTTAATTTTAATTTTAAAGTTTACACTTTAAACTTTTAAGTTTGAAATTCCGAATATGATAATTTAAAGTGCACATTTAATCGCTACTAAAATTTGTTAATCAGAAATTTGAGCAAATGATGTGTTTGTTATTTTAAACTTTTTGAAATGATTGTAGTTTAAAAACAAAACAAATCAGTTAGCTGTTATCACTGCAAAGTGCCCAGAAAATACATAAACAGATAACTGTTTATCACTTTCTAAACACTCGTCAGAGGGTGATAAAGATGCCAGAGGCGCCAAGGCAAGTTTAAATGGGAGGTTCAATAAAACAATTGGATCGATCGGCTGACGATTTAACTTATAATGCCACAATGACACAGAGACTCTAATTTACGCTCTGGACTTTCATGCTACACAGAGAGAAATATAAAGAGAAAGATAAGGAGAGAAATGGCTTTGTTTGTTTAACAAATGTTATCACCAGCGATGTGATAAGTGAAGGCCACGAAAATGAGCTAATGCCAAATAATAGGCAAGTAAAATTGAAAGCTCTGATAATTTCACGGGAAGCACCGCAATGAGGTCATTCTCGCCAAAAGAAAATCACTGAGCAAAAGCAAACAGTTTTAAACGAATAAACAAATGGCTTTTAATTGAGTCCCCAAAGTCAAATTTCAGTTAACAAATAAATGTCGAAAAATAGTTATACAATTTTTAATCAAATTCAAACTTAAATAATAAATAAGAACACACCAAAATTTTTCTCTCCGTGTAAGAGAACAAATCCAAACATGTCTAATTGAATAAATTACTTCTGTCAGCTTTTCTAGCTGCTCTCAGCTTTGTCTTGCTTTCTCTATCAAAGTAGACATGAAGTCTGACTTTTTTAAGCGGTCACTGAACTTTCTTAGAGTGTTAATGCTATAATAAAGCAATAACAATAATTTTCATACGACTAACCGGCAAACTATTTAGCATTGTGCTCCTAATAAGCCCTATATCAATTGTTTTTTTTATCTCAATAATAATTTCGCATATTTAACGCTCATTTAACTTCTGCCAGCTTTTTAGTGCTCGCTGTTTATTTTGCAGCTTCCAGTTGCACTTTCTATGCAGTTATGCAGTCCAATTCCATTCGGCCCAGCAGTTTCCGCGGAATTTTTCACTAAACGTTTTTCTTTTTGCTTTGTTTTTTATTTCTGCAGCCTCATTGTCTGCGGCGGGTGTTTTCCTTGGCTGTCAAAAAAATTATTTGAGTTTGTATTTGCATTTTCGCTTTTTTTCTGTTTTGCAGCGAAGTGCAACGTCGAGCTGTGGTTTTAACACCTTTAGTTGTGCACTTAGAGAAATCTTGTGTAGTTAAAGCTTTATCTAAACAACTTACATTCGAAATATTTTTTATTTCAAACTTTAAACAAAATCATTATTTACATTCCCCAACATTTAATTAGTTAGCCAATTGATTTTAATTATTTGAAAGTATTATAATAAACCAAATGATTTAAAGTAGCTTGAAATTGATTGCATACTTAAAACATTTATTGTCTTCCAGGAACCTTTATTATATTTAATTTCTTAATAAAATTTAATTTAAATGCTATACATTAGTCTTAATTAAGTTAGACTTTAAATAAATTGATCAATAAAGTAATACATTAATATGCAGATAATACACTTAGCTTACTCTTCTAGTTAGTACTCACGAGATTTAATAATTTGTTAAATGATTCACTGGTTTAAATAAAAGTTATGTAAAAACACTATGGAATTTCTTAAAAAAAAAGAATTTAAAACATTAATTTTATTACTATATTTTTAACCAAGCTGAGCTGATTAAATTTTGTGTACTTTAGTTTCTCTGAGTGTACTGCAAGTATTTGCATATGGTTAACATACTCGAATCATGCAAATTCCATTGCTCTGTTTTTGTTGCATGTTGCATGCTGCCTTTAGTTGCGTCTCTGTTTTCCCCGCCAGCTTGTCTCCCTATCTCTGGTGGACTCTGTATGTGTGTTGAAAGTCGCTTGCAGCATCGCGTTGCCAATGATTGAAAAGAAATGCAATCATCTTTGCAAAGTTGCAACACATTTTCTTTGCAATTCATTTTTCATTGAATATTTTCTGCAATCGCTGCCGCAAATGTGTGTCTGCCGCACTGTCCTCTGCTGCGGGTCCCCCCCATGTCCACTCCCCCTTCGAGTAACGCCCATGTTACAACCTCTGCTGCCAAAATGTCCGCATGTGTTACGCTAACTTAACTGCAAACATTTTATTAACACTTGAGGCGCCAAAATCGTGCAACGGCAGAAAAGCACACCCTTCTCTCTCTCCCTCTCTCTCTCTCCCTTTTCCCTGCCTTTCCGCCCCACCGCTCCCTCCGTGCGCTTTCCCTGTTGCTTCCCTCTGCTACACTTTGTCGCAATCGTTTTCTCATTTCACGCCGCTTTTTGATTGCATTTTTGCATGGCATTTAAATTTACTTGGCTCGTCGCAGCTCGAAAAGCTGCTGCTCTTTTCTGGCTTTCTTGGGGGCGTTTCTTTTATTGCTGCCTACACTAGCCAACACAAGCTCAAAGACAAAACTGTTTTTAACTTGCATAAAAATGCATTTCTAATAAACACAAACCATGGAGTAAATGGTAAATTCTAAAAACAACAAAAGTTTTGCTTAAAAAAGGAAACAAATTAAGAGTGCAATTAGTTAAAAATGTAATAAAAAATAAAAATAAATAACTAAAATATAAATTTGCTTTATATGATAAATTAGAAATTATATAAAATAATAAACCTATTGTTTCTAGTCCAATGTTTACTACATACTTTTGTAAACGTAGTGTAAATTTCTAAACTTTTAATGCCTTGTGAATATTTATTATGCCTTGTTGTGCAGTGTATTTAGTTCTTCTCACAGCGAGATTTCGATCGCTTGTGAAAAAATCATTAATGCATCGTTTGGAGCGTTTAATGCAGCAGCTTCCACAGTAAAGTCCCACATAAGTGAACGAGAAGGCGAAAGAGAAGGCCATAAAACAGTAATTTCAACTTTTCACTTCATTTAGTTAAGCTTTAAACGCATATTGGAATTTTTATTTACAATTTTCTGGGTTCATCGATTGCCTTAATTAAAGCTAAAGTCAAAAAATTGCAAACCGTTGACACAGAAATTCATTGAACTCGATTTGCATTCTCGCGTAGTTCCACAACTGAAGTCAAAGGCCTTCCCAATCGCGCCCCTCTCACCCCCCCCACTCACCACTCACTCCTCTTTCCTATCCACTGCGATTAAATATTGTATTTCATAGGCAATTTTTAATGCTATTCTGTCAAATGATCCATGAATTGTGTGGACTTCCTTCATCCTCCTTCCCTTCAACAGACTGAACAGACTCTTGAATACTTTTCGCAGTCTCAGCACAAAATTTGCCAATAAAAAACGTGGAAAACCAACAACAGCAAGAAAATGGGTTGTTGCCCTTGGAAACAGTTTTTGTCATCGTGATGAATTCGCAGCTGTCTCACCTCACACTAAAATGCAAATATTTATCAAGTCTTGAAAAAGTAAAAATATAAAAAAATTTAGAAACGTCAGCGAAGCATTTAACTGTAAATTCTAGATATGGAAAATGTCGATTTCGTGGAATTAATCGAGTGAGAGATTTAAATTAAAGATTTGATACTCAATGTTCAAAATCGAAACTTTGCCAAAGATATCTTAGAAAAGATATAAATATTAAAGACAACTTGTAGCTGAAAAAGCAAAAATCAAGCATATAATTAAAGATGCCAATAGGTTTTCCGAACGTCTTCATATTAATCACTTAAATTACGTAATTTAAGTAAGTCATTACTACTTATATGAAAAGCACATTTTATTTTACAGTCTAGGTAAAATTACGAAGAAAACTTTCAAGTGATGGACACTAAGTGAGTTGGGTTAAGATAGCTTCGTAAGCACATAGAACTTTTATACTTATTCATAGGTTTGAGCGTCTCTTTTACAGATTGCATTTAATACGAGAACTGTACAAAATAATGTTCAGATTTGGTTGTAACTTGAACTCGCTCTCTTCTCTCCGTAAATATGATTCAGATAACATAGTTTAAAAAAGGTTTTCTATACAAAAATTATTCTGCTTTTATCTGTTTCACATGAACATAGAACGCACTAAAGTGTGCGCTTTGGACATCTTAACTCTCATTTGCGACACTTTGTAGCCTTGAGAACCATTTCTTCATACAGACGGATGTGACTATATCCACTGAGCTATTGGTGCTATATATTGCTTCCTATGCCTGTTACATACATACGAGTAAGGGGTATAAGGACCGATTATAAATTGATATTTAGTAACAATATTTATACTGTATTTGTACTGTAATATTTGTACTGTATTATACTCTTAATACTTTATGAATTCTGATAGAGTTGCTAGACGTATTTAAATTTAGGTAGAAAATCTCTCAGTGTAGTTTTATCTCAAAATCTATTTAAAAGCTTAATTGATGGTATTAAAAATTTAAAAATATCGTTTCTCAGCGTGGCCTATAACTCTGAAAGTTTTCAAAATATTCTTGAAATTAAAATTGTTCTTATTTCTTTAAAAGTGTTACTAAAGTGTTGTGTTTTGTTTATTTAATAAATTTGGCAAAAAAGGTGTTTAACAGATCAGATCAGAACAGATCACAAACTCTGCTTACTTTGCTGCACCAACTGTGTATGTAAGTAAGTAAGTAAATTGATTGTGTGTGCGTTTGATGATTGGTTTTTATAAGCGATTGAATGCAAATTAACTAATATTAAACATTATATACAAATACATAATAAATACTCATGGTCTGCCGATGTAGTAGTAATAAATGAGAACAAAGATTTTGAATAGTATTTTTATAAAGAAATCCATTTAGTTAGTGTTGAAAGTATGAATATTAGTCATTTTTAAAATTAGCTCAAAGTTCATCGATCTGCAGTATTTAAGCAATAAATTAAAACAGGCGACGACTTAAAATACATAAGCGATTGTTATTAACGCTGACCTAAGCATTAATTGTAGCAACTTAATAAATACTAATTGTTTATCGCAACTCTGTACAGCTGTCTTCGCTATCAATTAGATAAGTTATTTTGTTGACAAAGCTATAAATAATCAACAATAACAATGTTTCAAGGGGCCCTCTCTCTGTCAATAAGTCTAGAATCTAGATAGATATGGCGCAGTTAGCTTTATACCTCAACCTGAAAAGCCCTGGAGTTAATGCCACTTGCTTTATACAAATCTTTTGTGAATTAATTTTACTGGCAATTTAACATTTTATTTTGTATCTTTGATATTTTTAGTTGGATTTAAAGTTGCCAATTTTATAGATGTTTTAAATCTGTTCGTTCTTTGTATATAAAGCCACATATCAAGCAGCTTATTGACTTTATTTCTTGGCTCTCTCTGCCTTTCTTTAGCTTTGGTCAACAGTTTGTGTATTACAATGCTTTTCTATCTGATTCTCTTGTATCTTGTATCTTGCGGTTATTATTGTCACCAAGCGTTGAGAACAAGTTTTTTTTCTCATTTTTACACTGAGCCAATTGACCCAAATTTCTGGGGCTTGTGCTTTTGTCTGAGTTTGAGTCTGAGTCTGGCCTCGACCCCGCCCTCTCCCCTTAGCTTCTCAGCGCCTTCTCTCACGCCCCCTTTTGAATCTCAGCCTCTGCCCAAGTCTGCGATTCAGTTTGGCATTTCTTGCCCTTTTTAGACCCCGTACTCTAAAAAAGAGTATAGGGGTCTATTAGGTTTGTCAGAAGCGAAATGTGCGTAACAGGCAGAAGGAGGCGTGGCCGACCCCATAAAGTATATATATTCTAGATCAGCATCAACAGCCGAGTCGATATAGCAATGTCCGTCTGTCCGTCTGTCCGTCTGTCTGTCTGTCCGTCCGTATGAACACCTGGATCTTTTAAACTACAAAAGCTAGAGACACCAAATTTGGAATGAAAGTCCGTTATTTTCGCGAGCAGATCAAGTTTATTTCAAATTGTTGCCACGCCCCTTACCGCCCCCGCAATGAGCAAAAAACCAGACACACCTCGAAAAAAATTTTCTTTTAGGCCAATAACTCAGTAACTATGGCACTTAGGAACACCATTTCTGGTAAACAGGTTGCTAGAGACATCCTTAATGCAATGCCATTAAAAATTTTGAGCTGCCACGCCCCCTTTTCTCCTGAGAGTTAACCAAACGTTTTCACTTTAATGCCATGTTTAAGGCATTTATTCATATAGTAGGGTATTGTAATTCAACATAAGTATAGAGACATATAAAATCAAACTATTCTGAAAGTGCCATCATCATACTACTTTTAACAAAAGAGCTACTGCGTTACAAAGTTTGTTATTTAACTGCAATATCACTTACGCGCGAGAGCGAGACAGAAACATACAAACACATGTTCGAACGTTTTCGATGCTTGTGCGGCGACAGCGCTGCCGGCAGACGCGGTGGCGACAGCGCTGCCGGCAGACGCTGGCCGCGCCGAATACACACATACATACATACATGCATACATATAATTTCAAACGAATGTGTGTTTGTAAGAATAAAACGTAAATGCTGATTATCGGAGAATTCTTGAAAGTGGCGCGTGGTGCAACTGATAGTTAATTTAATTGTTAATTCATTTTTTTAAATTTCAATTCTAAATGAACATATAAAATTAAAAATTTTAAATTTCATTCGAAAATTTGAATTCAAATTGAATACAATTGCGCACTACCATGGGAGTTCGGGGTCTTTTACAGTCGGCTCGATCGACTGTAGCCTTTCTTACTTGTTGTTTTTGTAGTAGACGTGTCGTTTTTGCAGTTATTTGTTATTTAGTGGGTCGTATTAAGCGAAAAGGCATTTGAACTTTGTGGCAAATACTTCGGAATGGAGGTAAAGAGTCGGCGTATAGAAAGGGGGTCAAAAGTGCGATGAGGCACGTGTTTCGTGTGAAAGGTTCGCAAAATCGTCGTTCATCTTGAATCTTAATGCATACTAATAACAATGAATGCTTAATCTTTGTTATTTTGAAATGTCTTCATTAGAGAACTGACGAAATGACAACATGACGAAGTGACGAAACTCACAAAACGATGAACCGATTCCATCTGAAAAGTAACTTAACGACTTTGGCGTTAATTACTACGCAACTTTAAAGTTTCTTAATCGCAAGTTTCTTTCGGATGCAATACTCTATTCGGTTGCGATTGATTGAAAACTTGGTAAAGACAGCGATGTGCATTGCACTTGTAATATTAAATATTCGAAACAATTAAAAAGTTTTTACTTTAAGAAATTCAGTTTCTACTCATTAAATTCTGTTTTATTTTGTTAAACTTTAAGCAAAGTATTTTAAACTTTATTTAAGTATAAAAGTTACTTTAAACAGCGTTTCCAGGTGTTATTAATCAACTCTTAACTATGTGTAGAGTCTACACTGTCGACCCTGTAATTGAAAAGTACAAAATGTCTTTGAAGTTGAGAGTATGAAAGATTAAGACGGACTTTTTGTATATGAAGTATCTGTGCTTTTTGTTTAATTTAAAAACACATAAAAGGCAAAGATTTTAAAATAATTCTAAACAAACTCCAAAATCATTTAATATACATGGTCTTCTGTAAACGATTTTATACTGATAAGAATCGGCCAATTATGTGATTAACACAGTTGTCTTGGCTACGATCGATAGTGCATAACTATTATATTTTGTATATATTTAAAGGAAGTGCTTCATTAAAACACTGAAGAAATACAGGGTCGCTTTTAGTCTCACCGCATGATTAAACCATTTCCAACTAGTTTTTTTTCTGTGCAATTCCAAAGAGTTTTACACACCTTAAGGGGGTTTTTGCAGCCCTAAAAGAGGGCCATCAGCTCATCTGCAATTCAATTCTGCATCTTTCGAGTTATGCAAAAGGAAAATTCTGCAATCGCGAGCAAAGAAACGAACGTGTGGAAAATAAAGACAAAGAAAAAGCCAAGTTGCTTTTATGAGTGTGTTGCAATTAAGTTGCAGGTGGCAAGCAAGCGCTTTTCAGCCGCTTTTCCACGCTTTTAAGGTCCACACTTTTTTGGATTCATGAGCTCGCTCGCTTTGTATTTGTAATCACTTAGACATTGTTTTCTTATTGTTATTGTAGTTGTCGTTGTTGTTGTTGTTGATACTTTTTGTGCTTCAATTGTTTTTGTTGTTACACCTTTTGGCGCATTAATTAAGTGTACTTCCTTGTGTTTGAAGTACACAAAAACAGGTAACAAATACGAGGTTTGATAAGCAGATAAATTTGCATTTGCATTTCGCTCTTATCACTCGTAAAAAGAATTACGATTCGGAAAGTGTTGAAAGATACATTTTGACCAAGTGAATCATTCAAAACGACGTCACTGCAATCTAGACGTCAGTAATGGCGAAACTTTAAGTAGCTTTATCACTATCAAAAGTTATCCACAAGATAGCTAAATCAATTAGTCAAACCTTAAGCCTGAATTGTGGTTAAGTATTTAATTAGTTGTCTGTTGTCACATTAAAATTTCATTTGATTGCGCACGACAAGCAAAAGTTTCCTTTTTCTGTTGTCATTGAGCAATCTTTGGCTTTGAGGCTCATATTTTATTCAGGAAACTGCAGGGAAAGCTTTTTGCGAACAATGAACAAGAAACGAGAAGAGGCAAAAGAGTAGGTCTTCCATCGAGTTAGCTTCACTTATCAATTTTAAATTTGTATGTTGTTAAAACCAATTTGGCTTGTTGAATTTGAAATTTATAAAACTTAATTTAATGTAACTTAAATTCAGTTCATTACAAACATTTAAAAACCTATTACAATTTTATCTATTTATAGTTCTACGACTACTGCAACAATTGCTTCCATACAAAACAAATTGCCATTAAGAATAAGAGAAAATTACTTAAAGGAATTGTAACTGCCAAAAAACAAAAGAATTACTTGTGAAGATATCATAAACATATGCCTAACAATATGCGGAGCTCTGAAATTAGCAAATAAAAGTAAGTAAAATTAAATTTCCTAATACTTTTAAATCTAAGCAATGCTTTGTGGATTATATTATAAGATCGTTGTGGAACTCAGTTTAGTAGAGTTCACAACCGCTCTTGAGGGCGAATACAGCATGGAACGCAAAGCAGTGCTCACAACAAAACCCAAGTCTCTTACCCAACAAGCAGTGTGTGAGTATAAGAGCAGAGGTGTGTGTCTGGACTGATAAATGTCTTATGAATAAAATAAAGCGGAGTATTTAAAAAGTTAACGTTTATGTTTAAAACTAAAGTAATTTTTTCACCTTTTCAGCTTTATTTGGACATTTTGAGACATTAGATAATCTTAGTCACTATGGACGCACCAGATGCTGGTCGCATTATACGTGCACCTGCACGTCGCAAGCGTAATGACGAGCAGCTTATGGACAGGGTGAGTAAACTTTATCAAATACAGGGTGCTAATAGATAAAACAGTCAGTTTCGATCAACTAGAGCAGTACTTGCACTGCTTGCTATATAATATAAGAGTAACAGCTGATAGTTTTCAGTTAAAGGGTGTCTGACAGCCATGTTACTTGGTTGGTTCACACTTGTTTGGCGTTTTGTGTTTGTTTTTCCACTTTATCATTTCATTGAACTTGTTGACTCTCATTTTCTATTAACGACAGCGTACAATCCAGTTTCCACAGTTTCTCAGCCGTCAAAAAGACTACGAATTAAAAAAAAAAAAAAAAAAAAATTATAAAAAAATGAAAGTTTTAATGTCGCATTCAAAATATAAAAAGAAGCAAGACACGCACGCCTACAACGCACGTAGGCGTTTTATTTGATTAGTTGAGGAAATTCTTTCATTAAATGGTTTTTTTTTATAGTTTCTTCGTGGTGATAAAATAAATCGTGATTGGATTGTACCAAGCTTGGTAAATGAATATCTAAAAGAACGTTGGTTGTGTGTGACCCAATTACTCAACCTTATTCTCGTCCTTTTTTCGCATTTGCACTGCTTGCCAATTAGCGATAACATCCACAAGTTCATTAACATTGTAAACGCAGGCACACGCAAATCACACCACAGACAATTCCACCACTCACAAAGTCGCGCACTCAAAGTAACCCACAATTAGCGCGCCTCAAATTTCACGCAATTAAAAGATATATAATAAAAACAACGCCTTGCTACCAACAGAAGCAACAATTAGTTGGTTTTAATGTCAAGTTCAATGCACGCAGACATATGTACATGCAAACGCCCACGCTTTAAAGCTTTTGCCAATATCAAAATACTATTAAATAATAAACGAAATCAAAAGCAATGAGACAATAGCATTAACAACAACAACAACAGCACGTGAGAGCACGCGCAATACTTTCTCTCCCCAATGGTGAAGTGCATAACAAAACAAAACGCAAAAGCAAAAAAACAAAAACAAACACATAGAGCAAAAGCTCTCTTTGACCTTTTCTCCAACAAAAGCAACTTCACCACAGCAACTCAACAGCTGTGCGCGTTACTCCAATGGCTCGCTCTGGAGTTTGAGAGTCAAAATGATCTTTGGTTTGCTCTCCCATTTTTGCTATGGCTCTCCGTGAGAGCTGTGTGCTGAAAAGGTTTCTGTTGTTGCTTGTGCTTTACTTTATGGTCTGCGGCTGCTGTTGCTGTTGACGCTAGCGGCTTTTACCTTCGCCACTCTCGCTCAACGACGCGACGGCGCTCTGAGCATTTGCCGCTGTCTGTTGTCTGCTGTTTGCTGTTTTCTGTTCGCTGCTCGCTGCCTGCGTCGTAGGCTTTGCGCAGTTTGTTAGTCGCTGCGCTGTGTTAGTTACAATTTGTATTCCACTTGGTGCGCGCATTTCTCGCCGCGCTGCGCTCTGTGTGTGTTTACAAACACCACCACCGCCCCTCTCTCTCTCTGTCTGTCTCTCTCTCACCACCCACCGTTCGCATTTGTATTGGTGCGTTTCTTATTGCAATTTTCGTGAGCAATTTTGCATTTTGCAATTCGAGTGCAGCGAGTGCGCGTAAAAGAAAATTATGAGAAAAATCGTAATAGAATGTTGTTAAAAAATGTTGATGAAATTTTTAATGCGACGACCCGCTTTTTGTCTGCCCAAAAACTAAAAAACTACGAGTTTTTCTGCGGCCTTCGGACATATTCGGTGCGTGTAATTCGGTCGTCGCCGTCGTCGTTGTTGCCGTAGTTGCTGACGCCAACATCGTTTGTGACTGCGCTGCCAGCGGCGCTGCTTGCAAATAATTAGCAGCGAGTCTCTCAGTTGTGTTCAGTATAAATGACCAAAATGACGTTATATAATCTGTGAACTGCGACTGCAAAATTTGTGAGCGCTCTCCTGCCCCTTTCCCACCCCCCACAACCAACCCCTTCTATCAAGTCATTAGCAGCAACAGATTTTTGTTGTTGTTGTTCTTGTTAATCAAATGAAACGACAAGTTGATTAGATCATATGGGAGGGAACGAGAGTAGAATAAAGACCTGAGGCATAGATAAACAAAAACTCAATTACAACTAAGCGTGGAGAAAGAGAGGGGCAAAGGGAACGAGTAGGGAAGATAGAAATTTATAGGGATACTAAATTAGTCTAACATTGATTTAAGCAAATTAATTCTCAGTGTATGACTTTTGTGTTGGAAATCTCAGCATAATAAATGTGAGATGAGGAACATCTGCTCATATAAAATATGAATGCAGCTGAATCTAGCTCTATATTGAAGTAGATATCGGAAGTTGACTCAAAAACCGTAAACAAATAAAAATATTCTAAAACCTAATTAATAACTCGTTGACTATAGTAAAATATGTATTTATATTCCATAGTATATTTATATTGTGATAAATCAAGTTAAAATTAATTACGTATATCCAAAAACGATAATCCCCATTGAAGACCTGCTTGACCAGACACTTTTTAGCATAACTTGATTAAAATTTATATCATTTTTAATTGGTTTAAGCTGAAAGGAAACCTTCAAAATATGTATCTATTTTTTAAACTTTGTAATATTGAGTTTTTGTCAGTATTTCAAGAACTTTCAATTCGCAACGGTGGCGTATGCGTAATTTATCAAAAACTGTTTACGACTTTTTAATAGTCTCGTTTTTAATAGGCGTTGTGTTTTTATCATTTGCTGATATGCTCAGCGTACCAAAAATAACAGTTCTCCAGATAAAAGCCAAGCAAACACGCACCAACACGTAACGCAGAAAAATTAAAGCTACAAAACTTTGTTTCCTCGAAATGTCAATGCAAAATTAATTCAATTTCATTTCCATTGCAAAAATCGAAAAAAGTCGAAACGGGAATAACAAAACGTTGAAAATAAATTAAAGTCTAACGGTTGTTACCTTTTTTATAAGGCGACAATTCGCTGATAACGAGCGTAAGAAAGAGTAGAAAGAGTGAAAACACATACTTGCGAGTAAATGGAAAGGTAGTCGAATGATGATAAGAGATAAGGTATAAAAACAAAACAAGCTTGATATGCAAACGAAAACGAGTAATAAAAGTAAAGAGAAATACGAAGGGCGAGAGAGAGAAAGATAGAGCGAAGCAAATAATAAAATATCACTCTATTAAAATTCTTAGAAATAATTAATATTTATGAAATTGGATAAATTTGCATATGAATAAAATATGAACAAAGTTAACGTGGCCAAACATTGTCTTTGAAGCTTTAAAAGAACTAAAGAGAGAGAGAGAGAGAGAGAGAGAGAGAGAGTACAAATTTAAATTTATTTTTGTTATTTGTTTTTATTTGCGGCAATTGGAACATAAGCCATGTGTCTCATTTGTCCCACTGTCAAACCGAAAACATATGCAGTCTCAACAGCTGTTGCAAAGACGGTCACCTCACCTCCTACCCTACCCTGGCCAGCTTTTAACCTCACGTTTGCTCTGCTGTAGATAGATGGCGTGCAAAATGTTTAGAGCCGCAAAGACAATTGACATTTACATGAAATGAAAGTCAAAGAGCAAACAGTGAAACAAAATACAAATAATAATAATAACAAAAGAAAAAATAAAAACAATGTAACTGTGTTGAGTTGATTTAAGTTCAGTTGAAATTTCACATCAACAACAACTATAACAAAAACAGCGACAAAGCCAGAGAGTGCAAAATTAGTGTATTGTTCAAATCAACACATCTGTGACAACAACAGCAACAAAAAACACAAATACAAACAACAACTACAATATGCGGCATTTAATCATGACCCCAACATCGCTGTCGATGTCAACGCCAACGCTCTCGTCGCTGCATCATCAGCGCATGTCGCAGTCACAATCGCAGCTGCAGTCGCAGTCGCCGTCACCATTAACGCCACATTCGGCGTCGCCGTCATCATTTTTTGGTGCCTCCTCCAGTTCTCCGAAATTCCCAGCGAACTACGAACGCAGCGAAAAAGTGAGTGCAAAAACGAAATTAACACAACCGCTCTGTGTGTGTTAGTGGGTGTGTTGGTGTGCTTGTGAGAGCCTTTAACAGTTATAAAGCTCAACGTGCATAAGTTACGCTTATTATTCATGAATGAATCGACTGAACTTGGGACGAAATACTTTTTGCCATTCATTACGTACCGCTTTTCAAATAAGCTATAAATTGTGTACAATACATGAGTTGTATAGAGTATTTTGGTATCGTAGATGAGTTTACTGAAATGGTTATGTTTGTCTTGAAGTAAACAGCGAGTGGTGAATTTGTATGGCAAGCTCACCATAAAGTCACAAGTTTCCACCACACCTGCCAGTCATGGTACATTTTAAACACTTTTGGTACTTTTTTGTAGTCTCTTGAACATTGTACACTTATGAGTTTAAAAATAAAACTTAAATTAAACCATTTAAGCTATTAAGCTCAACATAAAGTCATACACAAGCTTCCACCACGACTGTCAGTCTTGGTACATTTTAAACACTTTTGGTACTTTTAGGCAGTCTATGGTACATTGTACACTTATGAGTAGGTTTTAAAATAATGAATGTATTATTTTATTAAAATCCATTTCGGTTAATTGAACTTTTGAGGCTATTAATCGCTTAATGAGTTATCAGCTAATCGATAGCAAGCGACTTTTGCACATACAATATTAAAAACTTAATGTGCGTCTTCTACTACTAGTGTTAAAAACAAAGTTTTACTTTTCTGCATTTTCACTCTCGCTTCCAATTTGTTTGTTGTAAACATTTGTTAAATTCTTTTCGTGCTAACCGCAACGAAATGATCTCTTATTATGCTTATTATACAAGTTCTGCCTTTCCGCATGCAATTAGCAAAAACTTTTTCAAATGTCAGCGAATGCGATTAGAGAAGCAAACAATTTTCTAGTTTGTTTTCTCCCTAGAGCCGCAACAAACTTGTAGTGCTTGTTGTTGTTGTTATTGTTGTGTAATGCGCAATAATTAATGAACAACAGGGGAAAAAAGTAAATTCTGATTGAGAAACTTTTGAGTCCCAATCGTAAAGTTCAAGGTGAGCACTAAAGATGACGTTGTTAAAATGGGAAACAAGCACGCAATTTTTAAAAAATGCTGATTTTGGTATTTGCTTTGCATATTTCTACCTTTCGTTTTCATTTCTGCTGGCAAGAGAAAAACCATTTTCCAGCCGCTTTGCGCTTTTTGGAGCAGAAAACATTAGGCTAAGAAAAGTTGCATTCATGGGGCGATCGGGTTTTTCCTGCGCACAGTCGTCAAAACATTTTCTCAATCTCATGTTGTTTTCTCATATGCAGATGCTCGCCGTTTTCTCCACCACCACCCACTTGCACTCCCCCATCCTTGCTGCTACTCACTCTTTTTTCTACACGAATGATGGACATAATTGCCTTACCACGCCCACAAACGCCCAACGCCCGCATCGTAATTGTTTTGCCCCATATGCCGTGGTTTCGATGTATGTTCATCAAAATGCACATTGCGCATACGCCGCGTTATCTGCAGAGGCTGTAACAATGGGGAACTGCTCAGTGTTGGCTAAAATTTAAAGCTAAATAAAGCTAATTTAAGCGTTAAAGTATAAATTAAACTAAATATATAAATTTAAAAACACTTAAACAAAATTATTTTTAAGTCTTTTTTAATCAATTACAATATTTGTTCGTATAGATTCATCTACAAAAGCGTGACAAAATATCAATATATTATATTGCTAAATCTAGCTGTAAAGTAGCTTAAATAGCACCACTGCAGTAGCTACTTGTTTTCAGTTCTTGTGTATTAAAAAGCGTGTGTGTGTGTGTGTTGCAAACGCATCGAGAGTAAATTGCACTCCATAAGCCGGTAGTTGTCTACCTTCCCCTCTGCTTTCCCCTTATCCACCCCTTACAAAAAGTTGTATGATAGAAAGAAATTCAAGTTGTTTGCCGCAGATTTTTCCTCATGTTGTTTTGTTCTACTTTTTGTACTACAAGTTGCCCGTTGCCTGTTGCCGGTTAATGGCAGCATCTCTTGGCCATGTTGTGTCTTCTTAATGACCAACGCTTCAGTTTGCCTTGGGAAAGTGCTGTCGGTCCGTCCGTCCGTCCAGTGAGACGAACCGACTGTACATTCATATCTTTCTTGTTGCTTATTTCTAGTCTATCGTTTATTATTATGAACATTAGTTTGTGGCACTTTCTAAACGCCTTCAAAAGACAAAGACAAAAGAAAACTGTCGCTGATTTGTTAGCATTTCTAATAAGTAAATGTTGGCCTAATCGAATCGAAGATGGCCAATTCACAAAATAAGGCTATCATTATGAGCATTTATGGCAAACGATCGGTGAAAATCACTCGTGTCGTGTTAGCCACAAACGGCAAATGGCTATTTAATAGTAAACAAGTGAGAACGTTTGCAACTTTGAGAGTGGGAGACTAAACTTGTAAGACTGCTAACTACCCTGTAATTTAAGTAGAATTTCCATTACTGGTTTATACTTTCCTTTTATCAAAGTTGTCCACAATCTCTGCAGAAGTGTTGTTTAAACTTGTCATAAACTATTTATATGTTTATTTATTTATAAATGTTTACTGTTTCTTATCAAGTTATCGCCATAACTTTTATCGTTAAGAAATGTTTTGATTTCATGCTGACATCAGGTAATTATTTGCGAGACTTGTGATTAAATAAGTATTTAGTTAACTTTAATGCTTTGAACAACATATAATTCTTTACTTATTTTCTATGAGAAAAGGAAAATTCTAAACGACTTTGTCGCTTAAAAGAAAAGTTGTCGCCGTTTACTCCAGTTGCTGTGAAAGGAAACGCGTTCTACAAGTATTTTCTGTCTTTGCCTCTCACTCTAACTGTCTCTGTCTCCCTCCTTGACTTTTCCTACCACACTTTCCACGCTTGTCATGAAATGTTTAATTAAAATGATTTATATTCAAAGTGCATTTTGCATTCTTTTGCTGTCGATTTACTTGATTAATTAGAACTGCAAGAAAGGAAAGTGCCATGAATAAAGTTTATTGTTCTCCCTCGCTCTCTCTGTCTGTGTCTCGTCTCATTCTTCTCCCCTACGCCCCTCTAGCCCCTACTGCTTAATCGCTGCCAAGCCCATACATCATTTAACAGCATATGCACAATTTTCATTTTGCGGAAAACTGTATCAATATGAGTTCTGTCAGTGTCCATGACTCACAGGCAGTTTCCCAACTTGTATTGGCCTCAATCGCATACACTTACATATATCTACAGTGCAGCTTGGCTAAAGTGAACGCGCTTGTTTTGTGCTTAAAAGGAATGAAATAAATAAAAACAGTTAGAGCAAGTGATTGCTATTAAATTTTATAAAACTTATTTTATTGCATAGATTCTTGAAAAAAATCACATTTTAGAGTTATGTTTATTTTGTGGGCGAATGAGGCGTGGTTTCATAAAGAATCTACTTCCGAAATGGCATGTTTGCAGTTCTTACAACCCCATAAATCCTCCAACTTAATTCAGATGGACTTGGATTTAGCCGCTACTCACTCGTTGTCCATCAAGAGTAGACATAAATATAATAATATTGTTATTGACTCTCTTCACCAAGTTTAAACTGTCAAAAGAGCAATAATTGTGGCATATTGCCAGTGTTCACTGTATTTAAAATGTATGTTTAAATTGCTGCACAGCTTGTTTGGCCTTTTGCTGTTGTTTTTTGGCAACTGTCGAACTTTTTTTGGCTTTCAAATCCATTTTTTATCTAGGCTGCAGACTGAGTTGAAGCAAACGAAAAAAAAATAAACGTGCTGATGTTTAATTGAAAGGCTTTTGTTGCTGTTGTTGTTGTTTGTGGTATGCAACCGAGGGGCAAGTTTGCGGTGGCAAGTTTGTTGTGGCACAATATAGAGATTAGCTCGGACTTGAACTGTTTGTTAATTTATGCAGAGCTGTCAAAGAATTTCAACAAGGAGACAGTGTCTCCATGTGTCTCTGTGGAAAGTGGCAACAATTGAAAGCCATTTGGTTTTTGTCTACACTGGTCATTGTCTCGCTTCTCGCCAGCCTTGGCTACACCCACGCCACTGAAAAAAAACGAGTCCGAGAAGGAGTCGGAGAGGCGGTGTGGGTGGCGGGGTAACTTGGATAACTTGGAGACGAAGTCCAGAGACAGCGAGCATTTTCTTATTGCATTTTTCGTCCGGCACTTTTCTGGGAAAGTCTCGCTGTTGCTGCTGCTGCTGGTGCTGCTTTCCTTTTACTTTCAACTTTTGCATGTCGAGCATTTTTCATCTGTTTTACTTTTTATAGCTCCCTTGCTGCGCTCTTAGATTTGCATTTCGCCCATCGATAAAATGTATATACTAACTATATACTAGTTGCTTGGTATATATACTACTGTGTATCGCAATGTGTTGCCAATTTTATTAGGTTGATCTCTTTGCTAATTTTTGTGCGCCGATGTGGAAAACTCTGCCCGCTTGGCCGCCTTACAGCCTGCAAATTGTTTTCCCTTTTCTGCATTTTCCGCTGCCGTCGCCGTTGCCACCTTGAGGCGCAGTCACCCATGTTGCTGAGCTCTTGTTACTCATTTTCTGGATAGTAGTTTTCTCAAATAAAATAAAAATCACAGAGTAGAGTGTTGGGCCATTAGCATGATTAATGTTTTTCGTTGCTGTTTTTTTAGGTTTTGTTTCCCATATCGTTGTCTCTTTCAAAAGTTTAAACATCTTTTTTTTTTGGTGTATTAAAGATCTTGTTTTAATGAGAAATTCAGTTGTGGGTGTGCGCTTGGAAGCACTCACCATAATGCTAATAAAAATGCACGCGGAGAAGTTAAAAAATTAATAATTGAAATCCGTAGATTTATGTATTTGCATATTTCCAAAAAATAAAAATAAAATGGGTTTTAATAGGCAGAAAGCAAGTTAACATTTTTCGTTTAAATTTAATATATTAACAAGAAAATCGGCTTGCCAAAGATTTAATACTCTTGCAGTCATTCAAATTGCGCTCATTTAGTTTCAATTAATAAATAAGACAAAAGTTGTTCATACCAAGGATTAGAAAACGTTTTGTCTTATGGTTGCTAAAATTTCGAGACAAAACCATAATATCCTCTGCAAAGGTACGACAAGATTTTCTTTAATGGATTTTAGTAATGAAAGTAATTTTTTTTTAAATAATTGCCTTCAGTGCGTTGGAATTTGAATTATTTTATTGAGATAACTTAAGGTGGTTGCAGCATTAATTAAAAACCTTATTTTTTAACTTTATAGAAGTAAAATTGAATTAGTAGATACATAACGTTGAAATAAGGAACCAACAAATACTTATTTTGGTAGCAAAAATTCAATTAAGTTTAAGACACATAGATATTCGTATGGAGTTCTTTAATACTTTATATTTTCCTTCAGTAAACTTTCTCAAATAAAATTGTTAGCTTATGAAGTTAAGGAAATCTTGCAAATATTCCATATCTTAAATCCTATTTAAGAACTTCGCTAATTTCACTCCAAGCCAGAAATCTAATTAGAATATCTTGTTTAATTCTCACTGTGTGTAACCAAATGTTTATCACCTATTATTACGCTCTTAAAAGAAAAGATTTCATGGTAATTCGTGGCTACAGTGAGACATCAAACATGACAAACGAAACAGACGTGACGCCCAAAAGAACTTGACTGACAAATCACCTTAAAACCAACAAGAAAAAACTAATTACAATTACATTATGTGGAGCACATAAATTGCCACACATTCTCGCACTTGCAACACCAATTGTATATTTAAATATATATGTGTAGGTTAATATAGTTTATGTATGTGGAGACTACAAAAGAAACGTGTGACATAAAATAAACAACGGTAAACGTTGCTCAGTGCAACTTCTAACCCAAACACACAACAAAGAGGGTTAAAACGCCGCCAACCTTAACGTCCCTCTGTCCCCACCGCCTCTCTGCCACACCCCCCAACTCACCACACATCAACCTATTAAATGTAAACTGTTGCATGTTGCTTATGGTGTTGTTCATCGTGTTGTTTCCCATGTACAAATAGGCACGAAAAGCGTAATGCTGACCATAAAACAATGCAAAACAGTTAGACCAAGTGACACAAAGTAACGAAAAGAGACACAGAGAGAGAAAGAGAGAGAGAGAGGGGAAGGTAAATAGAGAAACAGAAGGCCCACACTCCAAATTATAACCAACTGGGCGTAAAAAGTCAATGAACTTCTAAGCCAAAAAATAAAAAAGTTAAATAAAATAAAACAAAACGAAATGCAAATGGAAATGGACATGGACATGAGTGATAATGTCTGCTGGGCAACCTATGTTATAGAAAAGATCAGGGCAAGCAAAGCGTAGCACACCTTGAGAAAGAACTGGGCATATGAAGTAAGCTCTATATAAATTTAGCATCGAATTGGTGCTGGGAAAATTCAAAAATTGCTAGTAGAAATAGCAGAAATAAATATAAAGAAATATACAAGAAATCTTTTCTATTTTATATGTCTCTACTTATCAATTGCTAAACTTTTGCCACTTTTCAGTGCATTTGTTTTCAAGTTCTTATGACTGACTAGTTAACATGTTTTTGTTTAATTACAATACAATTACTTGAATGTATATAATAAATACGCTGATTTGCTTTGCTGAACACCCGCTACACATATATATTTCATTTTCCTATTCGAGTTCAGGATTTGCATAACTTCTGTTGTTTCTGGCATTGAGCACCGGAAAAACGTGACCAGTATTTAAGTTAGAGAACCCATTGCAAAACAAATGTGTGATTGTCAGCCGGCTCTTAATAGATAGATAATTGTATATACCCAGTCATGTATCAGATATTAACTGTATAATTATACAGATTCGATGTATTTATATGCGATCGTGATTGGTACTGATTTGTTTTGGGGTTTGGCCGCAAGTCAAAATGAATTTTGGATGATCTTGGGACTTTGAAATGTGCGTTCCGCTCTTAAAAGTGATTTAACTCCCATCTTAACTCATACTTGAAGCTATCAATCATCCTTACACTTATATTACTTACTCGTATAATTATTTGCCGATCGCGACTACATAAAAATGTCAGGAAACAGTTCCAAGCCGATCATTCACTCTCCCAGCTTCAACTTTGACATTCCTCTTGACGGCAGCTTGGGCTAAGACTTATGGCCGCTTTTCTTAGCCAACTCTTCAATTGCACTTGCCAGCCAAGTCTTGTCTTTCCACCAATTTAGATTTTCAAAGCGGCTTTAACTTGAATTGTCTTTTATGTAATACTTGCAAGGCATCACTTGAAAGCAGGAAAGAGAAAGAGAAGAAGAAAGGAAAACAGAGAAAGAGACAGAGAGAGAGAGGGGAAGATGAAAAGAGGTCATTAATGAATTGGCGGCAGTTTCACGTCTTGACGGTTTTAATGTCTACTGATGGTTTTTTGTTGTAGGCCCTGTTGAGGCCTCTTTGAGGTAGTGTTAATCACACCATAATAAAAAATTAGTTTACAATTTTCACGTCGCTTTTCTAACGGAAATTCGTAAACGTAACCGCAGCTATACAATCCGATAAGATATTTTCAAGTTACTTACACTTTCAAAAGTAAATTTGTTAGGAACTCCGAAACAAAAAAAACATTGGGTCAAAGTATTTCTGGCTAAATTAGTCATAACATTTTGGTTTTGGATGCCAAATACATTTACTTGAACGTTTACATTCGACATTTTGGGTCATTCGAACATTGTCAATTCAAAATCCAACATCAAAATTTTAGCCAAAATATCCAAAAATATTTTTATTAAAGTTTTACTAAATTTGTAAAAGTTTTTTTTAAAGTATACAATATTAAAATGTGTTCTCCTTGCGGACCGTGCAGCCCTTGTGATCCTTGCTGTGGCCCTTTTGAGTGCTCGCCAAAATGTTACAATTCGGCACAATTGGACGCACTGCCTCAGTGTGCACCCCGCATTCCGCCCCCTTTTCCCAAGTGCATAACGGTACAGCAACCTCCTCGCTTAATTTGCAAGAAAAGAGTTGTCTTTACCGAGAAAATCGTACCAGAGCCGATGGTTGTAAACCGTTGTCGTCAGATCACAGTGCCGAAAGTTGTGGATGCCACGCGAGTGATTAAAGTACCGAAACTAATCTGGGTATCGCAAATGGTTCGGGAACCTCGTGTCATATACTATCCATCCATGATACCAGATCCATATGTCGTCTGCTATCCGAAGCGTGTGTGCGAGCCTCGTGAAGTTTGCCAATCGATATTATGCCAACCTAAGCCGCAGACAATCGATATACCGCCTCCAAGAGAATACTGCTGTTATCCGAATGGACCGATCAATTATAAGCCCAGTGCCGCTTGTCCCCCGTGTCCCATTGGGCCCTGTGCACCCGGAGGTGCATGTTGTCCTCTTCCCTGTTTCTCGACGGGCCAATATCCTGTGTGTGAGACACGTTGTGGACCTTGCGGCCCATGCGGACCTGGTGGACCCTGTGGACCCTGTGGACCGTGTGGACCAGGCCGTTGTGGCCCATGTGGACCTTGTGGCGGACCCTGTGCTGTACCCAATTGTGGACCCTGTGGTCTCACAATGCCATCGGGTCCGTTTATTCCTGGACCGTGTGGTCCTTGTGGTACCGGCTGTGGACCGTGTGGAAATGGGCCATGTGGCCCTTGTGGACCATGTGGACCCTGTTCACCCCCCTGCCCATACGAGTCGCCCGAATGTGGACCCTGTTATCCTTGCGCTCCCACACCCTGGAACACTCATTGTGGACCAGTTGGACCGTGTGGTCCTCAAGTCCCTTGTGGTCCTGGTGGTCCTTGTTAAACATTTCAAAAACCTATTGATCCTCGCCCAATACTTTGCTCGGAAATTCACATATTTACGGTATAATAAATTAAGTGTGTTGCTTCTTTTTCGTTTGGCTCCACTTTGATATTGTTTTTGGAAATCGTTCTGTTCTTTACTTTTACACGCAACATAGTAATTTAAACTGAATTTTTAAAATAGCATACATTTTATATACACGGCTTTCGCAGTTATAACTAGTTGAAACTGTATCTGTAACTGTCCAAATGTATCTGACCCGCTTAAACTCTATGCCGTCATTTTCGACACGCGCAATTACATTTTTGACTAACCCCCAAAAAGCATATTTTTTTTTTGTTTTTGTAAACAATGAATAGTTTTTTCTATTTTGTATTGTTATTGTCGTGTTTTTTGTTTTTACATACTTAAACTTGATTTGTGCTGGTCAATGCGCAACTTGACCAAAATGCCTTTGATGTGGCCGTTTGCCAGAATTTGGCAAGTGCCAAAAAACACGCTGTCAGAATTTACTTAGATTTATGCGTGTCTCTGCTTAAAGTATCGATATTTGTTAAGGCTTTTAAAAGTAAACGTGTTAAACAAAACATGATTCTATAAGGTAACATTGCTGCACTAAGTATTCATTGCTATGTTTGCAAATCCAAAATTGTTTTGCTACGCTTTTGACACGTTTTTGTTGTTGTTTTATCAATTCTTGAAAGCAAACTTTGTTTATATATTCGAGCAACCTACATGATTACCACTTGATTGATGTAGGGGCACTCCTCCAAGTCTTTCGACACGTCGCGACGCGTCTCGTCTTGCTTCGTTCCGTTTCGTTTTCTGAGATATTGTATCTACTGACGAGTGTGGCTACCGTATACACTTATAAATGACGCTCCAGGCTCTCGTCATACATAAAAAATTGTGACAAAAAAACTTAATTATCGTTGAAAACAATATTTAATTTGATTTCACGTGATTTTTGATATTTAAACAGGTTTGGGTTCAAATAGATTGATGTATCGACTTGAGATAAATAGATTAGACATCTTGGTATAAATTTATTCAAAATTAGTAAGATAAATAACTGTTAACCTTAGGAGAGGAGAGTAGAAACTTCACTTTACATACATATTTATATACCTACATATGTAGTAGATCATATAAGCATTTTAAATTTAAAAAGGAGTTAGATATTTCATGCTTTGCCCATTACACAAAAATTAACCCAAAAAGGCCATAAAATAACTTAATTAAAATACTAACAAAAATATAAGTTCCGGCTTAAGTAAATGTCGTTTGAAATTATAGCAAATTTATGTCTTCTGATTAAACTAAAGCGAAGATAATTAGAGGTCGAGCAGTAAAAACTGTGCCAGTCTGCTGGTAGCTATAAGATTTCACTAATTTGCATACTGATGAATGCTGCAATGTCCATGATTATGAACTGTTTATCAAGCCATTAGCCGTAAACGCCCACAACGCGGCACGCCCACAGCTAAGAGTTTTCAGCGAGCCAATTGACTTTCTTTAGTTACCACGGAAATGTCCACAGTTTTAGTTTAAGTTTCCACTTTCAAAGTTGCAGCTTGTATTTTTTTTTAAACTGTCCACCCACGATTAAGTCATTGCTAATGTTTTTGTTGCTGTTGTTGTTTTCTTTCGTATTGACAATTGTTTAATTTGTTTTTTCCCACTTTGGACGACAAGTCGACAATTAATTTGCTTGTTCATTCACTTTGTGTTGTATTTGTTGCTTGATTTATGAATTAGTTGCACGACAAAAATCACAGAAATCACAAAAAACACAGAAATCACTGAAATTCTAAGAAGGTTTCAGGTTTCTAATACGCTTCGAATTTCGCAAATGCATTTCTAATGAGATACACAGCAATTCCGAGCTTTAAAATCGCCTCAAGTCCATTCGATTCGATACGATTCTCAAGAGGTTGTGATGTCAGCTCGGCAGATGATGTCAGTTTTATTATTGTTTTTTGTTCAACTTCTGATTACTTTGTTGACTTTGTGTCTGCTTTTCGCTGTTGACCAAATATCTAAACAGATAAAAAGCATTAATATTTAGTACATGACATTTGTTTTTGCTACAATTTGTTATTTACAATAGTATTAAATATAGTTTCTGATTGCCAGCAGTTTTTCCCCATGTTCCCTCTTTTAAAACGGCTACTGTCAGTATGTGCTAACAAGTGGTTGAAAACCGGTTTACACTTTAGAACCTGTAACTATTTGTTAGGCACATATGAAATGTGATATTCAGTTACATTTTGACCTACCTTTGTTTTCTTTAGAAAGGTGTGAATGCAGTAAAAGAGATAGCTTCTATTTTCATATTTAAAAACATGCACAAATGCTTTTGAATTATTTTTTACGATTTATTAATATTAACTTGTATTTAAACTTTCGTGTTTAAATAAGAGTTTTTTAAATAACACAAATATAGTCAGTTCATAATTATTTTTAAGTTTCAACTGAATTCATTCACAATTACTTGACCTTTTTAAATGCGTCTTTCTTTGGCAAAAATATTGTTTAACAAGCTATAAAGAAATAAATTAAGAGCAACAACAATTTGCTGTTTACTGTCCTCCCACTCGTATTCAACTTAACTGAAAATGAAAACAGTACACGAATTTTGCAGAGATTCCCGATTTAACATTTAAATTTAAGTAATAACAATTGAAACTTGAGCTAACCAATATTGACCCATATGATCATTTGTATCATGAAAAAGATACAGCCTTGAAATATGTCAATTTCATAATATAGTAATCAGTATTTATTTGTTTAAAAGGAAGTTGGGTCTCAGAACTAAACACACTCTCAGCCAAAAGCTGTCTTATATCATTAGTTACTATTTTTGACACAGGATATAATTAAAATATTAAATATTTAACAAGTGCTTGTGAGGGTTGGCTCAACGACAGGTGAATCGTCCAACTGGGTGTGAATTTAATGAGATTAATGAGTTGTTGGCCATGAGATACAAAAGTATCTTTAACGAAACACATGCGAAAAATGTGCTTTAATTAAAGCATTTTTAAGTTTATGAAAAAAATATGGTCAGTTGGTCATTTTTATGGATTAAGTTCTCAAATTAAAACAATGAAACAATCTTGAACAATTCTGCGCTCTTTTGAAAGCAAATATGTGCCAAAGTCGTTAGTTTCTATTGATTCAATTTGGCAGACAATGCACAACTATATAATTAAATCATCCGCACTGTGGGCTGTGATCTCCCATTATTGTTCTTACATGAACAACAAATGTAATAAACAATAAACTATAATGGCAAATGCCGGAAGCACATCCAGACAGCGACTTGTAATCAAACTAATGTCTTAAGCTCATAATAGCTGAGTACTTTAAATTTATCACCACTCCAAATTAAGCAGAAATGAACCAAAAAAATACAGAGTAAGAAGTATGTTAGACTGGCTAGTTACTCTGTGCAAAAGTTAAACTTTAACTTAGTTTAATTTATTTAAATATATAAGGCATAAAAATTAATATCAAGTGGATTTTTCGATATTGTTTTTTTTCCTTTTTGTGTAAAGTCTTTTTGCCTGTTGATTATACCCTTTTACTCACACTGTTTTCGAGGGTATTAATGAATGCAGCGTTCAGTGCACAGTGGGCAGCTTTGGGGCTGGCAAACTGACAACTGACACCTGTTATTAGGCACAACACGTTGTGTGTTTGTGTTTAGGTGTACTCCGAGTTGTTGTTGTCCATCAAATTGTAGCAATTTTGGTAAGTGCGTTACTGCCGCTGCTACTTCGACTGTTTGTTGCATGCAACACTGCGTATTACTCGTTTTATTTTTTGGATATTCGATTTTTTCAAACACAAATTTATGCGCATTTTTCTGTTGAATTTCTGTCTCTTTGTCTGCACATTTTGTACGTAGGCGTTGCTCGCTCGCTTTTTGTTGCTTAGATGTCGGCTTAGGTTTCAAACTCATTCGAATTTTCGAGTGGTTGCCACAATGTCTGGACTTAACCGTTTTTCAACTGTCATAAACTTAACTCCTCTGCAACATTTATCAGTACATTAATATGTTTTGTAAAAATATGCAATCCACATACATATACGCGGTGGCGTTGCACAAAAACAGTTTCAAGTTTATTAATTAATTTTTCAATATTTAAGCATTGAAAATTGAGACCACACGAAAATCAAATTGTTATTATATAATCAATTTCCCATCGAAGACATTGAAGCACTTATTTGAACGATGATCGCGTTAATTGTGTAAGATGATATATGTTACAGCTATGCTGAAATGGTGATATAATGGGTTTGGGCAATAAGTTGATTATGATTGATATGCTCTCAATAATAGATAATATTTTCATTTCCCCTTTTAAACTGTCAGTAATTAAAGAGTCGAGGAAAGCAAACACTTTCTTTAAATTATTACGGGTTAAGTGTTCTTTCTTGTTTATAACTAACACTACAATATTGTAAAATCATTTTGTAAATCAATCGAATGCTAAAAGTTGTCAGCAATCACTTACTGCGAAACTAGCGAATCCTTTTAACTTAAACCGCCAAAATGGACTAGACTTTCAAAACAACTTTCTACAAAAATGTGAGATAGAAGAGAAGAGTCTGACACGGATTCGGAGATGAAGTTGAAGTCGTCTATAAGCAACTCTGTTGGCGTTACAAAGTCAAAAAGATTTGCGGGTATTAGTCAGACTCTTAAACGTCTTTCAACCACTTTGACACTCGGCCAAGTTTGTAAAGCAATTCGAAAGTGAGCTCGGAACTAAAGAATTTAAAACTTCTTGGCAGCAAGTTTGTGAATTGAGTATCTATTAAACATACAAGTCTATTAGTTTTGCCCAAGACAAGACATTAGTTTAATCTTCAGAAACATTTGCGAATCTACAGCAATCTGTAGCAAATTAGTCAAAGTCTCAAGCTTACCTCATCGAGGTCTCAGCCCTGTCTACCATGTTGACAGTTTGATAAATGCATTTCGAGCTCGACTGGCAGTCAAATCATGGCCAGATACTTTTGATTGACATTTGCTGCAAATTTGATCAGAAGTATCTGAATAAACTTTTCGATTAAACTATTGAGATTTGGGTTTGGCAATGTCACTTTGAGTGCTGCTCCTTAAATCAAGGGGGGAGATTCATTGTTTTTTCTCCATAATAAGTTCAATGAATATGCCACCAAATTTCTGGAACTTAATTTAAAGTATTTCACATATTACAGAGCTTTTTGCATTCGAGCGCTGGTAGTGGTATACTGCAGCGATAACTCGAAAAGTTATAGACCGATCTTCCTGAATTTTTGTGCACAGCTTGATAACGGTATCACTTTTTTATTCGAGCCAACAATTTGAGCCAAACCACTTTAAAAATGGGGGATAAATTACTTTTCTTTTTACATTTGTCCTCCTTAAGACAAAAAAAAGTTTCAGGTTTGAAAAGTTATAGATAGATGCAAAAAGGAGGGTATAAATGTTTAAGCTGCAAAATATTTATTATAAACTATTGTGGTTTGGACAGACAAACTTTACATAACAATGCTAATTGAATCTTAATTCATACATATAAACTTAATGACACCCTTTTTAGCCGATTTGTATATAAATCAACTATTCAACTTTTATTCCATATTTCCATTGCTATATTCAGTTCAATCTTTAATTCCATTCAATTGTTAAGTCAATCTTTGGATCAGGCTTTACATGCTTCTATCTAGCTATCTATCTATTTAGTTATTCCGACAATAAATCAAAATAATTATTAAAAATGCCCACACTGCCGTGGATTACCAGTTATTGATTAGCAAACCTCATAGGAAAGACAATTGGATTGGAATTACAAGAAAAGAGAAGTGCGTCATTTAACCATTTAAGCAGTGTACAATTATGTCAAATGACAATAAAGTAACTGCCATTTAGCTGCTACAAAGCAAACAAATGCACAAACAAATTAACTGTGATCTGTAAGATACATGATCCGTGATCTACGATCCGTGATACAAGGGAATATCTTTTAGGTTGCAGCACTTTTGACGGCGCTGCGAATCAAAGGAAAAGGCGGCCAAGTGGCAGCAACAACAACAAGTAGAAGAAAAAGGGGAAATATCTGCATTCATTTGAATATGTATTCAAGTATCTGCCGCATGCAGTTCCAAGATATATCTGTCTATCTAACTATATGCCTAGCATCTGTCAGAGCCGATGGTGGTAACTTTCCCCCATAAACAACACGGCAAGATACACACAAGCACACACACTACGACAAGATTGACTGCACCATTGGGCCTGCAGCTTGTATCTGTATCTATGTATGTAAATGCATCTGTATCTAGCCGGGTCTGGGTCTCGGTCTCGGTCTCGGTCTCGGTCTTTGTCGCATTTGATCTACTCTGGCAAAGACACTCAAGTGCCTGGCGTTGTTGTTGTTGTTGTCTTTCTCTTTATTGCAGGGAAATGGGAATGTTAACAATGCATTTTGTTTGTCAATCAGTCGCTGCTGCCGTTGCTGCGACTGCCACTGATTATTTCACGTGATTTGTGTGTGTTATGCAAATTGATTATCTTTTCCTCTGGCTTTGTCAACAAGTAAAAAATGTATATGCGAAGAAAGAGTTTAATTTATATCAACCTTGTGTTTAGTTGATTTAGCATGGGGACAGCTTTCGTCACTAGTGTTTTGTTGTTCTATTTTAAAAAGCAATTAATTAAATAAATGCTGGGAATTTCTCACTTGTTAATTATTACTAAGGAAATTATTAAATACAATTTATTTAAACTTAGAACTGTACAATACAAAATAATCTAAGGCGGAATTTTAAGTTTTTTTTTTTTCATTTTGCGCTTTAAAGTTCACCTGACATACTTTAAAATTATAATACGAAATTGTAATATAATTGCAAGTGTTTCAATAACTTCTTAGGTCGTTAACATAAGTGTTCATTATTCTATCTTCTGTTTATATTTAGAGTAAGAAATGTTCAAAATTATACTATTTATTCTTAGTCTTCCATTAGCTCAGTTGGTTAATTAAATAAAGTTTTCTTTGTGCTTTTGTCGCCAACAAAAAACACTCACACACATTATAACCTGCCACATTTATATTCATATTCATATTCATATTCATATTTGTGTTCATATTCATATTCAATGTTTCAACTCTTTTGCATATTGGGCGCATAAATCTATTGTAAAAAGTTCTATGGCTTTATTTGATCATTTTCCACACTGTCTGATCCCAGTCAGATATAAGAGATACTCGTATCTTAGAGCTACACAAGTATCTGACCATTGCCTTTGTATACTATTGTTGGAATTGTTCCACTTGCTTGCTCTGCTTGTTGGCTTAGATACTTGTTGTTGTTGTTGTCGTAGTTATTGTTGGTTGATTTGCCTAATTTTGCGGTTGTTTACAAGTTTTGGAGGTAACGTGTACGCCTACAATTCAATATTGGATTACTTTGCTCGCAATTTATTGCATTTAGTGGGCAGTGCAGACAGCCAGATGGATAGAAAGAGAAAGATAGATATACATAAAAACAAGCTGATAGATACATTTGTATATTTGTAAATATACAGATACATTGGTACTTAGACAGCTATAATGAGGCTTTAAACACTTTTAACTTGACTATTCGTGTATATAGGGCATTTATTATTTATTGGAATGGAGCTAAACACCAAATCGACTGGGATATACCCTACTAAGTTATTTAGGGTTAAAATTATTGAATGATGCTCGCCGAATATTATTTGCAGTCAGATATTTACAAACCGTTATTGCTTTGAGCACTTTTAGTCAGTTTGAATTAGTAACTGGAAGGCTTATCGGCAGCTAATCCGACCAGCAAAGTGATTTACCTACAAGTAACTTTAGTTCGGTAATAAAACAAGAAAGAAAAGTACAGTCGAGGGCGCCCGACCGTATAATACTCTCTGCATTTGTCCCGATTAAATTATTAAAATCGGTATCGAGATATTACAATGTGAATTACTTGCAATGTGAATACATTGCGTTGAAACAAAAACAATCTAAGCATAATCAAACACTCATCTGTTTGTTTGTATTCGAATACACATACGTTTGGCATATGTCCATGATGCATATATGTATGTATGTATGTGTGTATTCAGCGCAGCCAGCGACGCGGGCAGCGCGTGGCATCGAAAAAAAAAAGATTCTTGTATTGACTGACTAAATATCTGATCGTTTGACACCAATCTCGAACTTGTAGCTCTTACCATCTCTGAAATCTGTTTGTTCATACGGACAGACAGACGGACAGACGGACATGGCTATATCGACTCGGCTTGTGATGCTGATCAAGAATATATATACTTTATGGGGTCTGCCACGCCTCCTTCTGCCTGTTACATACATTTGCACAAACCCAATATACTCTTGCAGAGAGTATAAAAACTACCAAGCCATTTTGGATGATACTTTAAACACTTGAGCTTTTAATTCAAATTCATCCAATAGATACATTTGTATCTAAACATTGTGTAAACCCATTCTGGTGTATAACAATTAATACAGTTTGCGCACACACAATTGATTAATCGATTCTCGTCTGAAACTTGCCCGCTTTTTGTTGCATTGATTTATGCAACTCTCGGTTGGGTGAAGTATCTTTTTTTATATTTTATTCGTTTATGGTAGAGGGTTCCTCTAGCTGCTGTCATTTGTCAATCGGCAAACTCAAATCGCGTGTTAGAATGCTAAACGTGAGGCGATAGACACAACCACAAAAAGAACAACAATAACAACAATAAATGTAAATAACACAAAATAAGTAACAACAAACGCCTCGGTCAAGCGATCAGGCCAAGTTTTCATGTATCTTTCGCTTTTTAACTCGAATCCACGCCCGCCGCAAACGTGTTTTTCAAATATGCAAATTAATGAGCGAGTCTTTTGACTGAAACTGAGCCAGAGATACTGAACGGAGACATAGATTGAGATTTGAGACTTGGACTGGGACTGTGACTGAGACTGAGACTGAATGCTAGCTGAGTATTATTAACGAGATACTCGTACGCAAAGCGCTTTCAAATGCGAGTCTCTCAGACTCAAAAACTCAATAGATTGCGCGATTGTGAGATTGCGAGAATGTGAGTAGTGAGTTGGGAGAAGTGAGAAACTAGTGAGAAGGTGGCCGGCCAAGCATTTTGACGGCTCTCTTTGTGTGTTGGCTCGTTTGATTGTTTGCTTGGCCTCTTGAAAACAGTTTCTCGACAGTTTCATTTGAGCCGCGCTAAAAACGAAACGTATCCGCCAGATACGCAACAACGACGACGACGACGACGACAAATACAAATATCAATTTTTTATTGTTATTTTGATTTGTGTTTTATTTGCGGTGCACACTGAAAAGCGTTAAAACGTGCAACGAATATTTTATTATTAAAATGAACTCAAACGCTGTTGACAAAATATAAAATTCGAGTGGAAATGTTTCGCATTTCTCCAAAAGAAATCTATTGAATTGAAAATTAAAGCGAATCGAAAAATAAATGCAAATACAACTATTTAGAAACGACCTTGAAAGAGTCACAAGATACATATCGTATAGTATATACTGACTAGTCATCGCTCAAAGCAACAAAAGCAACAACGAATAACAGTGCAAAATAACCGAAAAGTATTATTCCATTTGTATTATGAGTTGAATTTTAAAACACAATAAAGAAAAAATCAACCAACGCCCTCTTAAACCGAATTTATTAAAATTATATATATAGAAAATACATATATCTATATGTATCTAATTTGTGGGCGTGTTTCAGTGCCATAGAAAAGTGTATAAAATATTAATTAAGAGATTATTCAATTATTGCTGGCATGAATTGTTCAGATAAGGAACAATATGTTTGCACCACGAAACTCATCGCCAGTTGCCATCTATGGCAAAGAGGATGTAGCTGCCTATGAGGTAAAAGTTCTACCAAACACACTATATGTATATATATATATCGAAATATATTTGTATCGATAGCAAACAGCCCACTCTCTGACCACAGAGTCTGTGTGCCATGATTCATTTGGCCAAAAAAAACTTTTGTCTCCCCATTTTGTAATGAGTTTCTGTGGTTTTTCTCCGCCAGAGACGTTGTGAGTGTTGTTGAGACTGCGAGAGTATGTGAGTGACTATATTTGAGCCAGTCTATGCTTAATCATCTAAATATTGTTGGCATTCGAGTTGAATTGTTGGCCGCAAGTAATTATGGGCAATTAGCCTTTGTAGATGCCGCTCAAAAGCTTCTAAGCCGGCGAGGCAAAGAATTTTTAGTAGATACAATGTCAAGGAGAGAGATTGCATTTGCCAACTTTGATTTGTCTGTGGATGGCTTCAAATATTTCATGGCAACACTCTCTGCATACGCTCTTAACAATTTAACAACAGTCTGTGGCCAAAAACAAACGTCAGATATAAGCATTTAGCTCACGTTCAAACATCGTACTCTGAACTGGACTTTAATGTATCTGTAGCTGTATCTGTGAATGTTTATGACTTTGTGTGCTGTTTTTTTTTTTTTTTTTTTTTTTTTTGGTTAGCCAGCGGCTTTTGCGCTAGCACACACAAGAATAGAAGAAGAGGAAAAAATGCCGATGAAAGCAAATCAGAAATTCAGAAAACATGTCGATACATGCGGCAATAAACAGTAAACACTCGTTAGATAGTCTAGCTTCTAATAAATATACAACTTGGGAGACTTTGAAAAGCAGAGGAAGTAAACGAGCTGTTATTGATCCGACTGCAGAGCTGCGGCTTAATAGCTCGTGAAGAGCAATCTTTAATATATGTATCTGAAGTACACAGAGTATTATGATACCATGTGTTAAATACGTGATCCAAGAACGGATATTTTTAACAAATATTTATGCAATATCAATGACAATGCTCATACTAGAATGAAATATTTCCGATTTGTTAATTCAACTGTTGATTAATTCTCCTTCAATTTATAGTTTCTTAGTTTAAAATTCCATATCACTGAGTTACTAAAAAGAATTTATATTTAATATTACACCTGTTAAAAATAACTAAAACTATACTCATTAAAAGAATAAGTAAGTAACATAAAATACGTTTTTAAATAATTCTTCTTTGGGTATCTTAAACTTGAGCATACCTAGCACAGCTTCTGTTCCTCTTAGTTCTCATTTGTTTCTCTCAATATGAAGTGCCCAATTAACTCTACTTTGTAGATGACACACAAAGACATTTGTTAATATTGATTAGAATTTATGATTTAGGCGCTATCTTAACTGTTAGAACATAAAATAAGCGAATTTCGTTGGCATGAGATGCTTAAAGTGGTGTTAGTAGTGTAAGACAAAATACTACGAGTGCTAAGAATAGATTTGTTTGCTTCTTTTTGTATTATATTTACATATATGTATATAGATTTAATACTATGCGTTTAATTAATACTATTAATTTATTCAGCCCAGCTTTCCGCTTCGAGCAATTCTTAAAGTCATAAAGAATAGTTCTAAAGCCAACTCTCATTTCTCACTTCTTTGTAAGCTTCCGCAAAAGTTTGAACGAAAAGAAACAAAAACAATGAAAAGGCTACATTCCAGGTAACCAAGTGCAAAAGACCCTGTACCCACTCTGTCACGAAAGCTTTCAATAATATCAAACCACTAGTTTCAATCTAGTAAATCTGAGAAAACTTCAAAGATTTAATTAGAAAAATTCGAATTATTTTATTTTTCAACAAACTTAATAAACCTGCTTTACATTTTTTAAGTACAGGGCCTAAAAGTTGAGTATTTGCATAAATAAATCTGACCAACGACCTCGTGGCCGTTAGTTTGTATTGTTTTTAACTTTTTTGCGTGTTCATTTTTTAAGCATTTCATTTGTCTGCCTTGTGACTGGTTGACACCTGTCGTGCAAATATTTGAGCTCACCTGTCACGCTTTAGGCCAGCTTCGGATGTGCCTCAGATCTCTCGTGCCTGTGTGGGCAGCTTAAAAATGTGCCGCCAACCCACAAGTCACTCTACTTTTAAGACAACTGAATTTTTGGCTATTACACGCACAGACTGGGCTTAAAGGCAATCACAGTTGACCAAGTTTTCAAATGCGTACATTGAACTTGTTTAGCTTATCAGAATGTTGAGCAGGGGTTCAGCTATAACTGATAATGTTCTCAGATTAATTCCACATACGCCCTGCTGTTACCGAGACATATTACGCATACGCACCGTGTGCCCATTAGCAAAAAAGTGTCACTGTGTCATGTGTCACAACAGAATTAAACTATAATTAATAAAAGTATTTAGCTGTCTGCCCATCGCATCTATCAATCACAACCAAACTCTGTTTTGCCTTTTTCGGTTGACAATGTGTACAAAATAAATTTCACTGCTTAACCAAATTGGTAACAAAAGTATTTGGCTACCAAAAAGTATTTGGCATCACAAACGAGTGACGCGAATTCATTTCCGGCAAGCAATAAAAAAACAAATCACATAAAGTTAGGGAAGAATACATAAAGCCGTTTAACAGCTGGTGAAAAATCAGAAAAAAGATTTAATTTGGCATCTTTAATAACAAGTAATATGAAAGGTAAAAAGCAAATTATTTTGTGCAAAGCATTGCGGACTACTATATCGTATAGCTTTCATAGGAACGATCGGTCGAAAATATGCTCTAAACATGAATTGTATGAAAATGTTCTGTGTTTGCCAAGCTATTATATCGATCACCTTTGTTAATAACAAATTGAAACTGAGTAACCGGTATCCTAAAGTCGCGAGGCGACTATAGCATTCTTTCTTGTTTTTATACTCTCTGCAAGAGTATATTGGGTTTGTGCAAAAGTATGTAACAGGCAGAAGGAGGCGTGGCAGACCCCATAAAGTATATATATTCTTGATCAGCATCACAAGCCGAGTCGATATAGCCATGTCCGTCTGTCCGTCTGTCTGTCTGTCTGTCTGTCTGTCTGTCCGTCCGTATGAACAAACAGATTTCAGAGATGGTAAGAGCTACAAGTTCGAGCTTGGTGTCAAACGATCACATATTTAGTCAGTCAATACAAGAATCTTTTTTTTTTCGATGCCACGCCCCATTCGCCCACAATGAGCAAAAAACTAGACACACCTCGGTAAAAATCGATGTTTTCGGCAAATATCTCAGTAACTATGGCACCTAGGATCACCAATTTGGGTACGGAGGTTCCTAGCGACAGCATAGTTGCATTGCCATTTAAAATTTTGGACTGCCACGCTACCTTTTCCCACACTTGACAAAACTTCAAATGCCGTTTTTTGCGAACTTGTTCGTATCATACAGTATTGTTATCCATAATTCGTGTGGAGATTAACTATATTAAACTATCCTGAAAGGCGCATTAAAATCGGACTATAAACAAAAAAACTAGAAGCGTTACAATATTGATAATTGAACGCAATATCAACCCATAGGTGCAAGCGAGATAGAAACACACAAGCACATGTTCGAAGTTCGAACGTTTTCGTTGCCTGTGTGTCGGCAGCGCTGCCCGCTGAAGCTGACTGCGCCGAATACACACATTCATGCATATATGCAGCATATATTGTCAAACGTACATATGTATGTGTATTCGCATGCAAACAAACAGATGTGTGTTTGATTATGCTTAGATTGTTTTTGTTTCAAAGTGCTTTAATGCAAGTGCTACACATTGTAATATCTGGATACCGATTTTAATAATTTAATCGGGAAAAGTGCAGAGAGTATTATATAGTCGGGCGTGCTCGACTGTACTTTTCTTTCTTGTTCCTCCAGATAAGACTGCTCCCTAGGTCGTTGCCTGTTTTGCCAAATTTGTTATCAATTTAGCTAACCGCACCTAGCTGCCATTTATATAACATATTCCAAAACATCGGCGCCAAATATTTTGCAATTCTTTTTATTTGGTAGACAGTTAAAAGCTTAAAGCTTTAATGCTTAGAATTGAATACCATCAGAAGATATTTTTAGAAAAATTAGACTAATTGTGGTGTTATCTGGCCTATGAGAACTACAGGATGCGACAATAAGCGGATGGTGAATGATGGACACTTTTCGCCCTTAATGCTGACTTGCACACACAAATACACACACGGACGTGTATATTGATAAGACGCTTTATATTGCGTTAAGTGGATCTCTGCTTGTGGCTATATGTGCGAATACATGTGTGTGTGTGTGTGTATAATTCGGCTGATATGCAAACTTCGCATCGCATTTCTGCCTCTATTTTGGTGTCGTTCATACACCAGTAAAATTTCATATTGTCATATTAGAATTTTCTGCTTAAATAAAACAACAGCAGCTTTCTTTATCTCTGCGCTTTATTTAAATTTTCTATATATATTTCAATTCAGAGCTGGAAGTAATAGAAATATCAAGAGTCTACAGACAGATTCAAAAACGCTTAAATCAAAATGTGTTCGAGGCTTATAAATGAAATCTAATCATACTTTGCTCGTATCATCATTTGAGAAAATTTTAAAGGTCGGTCCTCTTTCCAGTGCCTCCACTCAATGCCGCTGACCTTCTTATCAGTGTCCTTATATATATACTCTCCATTAAGATTACTAAACCAAGTATTAAATACATGTATAAGTTCAATTAAATTTACATTTTCAATTATTTACCAATTATAACAATCGCTAAACCACCAGCCTGAACTAAAGTGTTGTGCACAATTCCCGTTGTTCGATGCATCATTATCTTTATCGGGTGTTGAAAATTTATCGTTTTTATGAAAGATCATAGAATTGCCAGCATTTCCAGAATAGCCTTCAAATAATTTCAACTCATATGACTCCTCCTCACTCCCAATAGCAAAGTTACTGTATCTGGCATATCGAGTTTCGTTTTTAAAATCCATTAGGGAAATATACAATTCGTGGGGTTTTGATTGTGTTAGCAAATGCAGTTTCTCAAGTCCAATAAAGAACTCGCCTTGCAAGTTTCCGAAACCTTCCTTGTACTCTGACCAAGTTCGATTGAAGTTCACACTGCCATCCATTCGACGCTGGATCACAGTCCATCCAGATCCTGCCAATTTCGAGTCACAGGCTACAGTGAATTTCTTGTTATTAATGACTTCTATCGTTTGAAGCTCTGGTCCTTCACTGGAACAAGTTGAGCTCTGCTCAAAAATTGTGAGTTTTTTCTCAAGTTTTTCGATTTTTTCTGAACTTATTGACAGTTCAGATTTCAAATCGACTATTTCTTTTATTAAATGATTGTCTTTCTGCTCTACTTTAGACTTTAAATCTGTTATGTTTTTATTTTGTAAGCTAATCTGCAACATCGAATCATCTATAATCTTGTTTTTATTTTTAACTTCGGATTGCAAATCAAGAATTTCCTTATTTTTTGAGCTAATCTGCGAACTTAAATCTGTTATTATATTGTCTTTGTAATTGACTTCTAACTGCAAGTTTTTAGTTTGATTCTCAATTTGAAAAATGAGTTTCTGCTGATTTTGATTATGGCTTTCAAACAAATCACTTATTTCGGTTTGCGATGTCAGCTGAGAATTTAAGTGTACGATTATCGCTGCCTGTTCCTTGACCTTATCTTGTAGCTCTGAGAATAGCGATTTCAGTTGGGAGTTTAAGTGTACGATTATCGCTGCCTGTTCCTTGATCTTATCCTGTAACTCTGTTTGCGATTTGGCCGAGTGGGCGAAATGTAAAAGTGGTTTTACAACTTGATAGCAATAAGTTGCACATTTTGCATCCATTTCTTTTGAGCCTGAGAGACACTGAACAATAAAATAAGCTAATTATTTATACAAAAAAAATAATTCTGATTTCAATTACCGAGCTATTGACTTGTAACGCTGTTAGCAATATTGTTAATATAGATATTTTATAAATTTTCATTTTATGTTTTGATTTAGAGTACGTTAACCGTTCGCATGAAAGACAAATTAGTGACTGATTTAATCGCATTTATTAAGTTTCTTAAAAAAGAGAAGCAGATTTGAAATTTGAGGAATTATCATCTGTGTATGATTGTATAGTCGACCTTATCAGTCGAAATTGTCAAGTTGGCAATCTAAATGTATATTATAAATAAATATAAATGTATATTATAAATATGTATATAAATATATACTCACGAATTATATAATTACAATACTGTACGAAACGAACAAGATTGCTAAAAACGGAAAACTATTTCATCAATTGTGGGAAAAGTGGGCGTGGCAGTCCAAAACTTTAAATGGCAATGCAACTATGCTGTCGCTAGTAATTTGGTGATCCTAGGTGCTATAATTACTGAGATATTTGCCGAAAACACCAATTTCTCCCGAGATGTGTCCAGTTTTTTGCTTATTGTGGGCGAATGGGGCATGGCATCGAAAAAAAGAGATTCTTGTATTGACTGACTAAATATGTGATCGTTTGACACCAAGCTCAAACTTGTAGCTCTTACCATCTCTGAAATCTGTTTGTTCATACGGACAGGCAGACAGACGGACAGACGGACATGGCTATATCGACTCGGCTTGTGACGCTGATCAAGAATATATATACTTTATGTGGTCGGAAACGCCTCCTTCACCTGTATTCTCTCTGCACGCAGTTCATATGTTAAAATCGGCCCGATCGGACCACTATATGATATAGCTCCCATAGGAACAATCGGTTGAAAATGCTTAGTATGAAAATTTTCGGTGTCTGTTGACCGATTTCAACGAAATTCACGCAGAATGCATTTCTCATTGTGTGCCATCTGTTGGCCAAATTTAAAATCGGACTACTCTATCATATAACTACCATAGAAATAATTGGTTATTAAAACAAAATTAATGCAATATTCATGACTGCAAGGGTATTTAATCTTCGGCGAGTCGAAGATAACCGTTTTTTCTTGTTTTTTATTCAATTTTCTGTCTATAGAGTGCCAAAAAACGTATGGACATTTTTACGGTTTTCGCATGGCAATTTTGTAGGCAGAATCAATAGTGCTTACAATTTCACGGCAAATTATACTCGTTACGAATGCAAATATACTATATCTAGATAACCACTTAACTATGTGTATATATTATATGTATTTATAGTATATCGAGATATATATATGAAATATGTAAACCGGTTCACAAACGACCTTTTGGAATGAGAAATATTTGGATGCTGCGTTGGTGGCGGCTTCCAACTGAAAACGAGTAAATTAAATACGAATAATGCGCTGTAGTCGTTGTCGCCTCTATAGTAAATTCGCGTCTGGTAAACAAACCGAAAATCAACATTGTCCAGATGATCTCAGTTCTCAGCTCAGCTTGGCTTTGGTATTTGTATCTGCGACGCAAAAATAAAATGCGGGCTTTAAGTAGCAGGAGTATTATTTGGATGCTCTTTGCATTCCAGCGATTATTGAACTATTTATTGGATTGGTCGGATACAAAGTGCCTTGAGTGGTATCTCCACCCACACGATTGCCAAGTGTGGATGTCATTATATTTATGGCCAGGTAGAGACACAAGTGCAACTGCGTCGCAGTTGTTACTTCCTCACTTGTTGTTCACGTAAAGCACCAATATTATTGCTTTATTAATTACAACAAAAATAATTATTTATACTCCGCAAGCGTTTCTAAAAAGGTATGATGACTAAGAGCTAAGGTTTGGAGCAGGCAAGAAAAGGAACTGCGGCAAGCAGTGCAGAAAACAAGCAGTGCATTATAATTTCTGTTACTAAATTTAAAGACAAACTAAAACAATATATTTCAATTATCGTAGCTAACTTGGCTTTATGCTTTAGTTTCTACACATTTCCACTAACATAGGGTATTTATTAGTTGTTCATAGCCTCGCTTATTACACGCTTACTAGTTTTTGTTCATAGTTCACAAAACGCCCTGACAAAGATCAAGGTGAAGCTTTAGTGAAGCGGAAAAAATCAACTAAAAAAAAGTAATATAAGCAAAAGCAGAACTAGAAAAGGAAATAGAAATTGAAAGAACAGAAATAAAAGCATGAATAACACTAAGTATAAAATAAAAAATAAAAGCAGAAGCCAAACGAGAATACAATAAAGAAACTGAAAATAGTTGAAAAGGAAACATAAAGTAAAACTAAGTAAACAATAACAAACTGTTTGCTTTTTGATATCGTTATTTAAACAATTAAAAGTAAACTAAAATTAAGCCTATTGAACTAGAATTTGCATGTAGTTTTTTAAGCTTATCACACACAGTTTGGCATTTCAAATCTCTCACTTTCACAGCCAATCGCATGTGTGTTTAAGCCTTTTTGCTTTTAGCCAACTAGCACATCAAGTCAAGGAGTTAACACATTGACTTTGTTGCTCTTACCATTTAATTTGTTTATGCGATTATGTAAGTTGAACAAGCATAAAAGTAGATAAACATAAATCACACCAACTGCGCCATGTGAATGTGCGAATTGTGTGTGTAAGAAATTTACAAAGCACATTCAAAAAGAGTTAAAATTTATTGTGCAAATGTTAACATTTGCCGACTGACCTTGCCTAACGAAATAAAACTACAAAAAAACGCCACAAATGATGTAATACTAATTTTAATGTTTTCTTCTATCTTTCCAGATTAAACTCAAAAGAGTCTTGGGTCTGACTGTCTGCAGCAATGCGGCTTTGGATGTGTCTCCCATCAGCGGACTACTGGCTTATCCAGCAGGGTGAGTATGCAGCATGTAGGAGTAGTTATTTGTATTTTGGCCAGCTCAAGAAATGTTTAATTCATCCAGAATGTTTGCTTAATGCGTATACGTAATGTCAGTCATGTTCTTGGCTTTTACTATTGGTCCCAGCAAGGTTAATAGTTTATATGCCATCCTAACCCTAAAAGCTTGCACATTTCTTCAGAACTCGTTCGCTTAAGACACATCCTGCTGTGAATGCTCCTCATGAACTTTCACAGAAGTAATGCAGGCATAAAAAGAGGGAAAGTAAAGATGAGCTGAACACACTGAATATAAAATACAATACACACTACGTTGTGCTTGTTCTATGCGCCCTTGTGGGCAAATCTAAAGTCTTTAAAGGCTAAAACAAATTTATTTTCATCAGCAGAAGTCGAAATTTCACATTTGTTGTTACTAGCACATACCAAGGAATAGAAAATATTTTTTTTTTATTTTTTGTAAACATCACTTAAGTATTTTTAAAAGTGTCACCATGATTTGAAACTTATAAACTGTTTATCCATTTTCTCACAAAGTTAATTTAGCTTAGAAGTTATATTTAACGACTACAAAATTAATGATTATTTTTGAGCAAAAAAATAAGTTTAGTGGACTTACGTTTAATATTACAACTGAACAATTAATGAATAGTTTTGTTGTTAATTTATTAATTTATGAATAAAATTATTATGCTTCAGAGAACCATTATCCGAAATGACTATAACGACTACCCTTTTGATCTGATCATAAATAGTTACACTTCATAGGCTCGAGCATACTTTTAAAACACCCTTTTATAATACCCTCGTTACTGGGTATACTAAAAAAGAATACTTGTCACAGCGCCAACTGTGTGATTACTTTTTGTCGACTTTTATTTACTTATATGTGCATCTGCGTATACTTTTTAGCTGCACTGTGGTCCTGTTCAATGCCAAACGTCACACTCAGGCCTATCTGGTCAATACCTCCCGCAAAGCATTCACATCTGTTGCCTTCTCACGCTGCGGCCGTTTTGTGGCCACTGGAGAATGTGGCATCAATCCCGCCATCAAAGTTTGGGAATTGGAATCACCAAATGGCAATCTGGAGCAATGCAGCGGCGGCAGTGTTGTGGCCGAATTCGTGGATCACAAATATGCCGTCACTTGTGTGGTAAGTATCACTTTAATTTTATACCCTGTAATATACTCATCTAATACACTATTATTTGGCAGGCATTCTCGCCCACAGGAAAATATCTCGTTTCCGTTGGTTCGCAGCATGACATGATTGTCAATGTGTTTGATTGGCGAGCGAATCTGAAGATGGCCTCCAACAAGATTAGCTCCAAGGTGGCTGCAGTTTGTTTTGCTGAGGATGGCAGTTACTTTGTCACCGTGGGCAATCGCCATGTCAAGTACTGGTATTTGGAGGGAGGAAGAAAGGTAAATAATCATATGGTCAGGACTCTAGGTCTTTTGTTATGATCCAAAAACTATCCCATATATCGAGTTTTCATTTGAGTTTTACACTAAGATTTTTGACCTAAAAACGAATTTTACTCTTCTATTAAGTAAAATTCGTTTACAGCTTAAAATCTCAGAACTTTTCATTTAGTTCCCATTCCATTTAAAGAGAACTTTTGTTAATCAGTCTTAACTTCCCTTGCAGTACAAGGATCCCATTCCCCTGATGGGTCGCAGCGCCATACTTGGCGATTTGCGGGATAATGATTTTTGTGCTGTTGCCTGCGGCAAAGGAATCTGCTCGGAGAGCACGTATGCCATCACTCGACAGGGTCACCTGGTGGAGTTCAGCTCGAGGCGACTGCTGGACAAATGGGTGCAGTGCCGGACCAGCAATGCCAACTGCATTTGTGTCAACGAACGTTTTATTCTTGTGGGTTGTGCCGAGTCCATTATACGGATATTTAACGCCGCCAATCTGGAGTATGTAACGACGCTCCCTCGAACCCATTATCTCGGCGTGGATGTCTCCCAGGGCATACAGATAAATCATATAATGTCGGTGCCACAACAGGCCAAGTTCCCCGACTGCATTGCCATGGTCTTTGATGAGCAGCGCTCCAAGGTATGGAAATTCAATTCGATTGTTTATAAAATTGTATTTAAACTTTATTTTATGTTTTAGGTGAGCTGCGTCTACAATGATCATTCGCTATATATTTGGGATCTTCGTGATATATCGCGAGTGGGGAAATCGCATTCATTCCTTTACCACTCCACGTGCATTTGGGGCGTGGAGACAGTGCCATACAACCTGGAGCGTGAGCCCTCCCAGACATTGCCGGAGGATTGCTTTGTCACATGCTCTTCGGATGATACGATACGTGTCTGGGGACTTGAAAGTTGTGCCAACAATGAGATATATCGAAAGAATATCTACTCGAAAGAGTTGCTTAAAATCATCTACAGTGACGAAGATCTGCAGTACATTAAGGATCAGGGTTCCTCGCTATTCGATAAGGCCGGAAACTCAAGCTACGATGGTCGCAATGGTGTGCGTTGCATCAAGATTAGTCCAGAGCTGCAGCATTTGGCCAGCGGAGATCGTTGTGGCAACATACGTGTCTATAGTTTACAGAATCTCAAGCTTCTCACCACCATCGAGGCGCATGAGTCGGAGGTGCTGTGTTTGGAGTACTCCAATGACAAGATTGAGCGCAAACTTTTGGCCAGCGCCAGTCGAGATCGTCTCATTCATGTCTTTGATGTCTCGCAGAACTATCTGCTCTTGCAGACATTGGATGATCACAGCTCTTCAATTACATCGATCAAGTTCGTAGGCGCTGGACTTAATTTTCAGATGATCAGCTGTGGTGCTGACAAGTCCATAATGTTCAGAAGCTTTCAGGTGAGTTTTAAGAATAGAAACCTTTTGTTAATTAAATTTACATGCTACTTTTGTTCCACTTTTTAGGGGAACATCTTTATGCGTGGCACCAACACCTCGGGAAAGACAACGCTCTATGACATGGAGGTGGACTCGAACGCCAAGCATATACTCACTGCCTGCCAGGATCGTAATGTACGGGTTTATGGCACTCAGAATGCCAAGCAGACAAAGACCTTCAAGGGATCCCACTCGGACGAGGGCAGCCTAATCAAGCTCAGCCTTGATCCAAGCGGCATCTATGTAGCTACCTCCTGCACAGATAAAACTCTGGCTGTCTATGATTATTACTCCAGCGAGTGCATGGCTCGGATGTATGGACACAGTGAGCTCGTGACGGGTCTGAAGTTCACAAACGATTGTCGACACTTGATTTCTGCCAGTGGAGATGGCTGCATCTTTATTTGGCAGGTGCCACACGACATGATTGTCACCATGCAGGCCAGAATGTCCCAGCAGCGTCTGCGCTCTGGACACGCTCCACTGCAACGCCCTCTGGCTCCCATTTCGCCACCCGATGCCATTGTTCTGGAATCCCCAACCAGCGAGTTGGAGCATCAGCAGCTGCCACCGAAGTTTGTGGTTCCCGCGGAGCCGGCGCCAAGTCGGAGTGCTTATCAGCTGTCAGATGTGGGTCAGCTGCCTCAGTGGGCCATAAGAAAGGCTGCTGCGGATTCGGACAGTGGCGCCTTGTCCATTCCCACGCCAGTACTAAGTGGTAGTGGTGCGGCACCCCTGCACGCTGCCTCCTCCATGGGCAATCTTAGCTCCTCGCCCAGTCAGCAACTAGGCGTGGCAGCGCCAAGGGCACGTGGTCGTTGGGCCCAGCGCAGCAATCAACTAGACACGGAGGATCAACGCTCCAACTCCGAGAGTCCACTGGGTACCGTCTCCTCAGTGGGTGGACACAGTGCACATAATGTGCAAACCTCCGACTACAATAGTGCCTCTTCCAAGGACATTATGTACAATCAGACGTACCTCAGCGAGGATTCGTCCATTGACTCTGGCATGGAGACGCGTCGCGAACTCAAGTTCATTGGCAGCAACAATAACGGCACCATCTCCTCCAGCGTCACCACAGTCCCGGCCAGCAATGGTACCTTGAGTGCCGGAATTAACCAGCAGCGTCTGGCTGTGGATAAACGCAAGCCAGGAATGCGCTTCGACACGCACAGTCATGATCACGATGGCGACATTGAAGACATCTCGGACGGCGAGAGAACCAGCTCCGATCACGGCATGTTCTATACCAACATGGCGCCCAGCACGCCCACGTAAGTCGGGGAAAAAATAAACTCTAGGAAGTAGAGTGTTAAGGGGTTCTTTCATATCCATTTAATATATTATAACAAATTTTACAATACTTCTGTCTTTTGGTATACTTTCCAAAGTCTCTTAACCAACAATTTCCTTTCATTTTATAGAGACTTTAAAGTGACCGCCATGAATGAGGAGGAATTACGTAAATCGGTGCGACGACAGAAGTTTGAGAAATCTGGACTACAACTGGCCACGCCCAGTGGCAACGGCAGCTCCCACACTGCGAGCACCGGCACAGGGACGGGCACTTCGGACACTGAGGATGAGGGATCGACGCCAAGTGCCGAGAATGCAGAGAGATCTTTGGCCTCCACACTGGGCGGAAGTACGGAGAATTTGCCCCAGAGCAGCAATAGTTTTCTGCACGCTGCATTGCCAGAAGGACCAGGATTGCTACTGGAACGCGGCACAAGCAGTAAGTAACACAGAAGCACCTTAATAGACTGTACTACAAAGTATTCCCCTTTTAATTTTGACGCAGGTCGTCGCAGCATAAGCGCCAAGCACAATACTGAGAACGGCAAGGGAGGCGTCTCGGCCACGCCTACCATTACCAAGTCATACACAAGCACGAAGAAGGAGGAGTTGCTGCAAGTCATCAACAAAGTCAAACAGCAGCTGGAAAACGTGTGTAGACAATTATAATATTTTTGAAATTATTTAATTTAATTTTGTTTGATTTTATTTTTTTATTATTTATTTATGTTTTGTTTGTTTACTCCCCACTCACTTTTATTTCCCTTCCTTTATGTGTTGCATCATTGCTTTGGTGTCTGTCAACACACACAAAAAACACAACAAAACACTCGAAACTCTGCCGTATCTCTGCGTATACCCCTTTTCTTCTATTTAGGGCACGCGCAAAAATGGCATTAAAAAGTTGAGTGCCATAGCCGAGGTGAGCATTTGAGTTGGCTAACAATTATTGATCGATCGATCGTTAACAATACTGTTAACGCTTTTACAACTCACTCACTCGCTGATGACGTCTTTTTCTTTCATATAGCCATAATGCTTATGCCTTTTTAGGCCCTAACTGAATGCAGCGCTTATACAGCTTGTTAACTCATTTCTCACATAATACTAATTGCTTTTAATTTACTTTTTGCTCATGCAAATCATGAAAAACTAGTTTGCAAGTTAATCAATTAATGAAAAAATAATAAAAAGTTATTTGCATCGGCCGGGAATCGAACCCGGGCCGCCCGCGTGGCAGGCGAGCATTCTACCACTGAACCACCGATGCTTGTCAAACTAATTCCGAAATAAACTTCAAAAGCTAACGATCAGACATGTTCTTAAAATAGAAAACATTTAAAGACACTACGATACTCACCTCGTGCACTTGCTAAAAATCCACCACATTTACCAAATTCACCTCAGAAACATTTGCTGCTTTCCAACGACATTTCATTGGATTTCAACTAATAATATGTATTTAACTGTTCACAGGTGGGCCATAGACCATTGCGAGGCAGCCATAGTATCTCGGATCTGAGTCTGGCCGGAAACTTGGATGGTTCTCGTAACGCTGGACCATCGCGCTATATGAAGCCAGGTGAGGATGGATTTGATTGTCGCCATTTACGCAGAATTGTTCCCTTTTGTCAATTGTAGGCTAATTTGTTAACTTTGCCATTTGCTGTTTGCCTTGTCCTTTCTCTTTTTTCTCCAAATCTCTCTTTCTCTTTAAATATTAATAACTTTGCTCTCCTTTTGTGCTCGCTCGGCTCTGAAAAAATGTTGGTAAAATTAAATATATTTGCTGTAATCTGTAATTAGTTCCTTCCCACGATCCCTCTCAGTATATTAGATCAATTCCTACGCACACCCAGACTCAGTTGCCACCACAGTCGACTCAGGATGTTGTGCCGCAGTACTTCAACTGTGCTGCACCCAAGTCGAAGCTGCAACAGAATTTTCAAACAATGCGACAGGTGCAACAGCATTATCCACCTTATCCCCATCACGTGGGTGTCCATCAAATTCATCCACCTCCAGGAGTACCCTTCGGACATACTTCCTCCTCTTACGCGAACTCGGCATCTCGACCTCATTCCGCCCAGACTGCCCCTCGTCTAGGAGCTGCGAAAAGGAATCCGGCTGGAAATAATAGGCGCACACCAAGCATTTTGAAACACTACAAATCTTGCCCGGTCTCACCGGTGCACGAGGAAGTGGAGTGGTCAGCGGACACGGATCGTGTGGTTCCTGTAGAGCCAAAACGCCACTCGGTCTATGCTGACGATGCACGTACTATTCTGGACATGATTCATGCCGACACCGAGAAGATGATCGATGAGATCACTCGCAAGTACGGAGATCTGGACGAGCCCACGCCTACACTGCCCGCCTCCTGCTCCATGCCGGCGAACCTGCGTGGTCTTGGTTCCACAGGGGATTCTACGCCAACTGCCACGCCTCCGCGAGGCGGACGCACTCAGTATTATGTGTATCGGGAAATCTATCAATGTGAACGGAAAGTCTCCCTCTCGGACATACTGAAACCGGAGGTTTTTGCGGCTTCGCAGCAGCGCTTGGAGGAGGCAAGATTCCTGGAGACCCAGCGTCATTCCAGTGCCAGCTTCTTCCTGAGCAGCTCCGGGCAAATGCCACATGATCACAGCCAAGAATCACTGCTCTCCGACGGAGGCAGCTACTGCAACAGCCTCGAGAGCGTGCTCTCCGATGAGAGCGACTGCAAGAGTGCTCCTTTAGATCCTCCTCTGGAGCCACAGCGTCCCATTCATGCCATGCAGTGCCATGCGGGCATTAGGAACTTCATCCTTCATGGACCCGTCTCCAAGTCCTACGGAAGTAGTCCCAATGCCTACGGCAGCTTTGATTACTACATGCGCCAACAGACTTCGGCGGCAACCGCAGCCACCTACGATAGTTTCGATGTCACCGGCTACAATTTAAATCCGCTGAAGCCACTACCCAGTTCCAAGACTTATCCTCGCCTGGCACAAGTGCCAACTGCGGCCGTGGAGCATATTCCCACAATGAGATCAAAGAACAAGCAATACAATTCGGGTGTAAACAAAAGTCTGAGCACCGACTTTGCTCAGCAGCGTCAGCAGCGCAATTCAAATCCCTTGTCCCAAACCCAAAACCGTGCCCACACTCAATCCCTTCCTCGGCACGCTGCTGATCAGATGTTTGTGCGCAAACCGCTTAAACCAAAACCTCCCATTCCCGCCAAGCCCCAGAATCTGGTGTCCACGCTAACCTGCAGCGTGGAAAAGAAACAACCGACGTCGAGCTCCATTTCCAGTTCCAGAACCGCCAGTGTTGTGCGACAATTCGAGCATAATCTGCTTAAATTCGAGCGGGAAAAACAGAGGTCACAGCATCGTTCTGTGCCTGCGATGAGGAGTTCGGTGAGCAGCGGAGCTCTGGCCACCCAGAGTTGCCTCAAGAAGGTGTCCCGCTTCGATACGAGCGAGAGCAGTCGTCGGGCGACTAGTGTCAGGCAGAAGACGCGTCCCAAGATCAGCGTAAGATTCAATACCGTCTCACAGATCAAGTATACGCCCAGTGCCAAGCGACAGCGGGACAATCTCAACAACGAAATGGAAATGGAGGCAGAAACGGAGATGGATACAGGATTGGGTATGGGAGTGGAACCTTTAGTTGGCAGTCTACCCAGTGATTATGGTGGTGAGCGTAGCTTTGAGATGTACTTTGCGGAGAACGGCAATGCACCAGAGAATCTGGAGCACATGCAGAGCCTAAAACTGTACACGAGGCCACAGCTCCAGGCGGTCGTCGATGAGATTCAACAAGAGCGAGCCAAGCACAAAAAGAACATGGACAACGTGGAGCGTTCGACGGGAGTTGGAAGCAATAATTCGACTAGTCATCAGTGTCAGAATATTGCCAAGAAGATCGATATTATTGAGAAACTGATTGCAATGGAGGAGCGCAAAATGGAACAGATCCGAATGGCCACCGAGACGAGACTACGTCCCTTTGCTTGTAACTCCAAGCAGAAGGGCTATGTCAAGAGTCTAACCATGAACTTTGACATGCTGGCCAGGGCACACGATCAGCGTACGCAGTTGGAGGAGGACGAACCACTGCCAGGAAATGATGCGGATCTCTGTGCATATGCGAGAAATATACGCCGGAATTGCAGTCTGCCGGATGTGCTGGAAAGTGCCGACTTTGGCTATGGCAACGATGTGGAATTGGCCAGAGAAGTGATAGCCGATGATGATGATATTGATGTAGATGATAATGAGGATGAGGCTGAAAATAATGTCACAGTCAGCGCTGATCAGCTGAAGGACAAGCCAGAGCTGCTCTTGCGACTACAAGGTTTGCCAGTTCGCTGTTGTGCCCAAAAAAAAAACACACACACACTCAAAACTAAACTCAATGAAACACTTTTCACTCTTCAGTTTGAGCACAATTTAATTTGTTAAGCTTTTTAGTTGAGTCCATTGTTAGCACTCCTTTCCAGCATACCTTCGCCCTGATAATTAATAACCGTCTGTATGCCTACTTACAGGTAATCCCAAAATGCTCAACCCCATGCCCATTGAGGAGTCCTCATCATCAATTCGACGCGCTTGCTCCTTGAGTGATCTGCACATGGGCAACTTTGGCAAGCGTAAGATCTCCACTCTGTCTCTCTCTCCTTCTTTTACACGTTCTCTAAGTCTTCTACTTGCTCTTCTTGTCTCCCTTTAGCCAGCAAATCAAATGGAAACCCGCAGAAATCAACGACTCCGCACCGCAATGGCAACGGAACGCGTGCCACAAATAAACGCAACAGTCTACAGGGCAAATCCGGATTGGGCGCCTCCAGCAATTCCATGAATGTGCTCAATCAGGCAGTGAGTATCAACTACCATTACTATAGATTGATCAAGCATTTAATGACAATTAATATACAACACAATGACATGCGTGAAATTTCTTTCATGTGAATAAAATATTTGTGACTTGTAACTTAGCAGCAGCAGTATTTGTTAATTATTACGCAACATTTTAATGTATTTTTTAAGTGCTCCCTTTAGATAAACGCTCTAATGTGGGTGTAATTAAGAAAAGTTGTGAAAGCTAATTTAATTCAATTTTATTTATGAATGACAAATAATCTATTATTGTAGTCATAGGGGTAGTATAATGTTGTCTTAAGGTTTGTAATGAATTGAGGTAGGCGTGTCGACATCGAATAAATAGAAAATGATCGGTCTGATAAACAACAGAATGGGGATTGCTTTATTTATCAAAGAAACGATTAGATGAGCACTGTCTATATGGGTGTGACTTTTCTTTAATCGCAACAGAATTATTTCAGTATTACCGGTTCCATTAATCTGCAATTAGGTTGATACCAAACAAAAGGCTTTAATTATTATACTCTTAAATAAATCAGACATATTTTGTATAGTTTAGAATACATTTTCAGATACTTTTAAATTTGTATTGTTTTAAGCTAAAATTTCCATTCTATAAATAAATTCTAAGCAATAAACTTTATTCTTTTTTAGAGCGACTCGGAGCCAGAAGACAGCAATCGTTTGCGCAGCGCTTCCAATGGTCAAACGCGTAATAATGGACAAATTGGTGAGAAATAAAACAAATAAACTAATGTGCCAACTGTTTATAAACCAATCCTATTTTCAGGCGCCAATCGGCAGTATAATAACAAGGTCAACAACACAAACAGCAGCCGTCGCAAGATGCCCAACTTTAGCAGTGGTAATTATTAGATTTCTCAATTGAAACTGTTAAAGTTCTCATATGAAATGGTTTCTCTGCAGGCACAAATCTACAGGACGACTCTAGTTCGGAGGAGACACCCAATAATGTAGCCAGCACTAAGCCAGCGGTGCCACCAAGACCGAGGAATCTTGGTTTCGATCACAAGACCAAACTGATTGTCAACAGTCCTGGGAATGCGGCAAAGCAGCGAGTGGGCGGAGGGGAGGAATATGAAGGGGAGGATCGTAAGTGAAATAAAATTAAATATAGAAACGAGATTGTAATTTAATTTTTCATTTTTTTTTCAGCTGAGGCCCTTGTACACAATGTGATCAATAAGCTTTATACAACAACACAGGCGGCGATGAAGCTGCATGCGAATCTGAAGAATTCGTTGTTGCTGAAGGAGCTGGAGAATGCGGTGATCATGTCGCACAATATGCTCGGCAATATAACTCACAATCGGTAGAGAAAAAACCCCATAGACAATCATACATATTACTAAAATATAATAATTGATTTATTGCAGACAAAACGAGAGATTGCTCTCAAATCAAGGCAACAATCATGTTGGTGGCGTCGGCGGAGGCGCAGAGCTTGGAGGAGGAGTAGGAGGTGGAAACAACCATGAGCAGGATAATGGCGATTATCTGATGATGGTCAATAATTGTGCCGATCTATTGAGTAATTTACGCACCAAGAATAAACCCGATGACTGTGAGAATAACTCCTAGTGTGTAGCGCATAGCTTAGGTTAACTAACAGCAAACAAATGTGGGCTAAAAACAAACTAATATTTATTAAAATTACACAAATTCAAATGAGCTAACAGACGAGTGACACTCGTGTCCTCAGCACCAACTAATTTTCAATTCTGTATGGTTATTAAGCATTAACGGCTATTGTAAAGTTTATTCGCTATTCATATTAAATATTATGTTACATTATTATTGTTTAAGTTCAAATCTTGTTAGTTTTTAAGTTTCTTAAGAATATGTGTGTGTGAGTGTGCATTTTCTTGTTTTTTGGCCTTAATTTGTAGGTAAATCACTTTTGTATAGCCTGAATTCAATTCGTAGTGTGTCAAGTTGTCTAAGTAATAATAATTATTTGTATATGTTAAGTGTTATTTGAGTTTAAGACATATGAAGGAACGAAGAAATCGATAGCCGAGCATGACAGAATCGTATAAGAATGAATCGTTATTGCATCTTCTAAATTATTATATTTTTTTTCTATTCCTTTTTTTTTGGGAATTAGTCAATAGGCCAAGTGCAAAGAAAGATTAACAAATTGCGTATTCCGATTTATAAATGCGTCCAAAGTATATATCTGTATAGGGGTATTTATACACGTGACTATGGCGCTTATTTACACAAAACATACAATACTATACTGAAAGTGCTTACAAAAAGTGGCATATGCATAAATGTATTTGATTAATCTTGAAGCAAAATACGATTTCCATTATTATACAATTTGAAGTATGTTCTGTAATTTAGTAGTTAATTCTTTGATTGTATTTACAACAATTATACCTAAACAATTACCTAAAACACTTTGAAAAAAAAAACATAAACCTATTTAAAATGTATTAAACTTTAAATCTATACATATATATTATATATGCTCTTATAATTTACAACTAAATTAAATGTATTAAAATTAACTTAACCCCAACAACAACAAAAAATGAACATCTAAACTAAAACGAAAAAAAGAAAAGAAAAGAAAAGAAAACAAAAACATAATTTAAGTGCAGCTAATGCTACTTACCCTCAAACTAAAATCTTAACTCATTTAATTTTATCGAAATAATAATACAAAATCCATAATTTTGAAAATATTAAAATCGCTTTGTCTTCTTTTTACAATAATACATATTTAAATATTTTTTCTTCTACTAATTGCACAATACCTTGGACATCTTGTTGTTAAATTTGCCACATGATTTAACTGTCAAGTTGATCTGGAGTAGTTAACACTAGCCTCCGCTAATGATTATAATTATATACACACATATCATGTATATAACCTATGATGGGTGAGCGGCATCAACCAAATAATATATAATTAGATTACCTGATATACAAATACTAAAATCATAAACGAATAAATTATGCAATTCATTAATTATTGTCAGAAATTTTGAGAAATAATAAATAATAATATTATGGTTATTCGAAACAGAAAATTTAATAAGTTGCATAGCCAAAGAAATCCATTCTACATGGCACGGTGGTAAGACTTGCTGAATTTGTAATTACTTCACATCTGAAATTATATATTCTTAAATCAGATGAAGAGCAGTGTTTGCGTTTGTTTAATTATTTCATGTCTCGAAAGGGATTTTTAATTAAAAAGCACAGAGAGAAAAAAAAGAAGACGAATTTAAGATTGATTTTTCATCAAATTTTTCCTGTGTCTAACATTTGTATTTAAAATAAAAACTTATAACAGGCAGAAGGAGGCGTGGCAGACCACATAAAGTCTACATATATTCTTGATTAGCTTTAATAGTCGATTCGATATAGTCTGTGCGATGGAAAGATGGAAGTTTGAATTTAATAAATTTCGACTCCATATTTAGTCAGTCAAAACTAGAATCTTTTTTTCTCGTCTCCACTTCCCATTGACCCACAATTACCCAACAATTAGACGTACCTTGGGTTGATGATTTTTGTGAATGTCTTGGGAGCACCATATCGGTACGTACGTTCCTAGAAACAAATCATAAGTGTAATGTCAAGGATGTCACGTTCTATGTGAACAACACGCAGGGAGCACACCGTACCTTAAATTTTATCAGAAGACAAATGTACGTATCCGGCCGCATTTCCGACCCCATAAAATAAATATATTCTTGATCAGAATCAACAGCCGAGTCGATATAGAAAGGTCCGTCTACCTGGCCGTCCGTCCATATGAACACCTAGATCTCAGAGTCTTTAAGAGCTAAAGTCAGCAACTTGGGAATGAACGTCCGTCTCCTTCGCGAGCAGATCAAGATTATTTCAAATTGTTGCCAGGCCACCCACTGCAAATTGTTAAAAACAACATAACTTGGAAACGACTAGAGTTGTCGTATCCAAACTCACATATAATGTATATATCTGATAACTATCTTGACCAAGTGTAATCCGGATCTGACAAGCATATTATATAGCTCACATTGGACAAATCGGTCGAACATTGCATAATTGTAATGGAAAATGTGCACTAGAAGGAGTACGGGGTCTTTTAATGTCGGCTCGCTGTTTTTCTTGTTAGAAATTCAAACATTTAAATAAAAAAATATTGTATATACATACATATAGCAAAGCACTCATATCAAATAGTTTATAGTTTTAGATTATATCTAGTTAGCTTGTCAAATTTTAATAAGTGTAAGTTACATTTACGGAAATAGGAAAAAAATAACCTGACAATGAATTGTTCCCATTTCAATCGTCCGCCTGATCCCAATTTTGAAGACAATGGCGTTCGACGTAGGTTTATTACGAAAGTGTGCTCCATACTATCCGTAAGTCAGGAGACAAGGTCCTTAACGTGTTGGGAGTTGGAAATGAATTATTTTTTGTTTAACCCTTTGGCAGTTACAATTTATGGTCACTATATTCGTATGCAGTTTCTTTATCTTTCACGGTCCTTCCAAGCAATGGCTAAAAGGACATATTTGGGTTGTTTTCATTGCCATGGGTTTGTTAATGGTATTGAGCATGGTGCTTGCCTGTTGTGTTAAAGTGGCGCGATCGGTTCCCATAAACTATGTCCTACTAATATTGTGTACTCTGTGCATGTCCATCATGGTTAGTGTTGCTTGTATGGCCTACGATTATAATAAGGTAAGCTCTCTCTATGAACACCACCACCGTATCACACATACACCATCTCTCTTCTCATTTTCTCCTATCTCTCGTTAGATTCTGTCGGCTGTGGGAATCACTGTAGGCGTCTGTGTAGCTCTGGCTGCATTCGCTGCCTTTATGCCTTGCGATTTTACAGGCTGCGGCCCTTTTCTATGTATATTGATGCTCGTTTTGGTCGGATTGGGAATCTGTTCGATTTTCATAAAGAGTCGAACATTAGATTGGATATATGTTTGTGTTGGTCTACTTGTGTTTTCCATGTATCTGGTGTATGACGTCCAGTTGATGGTGGGTGGCCATAAGAATCAATATAGCGAGGAGGATTATATTATTGCTGCTCTCTCTCTGTACATAGACGTCATCCAAATATTCCTGTTTATTTTAATGCTACTTGGTTTAATAGAATCTGAATAAGCAACTATTCAGACTGTAATAATACCAAAGGCGTTATTAAAACTCAAATAAATCGTATCCGAGTTCGTCTGTTTGTTTATAATTACTAATCAGCACTGGGCATAAAGGATGGAAGTCTTTTATCAATGCTCGAAGTATTTGCCCTGAGGTTCTATTTAAAGCAAGCTTCGCTTAAGAATTCGTAAGAATATGCGAAAATTCTCTATTTTTCACATACTTTAATCAAATTTACAAAATCTGTAAAAATATATAGATATTTAGATGTTAAACTTACCTGGTCTTTACCAATGAATCTAAAAGGTTTCGAAAGTTTGACAATCATGTGAAAGGCGTATCAATTTAATTAAACCATATTAATGCCAACTAAGTGCTGACCAGCACAGCAGGTGAGCGAACTGCAGGTGAAGCCGATGCTCGATTTGAAAAGAGCCCTTGCCATATGGGTATGCTGGGTGTGTTGAGGTTGTGTGTAAACTTTTCAAAGTGTGCCTGTCGCAAGGCCCCATTCAGTTAACAACTGTGTGGCCTGTGTTGTCACGGTTTTGGCTCAATCAACTGGGAACTGGCAACTGGCTAAAGGAGTCTTGGCTTAGTTGTTCAGTTTATTGTTAGCCCTAAAACGTCGCCCTTGCCATTGATATGACTATAAAAGTTTGGGCTTCAATTAACTTGTATCAATATTGAACTAGGCCACCTGCTTTACACCTGCGTACCCGCTCACCTATTAACTTTAATTGGTAACAAGTGAACTTCGCTTAAGTGGTTCGTACCACATTGATCGGTCAATAACTATAGGTATATTTTAATCTAATGTCTATTGATAAACTGTTGGAACACACATTCAGGGCTAACGAACCCTTCGCACACTCACACACACAAGCACACTCTCTCACATACACTCACTCTCTCACACACTGTTACACCAGCGACAGTTTCTGTTTCACTTTTTTTTAGGTTTTTGTCTTTGTCTGACGCGCAGACTGAATGAATTATTTATGACACGGTCCAATCATAAAGCGAGGCCAAAAGCTATACACACACTCACAAAATATTCTCAATAAGCTGCCAATGCCAGACACGCCCCTTTTCTCGTTTTTGGGGGTGGCACAAATTGCCATGGAAATGCCATTTTCGCAAGACCCGCGAGCAGTGCGTGAATTTCCCAAGAAATATGTACATAATAACACAAATAAATCGATCAGCAATTTTAATATGCATGCACTGAGAGAAATATCATGCATTTTTGAAACCAAATGTCAGCAGTTTATTCTTGAATTTAATGGTAAGCTTATTGATACTCACATTGTCTCGATGTGTACACATACACAGTTAATATCGTATATTTTTCGATTAAGTTCGACATTTACAAAATATACACCTAAATTAAAATACTATTAATCTTAATCAGCCATTGGCCTAAAAATTTAAAATTTAGTTATACAATGAATGCGAACGAATTTAGGCCACTAATCAGTCATAAATCATGGATTGTATGAGTAGTGCTTTAAAGTCGTTATAAAATTCTATGACTAAGACTAAAAAAAGTAGATGAATTTGAAGAAATTTCACGGTATTTCAACTAAAATAAAGCATTATCTTAACAGAGAGTTATTACCCAAATGTCTTGAGATTTTTTTGCTTTTACGCCTAAAATGTAACTGCGTTGCTTAAAACTATGCACCTGAAAATTGACCGTATTTAAAAATAGTACAGGGTCTAGTGAGTTTGTCAGGAATGAGCTTAACGGGTAAAAGAAAGTTTTTACGAACCAGCATTCCTAATCAGCATCAACAGTCGAGACGACATAGATGTCTGTGTGTCAGTCCGTATAACATCAGGATCTCAGAAACAGTTTGAGCTAAAGCTTCCAAATTTGGAATGATGTCAGACAGACCAAGTCTGCTTTTAATTTTTGCCCCGCCCCCTGACGAACCATTGCCATTTGCCACGCCCGTGTATTGCCAAATGAGGTCCGAATTGAACAACTATACCCTATAACTCCCATAGGATAATTTGGTCGAAAGTTGCTTGAAATCTTTTTTAACTGTTATTTATATTGAACTGATTTGTGGTTTATAATAATCAGCGTTATTTCAGTGTGAGCTCTTTATTTTTAAAGGAGATCTAAAAGAAATTCAATAATTTATAACCCACTGAAAATTGTTTTAATAAATATTTTTCAATAATTTTGAAGTCAAATCTAATAAAAATAATTTTTGTTTCCAGACTAAAAATGGAATAGTTTTCACCTCGAAAATCTCAGCACTATAAAGTATGTTTTCAGATAGGCAGGTGCAAACAAAATAATATGAACTGGGTCGTAAATCCTTAGTTGAGATCTGACCTGTAACATTTTAAGACACAATAACTGACTAATTATCACCGTGGACAGAACGTTAGTGGCGAAAGCAGATTGAAACCAAAAGTGGCAAAGTGCCGAGCATTGGTCAATAGATTAAGGCTAGTTAATGATTATTAGACCCCGTACTCTAAAAAAGAGTATAGGGGTCTATTAGGTTTGTCAGAAGCGAAATGTGCGTAACAGGCAGAAGGAGGCGTGGCCGACCCCATAAAGTATATATATTCTAGATCAGCATATACAGCCGAGTCGATATAGCAATGTCCGTCTGTCCGTCTGTCTGTCTGTCTGTCTGTCTGTCTGTCTGTCTGTCTGTCTGTCTGTCTGTCCGTCCGTATGAACACCTGGATCTTTTAAACTACAAAAGCTAGAGACACCAAATTTGGAATGAAAGTCCGTTATCTTCGCGAGCAGATCAAGTTTATTTCAAATTGTTGCCACGCTCTAACCGCCCCCGCAATGAGCAAAAAACCAGACACGCCTCGAAAAAAATTTACTTTTAGCCCAATAACTCAGTAACTATGGCACTTAGGAACACCATTTCTGGTAAACAGGTTGCTAGTGACACCCTTAATGCAATGCCATTAAAAATTTTGAGCTGCCACGCCCCTTTTCCCCACATCAGCTAAAAAACTTTTACGCTTTAATGCCGTTTTTAAGGCATTTATTCATATAGTAGAGTGTTGTAATTCAACATTCGTATAGAGACATATAAAATCAAACTATTCTGAAAGTGCCATCAACATACTACCTTTAACAAAAGAGCTACTGCGTTACAAAGTTTGTTATTTAACTGCAATATCACTTACGCGCGAGAGCGAGACAGAAACATACAAACACATGTTCGAACGTTTTCGATGCTTGTGTGGCGACAGCGCTGCCGGCAGACGCTGGCCGCGCCGAATACACACATACATACATACATGCATACATATAATTTCAAACGAATGTGTGTTTGTATGAATAATATGTAAATGCTAGTGGCGCGTGGTGCAACTGATAGAGTTGCGGCAATGCGAATTGTTAATTTAATTTTTTTTAATTTCAATTCAAAATGTACATATAAAATTAAAATTTTTAAATTTCATTCAAAAAATTAAATTTTTATTGAATACAATTGCTCACTTCTATGGGAGTACGGGGTCTTTTACAGTCGGCTCGATCGACTGTAGCCTTTCTTACTTGTTTTAATTTAATTTTCGGAATATCAGAAAACTTTTAATTGAAAACGTTATTTCAATTTTATTCTTAAACTAAGTATAGAATTCCTGATTTAAGAAGTACACATTTATGTTTTATTGAGATCAGAATAGTCTATTAATAATTTCAAAATAATCTAAAAAATAGTTTGCAAAAACTTACGTTTGGTCCCATTATGCATTTCCTAAACTGAATGCAGTTTTAGTATTCGGTGTGGAAGTTCTTGAAAAGCGAATAAAAGCCTGGTTGGCATAGTGGTTCAGAATATATTCATAATATATATTCATAACTCGTCAGGCAGCACAAACGAGCAGCACAATTCAATTCAGCTATGAATTCAGCTTTGGATTGTGGCCTGTTTGACGGTGCGTGCCGTTTTTGTGCTTCGGTGTGAATAAGCGTGTAAGAAGTTGACATAAAGCTGACGACGACAACAAGAAGGAGAAGAGGTGGAGGAAGAGAAGCGGAAAGAGGAAGAGCACAAGAGGCAGCTAGAGTATCCCAGATCGTTGGGAATCTGCATTGGAAGTTGCTGAACCGAACTAATTGAGCCGCGTTACATTAAGTTGAATGCATTTCAATGCTGTTGCCAAGCATTCAGAGTACATCATTATGTTCATCATCATTATCATAAGCAGCAGCAACAGCTACAATATGCTCATCATCATCATCATCCTTCTCATGCACTGAGTTTGTCAGTCTGCGCTGGGAAATCGAACAACTGTCTTCCCTTTCCTCACGTCATCCGTGGTGGTTAAAAGTACTGAGTATACTCACCTGATTCACACTTAGCACTTGCAAAATGGCAATGTCGACTGTCACATACGCTCTAAGATTTTCTATAGATACGGATATATAATAATTAAGAACATGATGCACCTGTTGACATAGAGCCAGTTATACAAGTGTGTGTATGGCTATATAGAGTTAATAACGAAAGATTTTGATATGGATATATTTTAAGATATATATAAATGAATACAGATAAAGATATAGATAGATAAAGTATATATATGTACGAAAATCGAATCCAGTCTGACTGGGAAGTGAATAATTGAATACGCAGATGATATGCGTTATTATTTTGATCCAAACTTCGTAACTCTCTCACTTTTCTGCCTCTGTCAGATGTCTTTCGCGCACATAATGCCCATTTCCCATGCATAATCACTGCTAAATAGAGATGAAGAAGAGCATTGAAATATTCTCACACCTGCTGCGATGCACTGAGGCGTTGACAGTTGTGTCATAGTTGAAGGGTCGTCACCTCCACAATTAACGGCACAATTACAAACAATGAAGCGTTGAGAAAGAAGAGACAGAGGGAGATTGTGCGGAGAAGAGGGTGGAGGAAGACTGGGACAGCAAGAAGATGCCCCGTGCGGCGTTAAGTGTTTTTGCCAGTACATTGTTGGCGCAGCAAAAGATACTTGCATACTTACAACTACTTGTATTCGTATTCGTACCCATACCAAGTGCGTCTTAGCCGATAGGAACCGGGACAAGGAAGCGACCCTTGTAATTCAAAGAAAAATGCAGCTTTAGCTTTTTAAGAAATTGTAATCACAACATATTACACGAGATACGAGTGCAAGAGATACAAAAGTTATAACAAAAAAAAAAATTAAAAAAAGATACAGATACAAAGCTGATAGGTCACAGCGTTTAGCCAAGATGAGAGCCGACAGCCAAAGTCTGTCCAGCTGTCTGAATCAGATCACTTAAGAACGTAATCATATCCGGAAGAGATTACACTGCAATTTACGCCCGAATGCGCCGCAAAAACCACTCGAGGGTTGAGGCATTGTCCATTGTCCTTGCCAGGACACTTTGCCTCCTCCTTTCTCTCTCTCTCACTCTCTGCTTTGCCTATTGTTGTAGGTGATAAGCGCAGTCGACACTGCAAATTTATGACATCATCATCAGTATCATTATCATCTCTCTTAAACAATAGAATTGGATTATAATTTTTACGACGAGGTGCTTAACTGCTGAATACGGTGGAAAGTTAGATACTGTTGAATACATTTGAATTGTGGGCGTTGTTTCGTGTTCGAGTTGTTTTGTGGGCAAACCGAAGGGCGTGGCACAGATTGCACTCCGATAAAAAAAACATATCAATATGCTAAATTATGTTAGACGAGGTTTTTGTGACTGTGTTTCGACTGTGGCGCCTACGAAATTGTTTAGTCGCCATAAACAATTTGGAAGCCATCAACAAGCTCTGGAAACAACAAAAATAAAACAAATATGAAATGGAAATATGAAAAAATATTAAAAGATTTTATTGTGGGTACATGTAGGATTGCATTTCTAATCAGGAATCAGAGTATTGCTAGAGACATGTCAACAGAAACTTCGGTAATCAATCTCAAGTAAGGGGACGGCTTTTGTTACCTTATTTGCAATCGGATGAGTGTAAAGTTTAACTATTTATTTACACCGTTAGAGTTATAAGTCCAGAAACCGTCACATAATTGAGATTGTATGCTAAAAGCAATCCAAATGGCGGCAGAAATAAGGCACCCCCCGGAATGGTTAAAATGCAATTTTTAACCTTAGATATCTGTTAAAAACTATAGTACTAATCTACGGTTGTAGTGCACATCTGAACACCGATACGAATTGCATAAAATAATTTGGAAAAATACAAGTTTTTATAAAAACGTTCGAACATGTGCTTGTGTGTTTCTATCTCGCTTGCACCTATGGGTTGATATTGCGTTCAATTATCAATATTGTAACGCTTCTAGTTTTCATGTTTATAGTCCGATTTTAATGCGCCTTTCAGGATAGTTTAATATAGTTAGTCTCCACACCAGTTATAAACTACAATACTGTACGATACGGAAAAAACGGCATTGAAGCTTGAAAACTATTTTATAAATTGTGGGAAAAGTGGGCGTGGCAGTCAAAAATTTTAAATGGCAATGCAACTATGCCGTGGCTAGGAACCTCCCGTTCCAGAATTGGTGATCCTAGGTGCCATAGTTACTGAGATATTTGCCGAAAACACCAATTTTTTCCGAGGTGTGGCCAGTTTTTGGCTTATTGTGGGCGAATGGGGCGTGGCATCGAAAAAAAAAAGATTCTTGTATTGACTGACTAAATATCTGATCGTTTGACACCAAGCTCGAACTTGTAGCTCTTACCATCTCTGAAATCTGTTTGTTCATACGGACAGACAGACGGACAGACAGACGGACAGACGGACATGGCTATATCGACTCGGCTTGTGATGCTGATCAATAATATATATACTTTATGGGGTCTGCCACGCCTCCTTCTGCCTGTTACATACTTTTGCACAAACCCAATATACTCTTGCAGAGAGTATAAAAATCCACAGTAAGAAACAACAGAATTTACAAGTGCCCAGCTTAAGCAAACTAATTTTGTGCATAGCAAGCAGCTGTTAATTCTGTTTGCCTGGTATTTCTGTTAAAATATGTGCAACTCTTAAGCTCACGAGATTAGCGAAAAACATCAGCGATCAGCTAAAATTCAAGATTTTCCTAGCTGATTCACCAGGCGAACAGAATCAGCAGCAAGCGACATTAATGTTAGTTCTATGTTAATTTTAACTCAATATTAATGTGAATTCAATGTTAATGTTAATCCAATGTTTATGTTAATGCAATGTTAATGCATTGATTATGTTAATGCAATGTTAATGTTAATCCAATGTTTATGTTAATGCAATGTTAATGCAATGATTATGTTAATGCAATGTTACTGCGATGTTGATGCAATGTTGATGCAATGTTGATGCAATGTTGATGCAATGTTGATGCAATGTTGATGCAATGTTGATGCAATGTTGATGCAATGTTAATGCAATGTTAATGCAATGTTAATGCAATGTTACTGAAATGTTACTGCAATGTTACTGCAATGTTACAGCAATGTTAATGCAATGTTAATGTTAATGCAAAGTTAATCTAAATGCAATGTTAATGTTAACCCAATGTTAATGCAATGTTATAGCAATTTTAATGCTATGTTAATGCTATGTTAATGCCATGTTATTGCAATGTTATTGCAATGTTAATGCAATGTTATTGGAAGGTTAATGTTAATGCAATGTTTATGTTAATTCAATGTTAATGTTAATTCAATGTTAATTTTAATGTTAATGTTAAATAATTTTTGAATTGCGACCTGCTGATCTTTCTGTTTGCCTGGTATTTCAGCAAGAATTACTAACGATTTTAGGCACTGCAGATCGCAGCGGTCAAGCAAAAAAAAATCCGCGAAAGGCTAAAATCAAAAATATTTTTGTGTGAAACACCAGGCGAGCAGAATCAGCAGCAAGCGACAGACTGTAATTTAAATTCAATTACAGAGAGTAGAGAGCGGGAGCATATGACAACAGTAAACAGAGAGTGCTCTTTGTAAGCGCCACAGATGACAGCGAACAAACACACAAACCGTTCGTGCGCTCTGTTGGCGTCGCGAACAATCACACAAACAGCAGCAGAAATCTCTGAGCGCAATTAGCGCAGAGAGTGGGAGCCTGCTTAAGCTGTTAATGTTAATTCAATGTTAATGTTAAATAACTTTTGTACTACGACCTGTTGATCTTTCTGTTTGCCTGGTATGTCAGCAAGAATTACTGACGATTTTAGGCACTGCAGATGTGCCTGTTTCACACATTTTGCTTCTGACAAACTTAATAGACCCCTCTACTCTTTTTATACTCTCTGCGTGCCAGTCCAAAATTTTAAATGGCAGTGCAACTATGCTGTCGCTAGGAACCTCCGTACCCAAATTGGTGATCCTAGGTGCCATAGTTACTGAGATATTTGCCGAAAACATAGATTTTTAGCGAGGTGTGTCTAGTTTTTTGCTCATTGTGGGCGAATGGGGCGTGGCATCGAAAAAAAAAAGATTCTTGTATTGACTGACTAAATATTTGATCGTTTGACACCAAGCTCGAACTTGTAGCTCTTACCATCTCTGAAATCTGTTTGTTCATACGGACGGACAGACAGACAGACAGACAGACAGACGGACAGACGGACATGGCTATATCGACTCGGCTTGTGATGCTGATCAAGAATATATATATTTTATGGGGTCTGCCACGCCTCCTTCTGCCTGTTACATACTTTTGCACAAACCCAATATACTCTTGCAGAGAGTATAATTATCATTTTACGAAACAATTTCCACACGAAACTTAAATAAGCTGACCACAAAATCGATGGGTGTGGCAGATGTGCACACCAACGAAGATTAAGTTGTTTTTATGTAGTACGCTTAAAAATTATCGAATGTTTTTGAAACCCAATCTATAATGTATATTTTGTGGTTTTTAAGGAATAGTACAACTTTTATGAAAATCGGTCTAGCCGTTTCAGACATATGAGTAAAAAAAGTTCAAAGTGTGCAGATCTGATACCAACATATGTTTAAGGTTAAAGAGTATTATTTTTTTTTTATTTTGTGAGTTTAGGAATATGAATGAAATATATATTCCATGTTTACTTTCCAATTTAAGAATTTGGTAATGATTTGTCATCTCTTAATGAGCCAATTTAAAAAATGCGTCCTTGCTTCATTATTCCAACTAATCTTAAAATTCAATTGTTAAATTAAATTTAAATTTCTGCTCGTGTTAAATCTATTTCTAAGATCTCATCACTAGGATTATAACATAAGTAGGATCGGTATTTTCTGCTTTGATACATATACATACACTGATTTGATTTATAAGAATTTTCTTTAATTTTCTATTATTACATTCCATAGGAGTGAGTGTTGTTAAATAAACATTAAATAAAAATTAATAACAATAGTTGAAATATAGGGATAATTTTGACATTACCCATTGTACTTAATCAAAGACATATCCGTTTCCAATAGCTTTTCAGCCAGTTATCCACTTAGGGTCGGCCAAAGTGACTCTAATTAGCTTAATTAAAGCCATCGACAAATCTCTTATGACACAGAAGTGACTGAACACGAAGAAAACGAAGAAGATGGCCTCATGCACAAGCAGGTCGAAAGTGGCGACATATCGGAACAAAATCTGCATAGAGTTCGAGGGGGGTCGAAAGGGGAGGGTAGGGAGAAGTGCAAAGTGAAGGGGCAACTTCAATTAGCCAAATAAGTAAGGCGGTTTTGTGTCAATGTCACTGCGAAATCACGCATATCACGCTCATGGAGTGAACAGGAGTCAAAGAGCGAGACAAATGGAGACAGACAGTGACAGCAAGATACAGAGAGAGAAAGAGACAGCCACTTGAATGGTCGCCTGGGCGTGCTTTGGGTAAACATCAAAAGGAATATCAAAATCAGTGCACGGACAGGACAGAACTGAGCATAGCAGGACAACAAGTGAAGGACCCTCGAGGACCAAAACTGAGGGTTGGCCAAGGATATATGACGTAGATGATGATGATACGAATCATCTGCTGAGAACTTTGAGCTTCCAATTGACAACCGGGTTCAAAAAGAACGCCGCCGCAAGGCAGTGTCAAAAGTCATATCAAATTGGGCACAAGCCTTGCGCCATTTCTCCAAGTCCCTTTTCTGTTGTGGTTGTTGTTGTTGTTGTCCATTGATTTCACTCTCTTAAAATGCTGGAAACTGTCCACTTAGTCAGGAATGTGGGGTTAGGGCGTTGCGCCTGTCAGTGGGCGGTGTGCTTAGACATATGCTGAAAAGTGCACCTCACGCAGCTTTGAATATAGAGAGCATTCTCACATTCACATTCACAGTCACATTCACATGCATTCAACATTCATCACATTCACATTCGTATTTGCATTTGCATAAAGCATTTGATTTTTGATTTTTGCTTTTTGATTTCGCTTTTCGCTTTTCGTTCCCATTTGATTTGATTTCGCTTGAATTATTCATATGCTCCAGCAAGTGAGCGGGGAGTGAGTGAGTGAGAAAGACAGCGTGAGAGAGAGGGGAATTGTGGATTGCGTTTGTGGAATGAAATGTCAACTGAAGTGGCGACACATGCGCCTACTCTTGTAACTATACCCTGCAGTCATGGGCGAGCAATGGGCAATGACATATTTCATTTCTTTAGTAATTACATTAACTAAATTACTCGCTATCTTAAGCGGCATTTATTCTCAATCTATCTGGACAGTATTAACATTTTTGTTCTCTGTTTTCAATCGACAATTAACTAAATTTGTAATATATTGATTTAACTTTTCAATTATTAAATTAATAAATAATTTAATTTTTGCAGGGTATCAGCTCTTCCATACTTGACACACACTCTAGCAGATCAATCGTCACAGAGACAACGCTTGCTTCTTTTACACTTAAAGATGGGAGTACACAATCTGTTGCCGCTCTCCTCACACTCAGGTTCTCTGCTTGTGTCCCAACTCTTAGTCGCTCAAAGACTCTCTGCCTCTCTGTCTGCATCGCCATCTTGGTGACATTTGTGCCGCCTCTTTCATTGCACAGATCAAAGGGAAATACGAATGCAAATGCGGTGGGCGGGACTTGTACAATGTTTTGAGTGGGCGTGCAGGGCTCGCCACTAATTAAGGTGAGCTGCTTTTGGTTGACAGTTTAGAGCCCATTAAAGCGCCTCTTACGCAAATGCGGCAATAATTGTTTTCATTAGACGACGACGCATTCCATTTGCATTTTTAAATTGGGAACATGTATGTGTGTATAAACTCTGAACTGCTCCGACTCAGCCATTTGCATAAGTGCTGTCCTCTCTCACACTCTCCCATTTTCTTTGCGATACCTGAGTTAATGTAACAAGCTGGCAACGCTGTGGCGTTAAAACTGGTCTGGCAATCTGTAGCGCTAGCTGTCTCGCTCTACCCCGCTCTCAAGTCCATAGCAGCTGTCTGTGGACATTCACTTAGCACCCAACTCTTTTTGTGGATCTCTTTCGTCAGTCAAACACCCAACAATAAAGGAGCAGCAATTGTATTGAAGAATTGGTTTATTGCTTAAACATTATCAATAATATCACTTAAGTGCTAAACAATTTCAATGGGTGTTTTGTTAAAATTCTTTGCCACTCAACTATTAACTATTTCACACATCAAATATACGCATAAGTATTTTAATCGTAGGTTTTTATATGTATATATTTAAGGATTTCCAAGCACAATTCTCAATGCACATTAAACATTTCCGACTAAATTAGGTACTAACTAGCTGAAATATACACATATGTTACATATACTCGTATTTCGATTATAATGCAGAAGACTAAAATCTACACATGAAACAGTTTTTCTTTACTTATGTAGTAATCTTAACTATTTACAAATTGTACAAATTAAGTCGATATACAAATCACACTAACTATCGCTTGAAGGTCCGGAATAGTACACAGAGAGAAAAATATGTAATTTTATTTCTTAAAATTCAAGTCATGAATTACTGAAACTTATGTATCGATATTTTAAACTATTACTCTAGACTTTATTTATTTCTATCAAGTTTAGAAATCAAGCTAGAATAATATGCTTCCAAGTGTGAAATACTCGATGTCTTCTCTCTGTGTAAACAAACTTTCATAGGTCGGGAGAAGTAGATCTATCAATTCTTTTCTGTATCTGAATCTGTAGTTGTATCTTTATATTATTGCACAGGTTTTTTTCTTAGATTGAAACCATTTGGTGGGGTCGATTGACAGGACTGTTTTTAGAAGAGTCCATTGAGAGCACGCACCGCGCTGCCCAGTGCAGTGCAGCTGAGTTCCGGAGAGGCAGAATCGCCTCTTGTGTCAGCTCCAGGCGGCCCCTCTGTAGTCTCCTCTTGCCTTGTATGGACCGCTGCCGCCGCTGATACCAGCTGCAGTCAATCAATCAACAGATTACTCGCACTGCACCTGGTAGGAGTTGGAAGTGGAGCTGAAGTTGAAATGGGAGTCGCCTCCTGCTTGGAGGTACAGCTTGTATTAGAAGATGACGCCAGGTTGTCCGCATAGTACCGCTGTCAGAATACTTTGGCAATGAAGGGCACGTTCTCTAAGGCGGCGGCCGAGAGACCTTGTGGTTGTGTATGTGGATGCGGGGCGGGATGCGGAGCCTGCGACGGATGCGGCAGCTGCAGGAAGGAGGAGCTGCCGGGGTAATCGGCGTGCAATCCAGCGGACGGCACAGGCAAATGATGATGGAAATGACCACTTGGACCTGCCGAGCTGGTCTCCTGGTAAACCGTACGTGTCCACGCGGAGTTGCTGGCCTCGCCGCTGGACAAAGGAGGCGTGGTCACGTTAATAGGCGGCGAGAGGCTGCCCGAGGAGCTGTCAGGCGTCAGCTGGCTGGCCTGGCTGTAGTTCGAGAGAGGCTCCCTGCGGGTGTACTCCCTACGCCGCTCGTATGCCGGTGGCAGATCGTCGTCCAAAGCGTCACCGCCGATCTCGTGGAGCTTGCGCATGTGCTTTTTGAGATCAAAGTTGCGGCAGAATCCTTTGGCGCACACCCGACACGTGTACGGCTTCTTGTCGTTGTGTGTGTGCATGTGGAAGGTGAGATTGTAGATCTGATGGAAGGCCTTGTTGCAGATGTTGCACTTGTAGGCCTTCTCCCCACTATGCGTGAGCTTGTGGTTCTTGTAGTTGCCCTTTTGGTGGAATCCCTTACCGCAGTACTCGCACACAAACGGTTTATACCCGGCATGGATTCGGGCATGGGTATTCAGCGTCGAGCTGCGATTGAAGGCCTTGCCACACGTCTGGCACTTGTGCGGCTTCTCCGACGTGTGTATGATCTTGTGCCGACAAAGAGTCGACGCCTGTCGGAATCCCTTGCCGCATACCTTGCACACAAATGGCCGAGCACCCGTGTGCACGGGCATGTGCCGTGTCAGATTGTAGTGCGCATTGAAAACCTTGCCGCATTCCAGACACGAGAACGTCTTTGGCTTGCCTCCGTTCGCGGATCCCGGACTGCTGTCTTCCATGGAGCCGTGCGGGGAGGGAGAACGGGATCGCTGTGGTACCGATTGGGGCAACGGGGGCGTCCTCAATTCCTCCTGCGGGGATCTCTTGCGTTTCAGATTCGCCTGCTGGGCGGAGGGATGGACAGTGCGGGCAGGTGACTTTTCCAGGTGCTGGGGCAGCACAGGAGGTTGAGCCGACTGCGCCGTTTGCTGTGCAATTGCCGCGGCTGCTGCTGCAGCGGCCAACGGGTGTCCAAGATTGCGTCGCAGCGACTGTGAGTGATGCAATGTGACGTTAAGTGAGGCCGTGAAGCTGCTCAGGTGAGCAGCACTTGCCAGCGTCTGTTGCTGGGCGGTAAGTGCGGCGTACTGGGCAGCAGCAGCGGCGCACATCAGTTGATTGGGCGCATAGTAGAGGAGTGGGTACTGCGAGAGCAGTTCCTGATGCCGCGTGTTTACAAACTGTTGCACAGCCGAAGCGGAGGCAGAAGCGGAGACGGAAGCAGAGGCGGAAGCAGAAGCGGAGACCGAGGGGGAGGTTATTAAACTGGCACTGGCACTGGACCCCGGCACATACTTTTTGAAAGCCGAGTCGTAATTAACGACAGGTTCCTCATCATCTCCCGTGACCTCAATGGGGCTGCAGGAGCGCTCGGAGTCGGCGTACAGTGGCTCATCCTCCTGCACTGGCGGCTCCTCCAGCTGTACAGGCTGGAGCGGCTTGCAGAGTGGTTTCGTGTCCGGTTCCATGATTTTGGCAATGGAGAACTTAAGGGGACAGGAGCGTTTGGCATCACTGCTGCCTGTGCTGTTTGTCTGGTTGCTGTCGCTGGCGGCGGTTTCCATGATGGGACTCTTCGATGGCGGCATCATTGCAATTACACCCGAAGGACTACACGGTTGCATGCCACGCGGACTCTGTGGATACACAAAGAGAGAGAAAGGGAAAACAATGGTTAGTCTGCTGTTGTATGCAAATAAGCAACGGGTTATCAATTAATATTAAGCATACGCCACGGTGTACCCATTGAAAATCGAACTCATCCCAGCCAAGTGCAGTGAAGCATGCACTAATTTGTGGCAATACAAACACAGGGGCGTGCCGTGATATAGACTCAATACCTATCCCATTCCTAGTCCTTAATCGTATCCCTACAGGACACTTGCTTTGTGGCTGCCCAGTCAGCGGGTTGCAATTAAAACAAAACCAAACTGAAATTATGCTAAAAAATATTATTTGGCTGTTGTTTTTTTGTTATTTATTGATTTTTAACCCGTTGCATGGCTCGGACCACACTCGACTGGACCAGAACAATAAGCCAACTCTTTGACTCCACAGCATATGGCCAGAAATCATTCACAACCAGAATCAATCATAACACAATCTGCAATTCAAAATTCGCATATTCTTGATTTTTGGCGCGGGTCGTGGCTTTTATTTGCACCTCATTAAATTGTTTACACTTGGCTGCAAGTGTAAGGTCGTCAGAATTCACAATTCCCAGTTACCCGATTCCCCGTTTCCCAGTTCCGACGTCTTCATATGTGCTTCCTCAAGTGTTCCTAATGCGCGACATCCGTTTGCGGGTTTTCGACTTGAGTTCTCCGATTGACTCTTTTGTCCATCACATGGAGTACGACTCCTTGGCTTGTCGAGCTGCCGTTTTTAATTAACTTGATTTGACGCCTCGCTAAGTAAGTAGCTGCCCTCAGTAGTAGCTGCCAACTGGGAATACTGCATATAGTTTTATGCACTCTTCCCGGATTGCCCTACTCCGACTCCAAGTGCTCTCGCCGCGCTCTTAATTCTATTAAAGTTTTCCCTTTTTTGACCCCGATGGGGCGTAGCCAGCTCAACATACACACGCTGACACACACTGAAACACCCACTCAGTTTAACCAATTTAGATGCTGGCCACTTGAAGAAATATTTAAATTACTTAAATAAGCAATTTAGTTATGTTATCTTTCATAAGACTGCACATGTTATTTAAAACATAAACATAAACTTGGGAAGAACTTTTCTTTGTTCAGACAATTTAATAACATGGTTTAATTAATTAAAAAAAAAACTAACCAATAAATATTTGCTGCTTATGTTTTTAGTTTAACAAAAAATTTTGGAATTTTAGAAATAATAAATATTAGTACCAATTGGAACTGTGTGTTTTCTAATACTTTAAAAAAATTCAAAACTAAGAAATATTTAAGGAATGATGAATATGTCTTTTAAGCAAAAGCAAATGGCAAAATCTTAATATAAACAGACATTTATGTTTACTAAAGCTAAGCAAATTGGGTAAAATATTGCAAATGAAACTGTGTTTTATATGAACACATGAATATTATTAAAAATCTAGTAAACAAATTTGTTAAACTTTTTGATAAATTTCTGAAATTTTGATCAATTCTGTTTATATATTTCAATGAATCCGATTTTCTGTGAAAACAAGAATGTAGTTTGTTTTCAAAATATTATTAACTAATTAACGAATGTTTTAAGATGCTAACGTTACTGTAAAACTGACTTTTATCTTGTTTAAAGCAGAGAAAATTCTATGCCAATGGTCACTTAAAAATATTAATATTTAAATAAAATTATTCAAACATTGCAGCAAAAACAAATTAAAACTTTAAACACAATTGAAGTTTTATGTAAATTTTAGTTATAGCCAAGATACGTACAAAGTAAACCATATTTAGGCGCTGCCCAAGAGTATCCAATTTGTATCTGCACCGATTCAACACAGAGATGCAGAGTATCTTTAAGTTTCACACCGCGACACTGAACTCCAACTTATTATTATTATTTCGAATAAATTGTTGAGTTTATTTGTATTTATTTCTTGCTATATTTCTTTTGCACAATTCACTTGTCAGTTTGCAGCACAAATTGTTCATAAAATTTTAAAATATTTAACGTAATTTACTGAGACGGAAAAACCCGAAACGTGCAACGCTCAACGTTCAACGTTCACAGGATCAGCGACCGAAGCGGAATGAAGGCAAACACTACGCTCAGTGTCCTTAAGAATTATGAAAAAGGACTCGGTGACTGAACCAGTGTGTGTGTGTGTGCGTGTGTGTCTCTGACTGGGCCTGTGAACTGAGCAAACTCGTCAGTTTGCTCGTGAGGGTGGGAAAAGCAACCCCTAAAATCGATGCGAAAGAGACGGCAGATGGAACAGGCAAAAGGACTACGGCAAACATCATTATCATCATCAGTTTGAACGTTGACGTCGACAGTGACTGAGGCAGCGACAGCGACGTCAACCGCATTATGAAACTCACACAAAATGTCGAATTGGAATAATATGCGCTGAGCCCGCCCCTTAAATATTTATGTACACACTGCTCACTGGATGCAAAGGAGATGGCTGCAGCTGAAGCGAGAGCGAGAGCGAGAAAGGCAGATGAAGAGCGAGAGAACGAGAGAGGGAGAGCCAGTGTTGCCTTCGGCAGGAAGAAGAAAACGTCGTCTCACAAGTGGCAACCAAAACTTGGCCGTATTCTGCTTTCGCACTTGATTTGAGCTGCCCCTAGTGAGCGGGGAAAAGAGAGAGGAGTAGGAGGGTAATAGAGGTAAGAGAGGGAGGGACCGGTACGTGGCTCGACAAGAAGAAGCGCAGCCGAGACACCGAAATGGCCGTCCACTCGAATGACGTCGGCGTTGACTCTTTCACTTGTACAACTCCCCTTCGTTCCGCTTCTTACCACTCCCCCCGACCGCCCTACTCCTCTGCCATCCTCTTTGTTATGCACTTCCATTGTCGTTTGGCATTTCGTTTTATCAGCGTCTTTGTTTGTTTATCTCTCACCTCTAGCCTGCCGTCGGCCAAATGCCACTCCCCCTTTTCGCCCACCCAACTCCTCTACGACGATGACTGCGACTACGGCTAGGTAAATATAATCTTATATTCCGTTTTGATGATACATATAGAAGTCGCGTCGCGGCTTTCTTGACTCTGTTTGCCTTTAGAGTTTTCCTCCTTGACGTCATCAAAATGGCATCGCTGCTCCTGCAGCTCAGTTCAGGACACTGCAGTTGAGCAGTTTGTACACCAAAAGCACAACTGCTCCAGGGAGCCCAGGGGGGAGACAAGGCTGGACTCAAAGATACTAGATACAAAATACAAAATACAAGATACAAGGCACTTCGCATACAAAGGGCGAAAAAGATGTCAATGTTGAGGGTTTGATGCATTTTATATCAAAATGTCTCTAAAATACAGGCAAATATTGCGATGCTTCTTAAAATGTCCTTTAGACTGGATGCATTAGGTTAATGGAAGCAGTTGTTGAGCTTTTTAGGGCACAAAGTATGTTATGTAAACCAATTTGGTGCCTCACTAGTTACTGCTAGTAGTGCCACGTCTAATACTACGGAGTACTTCTTGTATGCAATAATAATAAATTGTCTATAAAAAATAAATTTTTGAGGCTGCTTGAGTACTCTTATTATTACTCCCTCAACCGGAACTAATTTATTTTTGTAATACTACTACCTTAAATTATATAATCAAAGCTTCATAAAGGAAACATAATCTAGTCCTGCATCATCGGTCAATATTTCTTGCATACTATGAACACGAAAACTACCAAGTTCAAATTCATTCGGATAAATCTTTCAGAACAATGTCAAAAAATATAAGTTTTAATTCTAAATTATTGGAAACACCACTGAAATGAGTACGGTTTAAAATTTATACATTTAATTTCTGCTGCTCATAATTGCTATAACTTAAAATTCCCACGCAAATTGTGACAAACAAAAAATTATTTATTTTACAGGCTACAGTCGAGCGAGCCCACTGTCAAAGACTCTGTACTCATTCTAGTCCGCATTTTACCATCCAAATAGCTAATTTATTACCGAATTACGCTATGGGACTTTTAGGTCCCATATGTATCCTTTATGGAACTCTACAACCTGTTATGCACCTATTTTTTTTACAAAGCCAATAGATCTAATTTTAATTATAGCATCTAGTTGTTGGATTTGATTATATAATTTAAGGTAGTAGTAATTTAAGTTAATAAATTATTTCCACATTAATACATTATATATTTATTAATCCTATAGGATATAGTTATCCGATCCAAATCAAACTTGTTGAGGATAGTTTTAATGGTCTCATAAACATAATATGTGAGTTTTATTGCTATATATCAACTAATACACAAATGACCGATTTGATGGGAGCTAAAGGCTTGTCCGATTCGGATCGAACTTGGTATCATGACCAAATTTTGATATGTGGGTGCCACACACATATCTAAATTTGGTCATGATAACTCATTTTAATATAAACAATTTTTTCCATTAGTTCTTATATCCATGACTACATCTCCACTTTTACATTAACTTATTAATATTATTATTAATTTGTTAAATTGAGTAATTGATCACCTAATAAAAATACTTCTACAATATCTTTAGTTGCCAAATATCAAACACGTTTTGCTATTTGGATTAATTGATTTTAATAAAATATAGTGTTTTTTATGCAGAAATATAACGATGTAAAAAATGACATTTTCAGTAACCGTAGGTTATTCCAATAAATTTAACAGCACCCAAACTTTATATTAAATTATAAATCATCTGTCCTAATCAAAAACGAATCTTTACATGGAACCACTCATTTGGTATTTGTTTGTACCCATCCCTTTATCTCCCGCATTTAGTATCTGTCTTTTTCCCTCTTTTCATCTTTCATTCTCTGTCTATCTCTTTCTGTCCCTCTTTGCCAGCTGCATCCATCAGCTTCAACGCTTTTTTTGCACATTTTGCAGCTATTTTGAAGCTTTTGCATTTGTGTATGCAATTTGCCGAGTGCTTTTTTACGTTTCTCTGCTCTTCTCCTCTTCCTTTTCCCCCACTCAAACACTACTGCATCGCTTCGCTCTCTCTGTTCTTCACCTCCCTTCAGTTTCCCTCTAGTTTACTGCGCTGCATTCACAGTTAGCTCGCTCTCACTCATTCGTCTCTTTCACTCTTAGTCATTACTCTCCCTGTATATCCCTCTCTATGAGTCTGTCTGTGTGTGTTTGTCTGTATGTGTGTGTTTGCACTGTCTTTGTGGCCAGGGCTAGGCCATTTCTAAGAGCCGAACTGCACATGACCAGGCTCAGACTCAGGATGATGGCTATGCCCTGGAGGACTCACCTGGAGGAGTCGCCTGGCCATCAAACGGGCAGCTTTTCAGTATTTCAGCTTTTCACAGTTGTCGTTTTGTTGGTTTAGTGCTTTTGTGAATGTCCAGTTTGTTTTGTTGTTGTTGTTGTTGCTTCTGAAAATGGACTCGTCATTTTTTTAGGTGCAGCCTTTTTTGTTGCTGCCTTCCGTTTCTCTGCACCTCCCCCTCCACCCCTATCACCACGTTTCATCCACTCTATCGCCATCTCCGTTGTGCACTCGTCTATGTATTTAGTTAGCTAAATGCAGATTGCACATTTTTGCATTATGCGGGCATTTTGCAGTGCGACAAGTGATAAGTGTGTTTGTTTATACACACACACTACACACACACGTACACTACACACATTAAAGTCAAACAAACATGTATCATATGGTTACGAATGTGTATGTGTGTTTTGTGTAGATTTCCACATCGAGAGCCAATTTTCTAATATATTTTTGTGGTTTTATTATTATTATTATTCAAATGTTAAGGATCTAGCCATTAAATCTAGTTTATGGCGAATAACAATATATTGTAAACAAGTTAAACTCGTGATAAACATTACCAGGACAACCATTATGACGAGTTTACAAAATATGTACTATTTGAGTAACAAATAGAAGGAGACATCTTCGAGTACAAAACCTATATATGTAAGTTCTAGCTCATTACCAATAACGGACTCAAGACTCAATATAGTTTGTATATCAGAGGGTCAATAGAACACTGGTATCTCAGGCACAAAATTTAGAATACAAACTTGTGAAAGCCTCAAATTCATTCAATCTTTGCTTAAGACGTTTACTACACACATAAAGGATGAGGCTGTCCGTCTGTTTTTACGGAACTAGTGTCTCAGTTTTAAAGTTATCTTGATGAAACTTGGTATAGATGTGTTCTCTCTGCACGCAATTTATATTTTGAAATCGGATGACTATATCATAAAGCTCCCGTAAAAACAATTAGGAACCCTAACACCGCCTCAAATTTTGCAAAACCATTTTTACAACGTCAGAAATTGAATGCTTTTAGAGCTATCGTATCCAAATTTACGCATTATGCGTGTCGCACCATTATATTCATAGTGTATATTAAATAGTGTTTTTTTGTAAATTTTTCATCATCACCAATGTTATGCCTTAATGTTTTTCCCACTCACATCAAATGATAGACTTTCTACCTAATTGTTCAAAGTTATCATGTTAACTTGTACTAGAAACGTACACATATCCGCTCTTGAGCAAAGTTTTGGGTATAATTTGTGGGTGTTATGAGGAATTAACCTCTTAATGAACTAATTTACTCAAGATTAAGACAGCAAACAAAAGGCAGCCAGAGCTAATTGAAATTGCCAGCCGGAAAATGTAAAAAGATGGGAACCGTACTCACAGTAGCTAAAGTAGGAATTGGGATCAACCCACAAACAGTTTGAAAGACACGCAAGCCTCGACTGGACAGAGGGTGAGGTAGAGGGAGAGGTAGAGGAATACAGAGATAGATAGGTGAATATATTGCTAGGATCTGAGATAAAATCCAAGCAATTTGCAAGGCTGTTAATCTATTTAAACGCGCCAAATACGCGTGACACAATGAGAAAACTCAGGGAAATGGAAAAAGTAAAAGAAGCAAAGCAACGGAAACTACAGTGATGATGTATATGGTCGAGTGCACAGATTTAGGGATAGAACGGATCAAAGCGGACCCAAATGACCGAGAAACAATAGCATAAACTCCTCTAATTGCGATTGTATGAAAACATACACTGAAAGAAATAAACCTGCCGCGCATGCGCAAAAGCCGATTGCCCGACTGAACAAGAAGAAGCACAGGCCGAGGCCTGTGAACGAGTATGTGTAAGAACACAGACTTGTTAGAGTAGAGGAAGAATAAATATCATCCCTTAATCTGTGTCGGTAATCGTCTGAAATGCCTACAATGAGCGGGCGAAATCTTTTTGAACTTTTCGGTAGCGCAAAGAAGGTTAGCAAAATATTATTATAAACCTTCGGGGTACCGTTCCGTAACCCACATAAAAACAAATTATGTGTGCTGTTTACTCTTCAATGAACTCAAAACATTTCAATTTCACAATCGTCCTCTGCTTTGCTCTGCTCTGCTCTCCTCTGTCTCATTGCCGTTGTCGTGTCGTGGTCCTTGCTCGCTAATATTGAGATTTGTAGGATTACATCAATTGTGAAATTGGTCAAACACCGCAATTGTTTCATTTGCAAATCGGATATATGTTGCTCGGACACGGGGACAGACAGTCGGGCCGGTGGACAGGCAGACACCCACGCCACTTCATCCTCCCATCTTAGTTGGGAGGAGCAGCTGTTGATTTTCCCTCGAGTACGGCAGTCCTTTGTGGTCAATAATATCCAGCTCCTGACCATTCATTGTCTGCCCTCAGCTGGGTCAGCTCTCTGTACTCTGCTCTACAGTTCTCTGTTCTCTGCTCTCATGGCAACAAAGGTCTGTCCATGTTCGATGATCTTATACAATGCCGTGTAATCGCTTTGGCTTACCACAGATTATGCAAGTAACTGGATGAGATTGCCTCACAAACGCAACTTTCCTTATTTTCATTTACAGTTTTTCATGAGAATTTGCCAAAATCTTTGAAGGGACAAATACGTGTACTTTTCTGATGAGGTGTAAATCTTCAATTTTAAGGTTAATTTCGGTGCAAGGTGTGAGCTGTGAATTGTTTTAGTGGTTTAGTAGGGCAACCAAATAAAATTTAATCTATTTGGAAAACCCACTGACTACAGCTTAAACTGTTAAGCAACAGATTCACTAAAAAATATTTAAACCACTTTGCGGTTCAAAGTTAAAGAATCTCTTAAAAGTTTTTTAAAATGTACCCCTAGAATAAAAATACTAAAGTTGTAGTATTTTAATTGAGATTTGTGTTATGTGACAACTAATAGTTCATTCAGTAAAATATAGCCCTATAATCGCACTAAGTAATCAGAAGAGAATTAACTATTCTAAATTTTTCTTCTGAAATAAATAATATTTCTTTTTATAATTTAATAAAAGTCTATGTAAGGCGTCCATTTGTGTAAGAAGTGTTCTAATCAAATGCATAATCCTGTTCGTTCAAAAAACTAACCAACATTGGTTAATTGATTAGGATCAGACTGCTATATCATGTGTACATATAACCGTAAACAAATAAAAACGGTATTGCTAAGAGTCTTTCTCAATTTGTTTGCTTTCCTCTCAGTATCTTAGTTTTAAGTTTAAGAAATTAGCATGTAAATAAACTAAAACTTTTTACTAAGAATGCATAAGATGGGACTCATAATCTGCTCACAACTAACAGCCTTTCCCAACTTTGAATCCTTCAAAAGAAACGTTATAATTGTAAACTGACCTAATAGACTCCCAACTCCCCCTGCAATCGATATAAAAAGTTTTAACCAGTTCGCTAACTGAATAATCCCAAAAAGTGCTTGCATTTGACATTTGTAAAAGTGTTAAATTGGCACAAATCCAAGTGTCAAAAAAAAAGTTCCCACAGGGCTGCCAGAGCGGAAGTTCAGTCCAAAACAGACAGTTTTTTTTAAGCGACATACTTTTTTTTATGGAGTGGCACTAATAGGCTTAGGTCGCATTAGCATACGAAAGTATTTAGCGGAGAATGAAAAATGGATTTGAAATTGGAATAGAAAATGAAATTAGGACAACTTACAACGGAGTCGCGTGACCAGAAACTTATGGATTTAAACAACTTAATACTTAAAACTCCTCCGCAAATTTTTGTCAAATTGGATGAGTGAAAATTTAAAGGGTTCTCTGTGAGAGCTGTGAGAGTTGTCAACCCTCGAATAAATTCTTCACCTCGAACTTTTCAAAGACAGAAGGTGGCAGTACCAATTCCCTTTTTACACATTCTATATATTTATATATATTTGATGTTGTGTTTGTTTGAAAAGTACTTGTTTAATCGGTTTGTTTGTGACATTTCTATTGCTGCTTCCTGCTCCTGCTCCTGTTTCTACCACAAAAGTCTTTGCTCCTTTGTTTATTTAGTGGTAGGCCTGACACGCGTGCAGCACTGGCAAACCACCCAGCACCACCCAAAAAACAGTCACCCAGCTTCCAGAAATCCCAACCAACCAACCAACCATCCATCCATTTGAAAGAGTTCATTGTCGGTTAGTAGGTGTGTCTGTTTGTGGGTTTTTCCTGCTCATCGCCAGCCTCACTTCCCAAAGGGTGGTTGAGTCTGCTAGAACAGGAATGGGAGCAGTAGAGGACAGAGAAGTGGTGGGGAGACATCGCTTAAGTGCTACCAAACAAAAAGAACACATTTACGGGAATATTCCTCGACTTTCCGGGTCTCGAATATGCTGCGAGTGTGAATTGTAATTACAGTGAAATCAGCTTTTGGCACTTGTTTAGCTTCTTCAGCTAGACAGAACTGAGGGCTGTGAGGGTGTGGTGAGAGTTGGTGGTCAGGGGGTACACAGGGGGGTGTTTCTACATCTGCATCTGGCTGTGGTTTCCTTTTGTAAGCCACACACTATGAAGTGCTTGTGTCTCTATTATGGTGAAGGCGTTTCTTCCCAAAGAATTCGCACACATGACGCGTGATTTATTTCTTCCTAATTGGCTTTCCCCACCCCCTCAACACCCCACCCCAACCCATTTTCCTCTCATATTTCCTCCTCTCATATTTTGACAGCAACTCTTGATTTGATGTGCGACCAGAAAAGGGCGTTTTGCTGATTCCACTTCTAAATACGCATTTTTTTTGTAGGCGTTACCGGAAATTGTGGCTCAGCCTAAGCTTAATTAAACATTTGACATTGTTCAATGCTCGATTTGGTCGTATTTTTATTAGCGAAATTGAGTGCGAATCTGTGATCCACAACACAGAATCGCTTAAATGGATTTATGCGTATTAAAGTTGTACGAAATGAATTGCAATTGAAATTGTTTATTTCATTGGATTATCAAAATCCTAATAATTACACGATTTAAGAATCTGTCATTGACATAAATAAATAAACATAATTATATTTTGAATTGGATTTTTATCTCAAATATAGAAATGAATTCTTACTAAAAGATAAGTCCAAAAATTGTTGATTTAATTTTAGATTTCTTAATTAAGAAATAAGTAAATTTTCCATAAATGAAAATACGTGCAGGTCTAAAATATTCTATTAAATTTTTATTTTATATCTCAATTTCAATTTACACAATTTTTATTGATTACAAGTATTCCTACTTAGTATTAGAATTTTTAGAATATTAAATAATATATTAAAAAACATGTCTAAATATTTTCCAAATTTCCTTCACATCAACTGCTTTTCTTCATCTACAGAACTCACTGCAGATCTCTAGCTATTTCACACGTTTTGTCTACTCTGTTCAATCTGTCTGATCTGTCTACTTTCTTTAATTTCAAATCCTTTTTTGCCTTCGACAGTACAAGTGTCTACCCTTTCATAATTTAACCAAAATATTTAAGGCAAATATTTGATATGCTGTGCATAGATTTGGGCTCAATTAAGCAACTAAGCACGTCAAACTACATGTCTAAGCCTTTTGTTAAAGCCGGTCCAATCCCATCATTAGCCTGGCCAATAGACACAATAGACAAGCGAGGTACCCTAAGAGCATCAGTCTGATCCTGCTGCACCCACATTTTCACAATTTCCTCAATTTTCACATTTAGGTAGCAGACACACTCAAAAAAAAAGTCGGTTAGGTTCAAAGCCGAAAAACATCTTTATTTTTTTGTTATCCGCTAAACAATACAAGTGCCGAATGCGAAGAATGCATTGACGGACAGTATTTTGACGTATTTTTATCTATATTTTATTATATCTTTATTTATCTACTTCATCCCCTTCATCTATTTTGATTTTAAACCCAAATTATCCGATTTTTCAGTTGTTTTGGCAGAGATTTCACAGCGAATTCAGCTGCCATTCCAGTTTGCAAATTGTGCAATCCAATTAAGTTGGTCAAAATAATTGCTTTATATTTATTTTTGTGGCTGACCAACAGCTGTGGTTTGCGTCACAACAAATCCAGCTAATTATGGTAACAATCTTATCTGATATTCTGACATAAGAAAAGATTTTCGTGAGAATATTTTCTTCAGATTTTAAAGAATTTTAAAAAACTTCTTTTTGATTATAACCCATAACTTCCCATAACTTTTTGATTATTTGCCTGACTGTGTAAAACTTTACAGAATTAATTAATATACTTTTCTCTAGTTTTTTTGAGTTCAGCCGAGTTAATTTGTGTTCAGTTATATACTGAATAATGAAATTCATTGTTTTGTAAATTAATTGAATTTAAAGAAGTTAAGATAAACAAAGTATTTAGGTTTTTAACTGCATTTTCTACACAGTTTAAAAGAAGTTTATTTATAAATCAGAAAATTTTAAAATCATATATAAATATTGCTTAAAATGTGTCAAACATTTTGCTTACACAATTGACATGACAACTTTATCAATATCAAGAAGTCACCGCTTTTAGCTTTTCTATTTCCTGAATCAATTTCCTGTCCACTCAAGTGACAAAAGCCGTCAAGAAAAACACGCTAATAATAACTACTTAAACGTCATTGCGGCAAAGTGTTTGGCAGAAGGCCGGAAATAAGTAAAAGCCAATAAATCAGCAATAGAGCAAATAAGGCAAGCAAGTTTAAGGAAACAAGTTTAAGTGGTGGACGACTCAAGAGATACCCTTTAACGGATTTGTAAATATGTATGAAGAAAGTACTGCTAGTTTAGAGGGTGACTTCGAGTACAAGTACAAGACTCTAAGCCACCCTGCTGCTAATAACGGGTACAGGGTATGACACGGAAGTGGAAAAACATTTAAGGATCGTCAAAACAAACAAGACTCAGTCAGTGGACAGACAGCCAACGAGTCCGCCTATGGCCCCCCCAATTAACCCGTGTCAGAGTCCATGTCTGACTCAGACTTGCACTGAATCCGACTACTGACTACCGACTACCGGAAGATGAGCTAATAGAACGCGTGTCGAAAGCGTCGTTCAATTTGTTGCAATTATAATTGTATTGCTCGTTTTCTCGTTCTTTGGTCACGTGTCACAATTTTATTGGATGTGGATGTGAATGTCATAATGTTGCATAATGCGCTTAACCGCAGTGCCCTTATCTGTGGGGTGAACTTTGTCACTAGCAAAGAGAACTCGCTACTGAGAACTGAGAACTGGGAACTGCGAGCCGAGCCTGTTAATCATTTTCCCGGCGCCCTTTGCTCGACAAAAAAAAACACACACACATAAAATAAAACGCCGACACGCGTTTTGGGCTTGAACCGTTTGACTTGTCCTGTTTGCAGGTTGTTAAAAAGGCTCACAACCCTTGCTAGTGACGGAAGTGTTAGTGATGTTTCTATAACAGGAAGCATACACTTTTCCCCGAACACTTCTCGTTGTTATTTTATTTCTTTTATATTTGACCCGAATTCTGTCAAAGTTTTCATATCCTTATGCTAATCAGCTTAACAATGTTTGGCTTTCCCAAACTCAGGGAAACTCTTTCGACATGATAGCTAAATATTTGTAGAAAGGAAGGACAGGAGGAAGGCGAAAGTGGAAGCGTGACACTAGTTCATTTGTTTAAACAAAAGGAAAGTAGATTTTCTTATAAGAACTGGGTCAAGAATATTCGGAAGTAACGTTTAGGAATCTTCTTAAAAGTTGTCTTTGAAGAAAACAATTCAAAGTACTAGAATTTTAGTTATTCTTAGACAGCGTACTCAGAAAGAGTACAGAGGTCAATTAGGTTTGTCAGAAGCGAAATGTGTTTAACATTCAGAAGGAAACATTTCCGACCCCATTGATCAGCATCAACAGCAAAGACAAAATAGCGATTTGTTTTGAAAAATGTGGACTAGAATGAGTACAGTTGGCTCTTTCGGCTGTAGCCTTTCCTACTTATTATTCTTGCGTATTAATTATTTTCCTCAAATTTAGTTAAAATTTAAATCTATATAATCAAGTAAGAAACGCTACCGTCGAACGACACCACTGTAGAACACCCATAATAAAAACAAACAAGAAAGAAAAGTACAGTCGAGCACGCCCGACTATATAATACTCTCTGCACTTTTCCCCATTAAACTATTAAAATCGGTATCCAGATATTATAATGTGTAGCACTTTCATTAAAACACGTTGAAACAAAAACAATCTAAGCATAATCAAACATACATCTGTTTGTTTGCATGCGAATACACATACATATGTACGTTTGGCAATATATGCTGCATATATGCATGTATGTGTGTATTCTGCGCAGCCAGCTTCAGCGGGCAGCGCTGCCGCCACACAAGCAGCGAAAACGTTCGAACATGTGCTTGTGTGTTTCTATCTCGCTTGCACCTATAGGTTGATATTGCGTTCAATTATCAATATTGTAACGCTTCTAGTTTTCTTGTTTATACTCCGATTTTAATGCGCCTTTCAGGATAGTTTAATATAGTTAATCTCCACACGAATTATAGATAACAATACTGTATGATACGAACAAGTTCGCAAAAAACGGTATTTGAAGTTTTTTCAAGTGTGGGAAAAGGGGGCGTGGCAGTCCAAAATTTTAAACGGCAATGCAACTATGCTGTCGCTAGGAACCTCCGTACCCAAATTGGTGATCCTAGGTGCCATAGTTACTGAGTTATTTGCCGAAAACATCGATTTTTACCGAGGTGTGTCTAGTTTTTTGCTCATTGTGGGCGAATGGGGCGTGGCATCGAAAAAAAAAAAGATTCTTGTATTGACTGACTAAATATGTGATCGTTTGACACCAAGCTCGAACTTGTAGCTCTTACCATCTCTGAAATCTGTTTGTTCATACGGACGGACAGACAGACAGACAGACAGACAGACAGACGGACAGACGGACATGGCTATATCGACTCGGCTTGTGATGCTGATCAAGAATATATATACTTCATGGGGTCTGCCACGCCTCCTTCTGCCTGTTACATACTTTTGCACAAACCCAATATACTCTTGCAGAGAGTATAAAAAAAGTAGAAGCAGAAAAGATTTTCAATTGAAATTTAAACAAGAAAGAAAAGTACAGTCGAGCACGCCCGACTATATAATACTCTCTGCACTTTTCCCCATTAAACTATTAAAATCGGTATCCAGATATTATAATGTGTAGCACTTTCATTAAAACACGTTGAAACAAAAACAATCTAAGCATAATCAAACATACATCTGTTTGTTTGCATGCGAATACACATACATATGTACGTTTGGCAATATATGCTGCATATATGCATGTATGTGTGTATTCTGCGCAGCCAGCTTCAGCGGGCAGCGCTGCCGCCACACAAGCAGCGAAAACGTTCGAACATGTGCTTGTGTGTTTCTATCTCGCTTGCACCTATAGGTTGATATTGCGTTCAATTATCAATATTGTAACGCTTCTAGTTTTCTTGTTTATACTCCGATTTTAATGCGCCTTTCAGGATAGTTTAATATAGTTAATCTCCACACGAATTATAGATAACAATACTGTATGATACGAACAAGTTCGCAAAAAACGGTATTTGAAGTTTTTTCAAGTGTGGGAAAAGGGGGCGTGGCAGTCCAAAATTTTAAACGGCAATGCAACTATGCTGTCGCTAGGAACCTCCGTACCCAAATTGGTGATCCTAGGTGCCATAGTTACTGAGTTATTTGCCGAAAACATCGATTTTTACCGAGGTGTGTCTAGTTTTTTGCTCATTGTGGGCGAATGGGGCGTGGCATCGAAAAAAAAAAAGATTCTTGTATTGACTGACTAAATATGTGATCGTTTGACACCAAGCTCGAACTTGTAGCTCTTACCATCTCTGAAATCTGTTTGTTCATACGGACGGACAGACAGACAGACAGACAGACAGACAGACGGACAGACGGACATGGCTATATCGACTCGGCTTGTGATGCTGATCAAGAATATATATACTTCATGGGGTCTGCCACGCCTCCTTCTGCCTGTTACATACTTTTGCACAAACCCAATATACTCTTGCAGAGAGTATAAAAAGTAAATTTCATTGCTGAGATTAAAACTACGCCTCATACGCAGGTTCGTGATCATAGCGTCATTTTACCAGTTGCACCACGCCATAATTTTCGAACGCTTCGATTATCTGCATATAGATGTAATAATTTCTTTTTATACTCTCTGCAAGAGTATATTGGGTTTGTGCAAAAGTATGTAACAGGCAGAAGGAGGCGTGGCAGACCCCATAAAGTATATATATTCTTGATCAGCATCACAAGCCGAGTCGATATAGCCATGTCCGTCTGTCCGTCTGTCTGTCTGTCTGTCTGTCTGTCTGTCCGTCTGTCTGTCTGTCTGTCCGTATGAACAAACAGATTTCAGAGATGGTAAGAGCTACAAGTTCGAGCTTGGTGTCAAACGATCAGATATTTAGTCAGTCAATACAAGAATCTTTTTTTTTTTCGATGCCACGCCCCATTCGCCCACAATAAGCAAAAAACTGGACACACCTCGGAAAAAATTGGTGTTTTCGGCAAATATCTCAGTAACTATGGCACCTAGGATCACCAATTCTGGAACGGGAGGTTCGTAGCGACGGCATAGTTGCATTGCCATTTAAAATTTTGGACTGCCACGCCCACTTTTCCCACATTTGATAAAAAAGGCTGGAACCTTCAATGCCGGGTTTTGCGAACTTGTTCGTATCGTACAGTATTGTAATTAATATAATACGTGTGGAGACTAACTATATTAAACTATACTGAAAGGCGTATTAAAATCGGACAATAAACAAGAAAACTAGAAGCGTTACAATATTGATAATTGAACGCAATATCAACCCATAGGTGCAAGCGAGATAGAAACACACAAGCACATGTTCGAACGTTTTCGCTGCCTGTGTGTCGGCAGCGCTGCCCGCGGTCGCTGGCTGCGCCGAATACACACATACATACATACATATTTGCTTCATATACATATTGTCAAACGTATGTGTATTCGAATACAAGCAAACAGATGTGTGTTTGATTATGCTTAGATTGTTTTTGTTTCAACGTGTTTTAATGCAAGTAATTCACATTGTAATATCTCGATACCGATTTTAATAATTTAATCGGGACAAATGCAGAGAGTATTATACGGTCGGGCGCGCTCGACTGTACTTTTCTTTCTTGTTATTTAAAAAAAATTTATAATTGTGCCGGGATTCGAACCGCAATCCTTGGGTTTACATACAAGTACAAAAAGTGAACACAGTCATCTCTAACACTTGGACCATACTTTGAATGACCATTAAAATGGCTAACAAAGATAAAGATTGACTTTCAAGCAAGTATGCATAAATTTCAATTTAAACATTTTTATCAGTTTGTTAAAAAGTGTTGTAATTGTCGAATTTGGACCAAAGTTGATGAGGATAATATTTATAATTATATACACAAACTGTGTGAGTTTGGTTGCGATCGCTCAGAGAATACTTCATGTCTTTATCAAATTTTTTCAATTTTTTGCAGATTTGTCCTACGTGAGCAACAGTCTGTAGATGTCAAACTCGGTGGGATAGGTTTAATGATACCATACACATACCGTGTGAATTTTGTTACGATAGCTTAAGTCTTGACATTCACATGGCAAGGATACCAATTTGTTTATCTACATCTTTTTAGATGGAGCCTTTAGACCAGTTATGTAGATCTTACGTTGTAACAAAAACTCATCATTTACTATTCATCTATAGTTAATTCTACCATACATTGCAAGTGAGGCGGTGATCATACTAGTTTCTAATATTAAGGCTGTAAATTCCATTTCCACAAAGAGATGCAATCAACGCTCCCAAATTGCAGCTTCACCTTGAACTTGAGAATGTCACATACGTAGAAACAGGATGAGATTGCTCAAATTACAATAAACTCAAGCTGGCACGAGCCAAATTGTAATGCCAAGTTGACGCTATGAACAACAAGGACGACATGAACAAGGATAATAATAATAGAGTGAACGGGACAGAGGGAGATGGAAGCAAAAAGCACAGAGAAACAAGCATTTAATGAGCAGTTGGTTAGCAGTTTGTGACGAACACAAAGCAAAACAAAGACGAGGACACGAAGGAAGAAGAAGAATAGAAGCAACTGACAGGACAAAAGCAGAAAGCAGAAGCAGAAGCAGACGCCAATGGCAGGACATCAAGGATGCGAGTTGAGTTGAACCGAGCACAATGCACTAAAGCAGAGCATATGCATTTAATTTAATATTGAATGAGCCAAACAAATGAAAGCCTTAAATTTCGCTTTCAATTACAGAGCAAGGGTCGCACGACTCAAAACTCAAGATTCGAAAATCATTACTTGTTTGTTGGCCAGTTATTTTTAGACCCCGTGCTCAAAAAAGTAGATGGGTATATTAGTTTTTAGAAAGGTTTTTGATATAACAACTATATCCTATAGCACCGATAGGACAAAAATTGTTCTTTGTATGGTGAAATACGCACTGGAATAAGTCGGCTCGACTGTAACCTTTCTTACTAGTTAAATCCTGAACTGTAAAGGTATCAAAGGGTATAACTGTTTGTGGAGGAAAAGTCAGAAAACATCGCGAAGCATGACAATTTGTTGATATGAGCTTCTTTTTCCTGTCCAAAGCAGGTGACTTAAACTAACTAACATATGTTAATATCCGACAAATTTTTGTTAGTTTTAGAATACACTAAATCCTTGGTATAATCTGGTTTCCTTATGTTTGTTCTAGAACAATTACAGGGTCTTTAACAGTCGCTCGCGCAGCTTACATTTTTCAACTAGTTTTTTGTAGTTTTGACAATTTACGTGAATATAATTAACCGGAAGCCGGCACACGCGCCAGACGGAGAAGAAGCCGCGGAATCCAACCGAATTGAAGCCAAAGACAGCGTAGGCAACTCGAATGTGTGTATATCCTATATATCCTTGCGAAGGATCGCGTGTCAACAACCGTTGAAATATGCAAGAAAGAAAAAGCGTTTCCGTTTTGCGTTTGTGTTTTGCTGCCGAAAGCGAAATTGAAAATCAAAGCGGAGAAATCAAATGTCAGTCGACAAATATAAAGGAAGGGAGGGAGATATAGAGGGTGAGAGTGAGAGAGAGAGAGAAACGACAAGGACTAGGTAACGCCCATAAGACGCAACCGGTTTATAGGAACAACAACAAGAGCAGATGATGATCATGATTATGATCATCATTAGACGAGGAGCAAACAAGTACACAAGACTCAGGGCTGCGTTTGATTATCCTTGCCCACTTCAAGGAGCTGATTGCTGCTGATCAGCAGCTGCGCCTGTCCAAATCTCAGCCAGCAATTGTTCCTATTGCCGCACATTGCTTCCTGTCTTGCCGCTCAGCCGGCGTATTGTGTGTCCCGGCACCGGAAGGATCAGCAGCCAAGCCAAGAAACACACAAGGCGTACGAGGGGCATCGACACAAGGGCACGAGGGTTTCTCGCTTCTCTCCTTCTATTATTTCGTCTTGGAGGCGTGAGCTTGGTGTGTGTCGCATATGTAGCAATTAAATGCCTTTCCCGATAATGGAACATGTGCAAATTGTGTCCTTCCTCAGCGCGTGCCGAGTCTTAGATCAAGATGCAGAGGGTCCTTAAACAGCAGAAGGAGGGTGGGTAGGCGGAGATGAAGGCGTTCTCGTCATCGTCAGGATGCAAAACATTTACAAAAGTCATAGGATCTTCTAGGATTTATGCAGCTGCTAAACTGGAAAATATAATTGGAGTGTGCTGCTAAAAACCGGATCAAATGGAATTTTTTAATATGCCAATTATTTTAAAAGTCCGCAAAGGTGTGGAAAAGTTTTTAAAATCAGCAATTTTTATAGACTACTTTTTAGGGTGCCAGAGGTTAGTGAATAATCGACTCTGAACGAGTCAATTTAATAAATAGTTGTTTACCAAATAATTAAACTACAGATATTTAAATAATAAACACTATACATAAATTATATGTTTGAGTTTTACTATCTTCAAGTACTGATATTTAACCAAATTTTTTTGTAATCAAACTTAGTATCAAATATGTTCTTGAATCAATTTTCGAGTTTAATCGTTAAGTAAGTAATGATTTATCGTTATATTTCAATTAAAGCAGTTCTTGAATTGGTTTTTTAAATGAACAAACTAAAGTTAAGCAATGAATGTTGTCATTTGAATACGACATATTTAATATTAAAAAACTAATTAAAAAATACATTTTCCATAGTATGTTTAGTTGTTTTCCTTTTAATAAATTTCTAAAGCTTACTTTTTCTAATATTTTCCAAAACTATTCACATTTTTCGAATGACAAATCGCTTCAAATTAAACATTCCTCTGCGTTTATTCCCATTCCGCAAAGTAAACTAAATGTTGGGGAGGGTTAAGGTTCCTCCACCTGTGCACCAGTACATTCCTGTCATTGCTCGTAGTCTTGGCTAATTGACCAAACGCATACTCGAGTGCTCAATGAACACAGCACAATGGCCAAAACCCAAGGCAAAGTCATGGCAACATGAGCAATAAAATTTAATATCCGCTTCGAGTGTGCGATTTGCGTAAAAAATAAACCTTAAAAATGTTTGCATAATCTGCACGGACACCGGATTCAGTTGGTAGAGAGGCAGAGGGGGCAATAACACTGGCAGAGGAAAAAGCTGATATAAAAACGTCGGAAAAAGCAGATAAATCACGCAGCTAAAAAGTGAGAAAACTTCCTAAAAAAGGGGGACCAAGAGATAAACCAAGAGAGATAAGAACAACGGGGCTTTTCCACTTTTCGACATTTCAACGATTACTCTATTAGCAGAGCTCGTGGGAGAACGAAAGAGAGAGGAAGACACAGTGAGAGCGAGAAGTTTGCTGGTGTGTCGAGAGTGCGGTGTTCGATTTGATTAATTTGTTAACAAACTCAAAGTAACAACAGCAAAACACAACAACAAGAGTAATTGCCGAGAGTCACGTGAATGCGACTTGGCCGAAATTTTGTTACGGAACAACCCTGAAGTCCTGTGACCCTCCACTCCCCTCTTTACCCCGCGCTTCTGTCTGCTCCTACCCTGTACGACCTCATCGTATTAGCTAAAAGCGCATGAAGATCGCAGCGCAGATAAAGCACAAATGTAAATGAGAAACCGGCACTCGATAGTCTACCCCTCCCCTCACCTCACCTCCCCACCCATTCGTTGCCACCCCTTCCCTTATCGGGGAGCACAAAAGGGCACAAGTGGAAAACCCTTAAGTGAAATCAGCGTCAACAGATCTCGCTTTGCTGCAAAGTGTACAGCAGCGTCAGATACTGTAGATACTTTTTAGCTAAGTTAATTTTCAATGAATTTTTTTTCTTGCTGTGTAGATAAATTCCTATCATTGATCATAAAAGATTCTAGACACCCGCAGATACATTTCAGCATGTTTTTATGCTCAAAGCCTTAAAGGATACATTGAAGTCTTTTATCATTTGCTGTCTATTTAATTATGTGATCCACAAGATATGCAGATGCAATTTTAAAGAGCAACAGATACATCCAATCAGGTCCAGCTAGATTTATATAATTTATTATTGCACATTGAAATTAAATAATACATTATTTCAGATACACTTCATGCTAAAATATTTACAAGTTGTCTCTGAAAAAAACAATGTAATTTGGGCCCATTTTGACCTTTTAAAACATATTTTCTTACCAAGTTTGGTTTTGATCTTTGTACTTAACTTAATTCCTGCTAAATTTAAGATGTTTCCAACTTATTTTCAGAACGTCTTTATTCACACAGTGTACGATAATAGTGTTTACTGCACAACATATTTCTATGAGTTTAATGGAGTTTCTTTGGCATGCTGCTATGTAATTTCAGATACATTTCTATCTTTTCCTTGCTGGCACTACTTAGTGCAGTAACATACGCATGATGTGCAGATACATTTCTATCTGCTACTTGTGGATGTTTTACGTTCTATAAATATCGAGCTGCGTGTACACGCACACCTATGCATGTAGAGTACATACATATATATTTAAATAGCTGTTTCTCAGGTCGGTACATGTTTTGTTTACAAAACAAACATTGAGCTGAGACAAAAAGTGTCGCATGGTATTTGATGAGATCGCCAAAAATTTAAAGCTAGAAAATAAACTTATCTTATTGTAACAAGTGTATAGTTGATAAGACGCCAGTAGATAATAAGACCCTTTGGCGCAGCGGATAGCGCGTTGGACTTCTAATCCAAAGGTCGCGGGTTCGATCCCCGCAAGGGTTGTTGTTTCCAAAACACTTTTTAAAATAACATTTTTTTTTAAAAACACATCCGCAAACCCAAACCGCCAGTGCGCAAAGCTCATTAAACTAAACAAACACCTGAAACAGGAGAGAAGACTTTTCAAACTCAATTTACAATTTGGACAAGCAGAAAACAACAACAACAACAAAAAAGACTTTCGTAACGCTAAATAAACAAACAACATAAATTAAGTATCTACAAGACACGAAATCTCAGTTGTAGCTGAAGACCCTGAGGCACAAAAAACACAAACATAGAAGCAAATCTGGCTCAGATCAAGCGTAAATTGCAACAGCTGTCAAGTGGCTGGAATGGCGGTTTTTCCATATCTCTTAGATACACAACAACTAACAGTCTATTAAACTGTTTGCTTGCCCCAGTGCAAATATTGACCAAAGATGCGCTCAACTTGAGCCAGGGGTGAGTTCACCCCTCCATACTCTCTCTCTCTCTCTCTCTCTCTCTCTGTCGTATCTAAGTATCTGTGAGTTTTTTTCCGTCTGCAGATACTCGGCGATAAACTAAAGGTAGCAATTTGTTGTCGCTTGTCAAATGATCAGCGCGGCACGCGAATTCTACATGCAACACAAAGCTAACTTCTTGCCACACACACACACACCTAAACAGACACAAATCAAACGCCGCGACGCCATTTTGTTGCCTTCAAATGTGCAACTCGTTTGAAAAGTCTTTTTCTGCTGCTTTTTCCACTCGCATTTGCTGCAATTTGTAATTTGTTTGCTATGCTTTTCGCAATTGTTCTTCTTGTTGCCTTTAAAAATAAATTCCCATTTATTTCAGCGTAATTTGCCGACAGACGAGCCACGCCTACTTTTCGTTGCCCATACCCCCACCCCCACACCGCACTATACACCTGGCAAAAACATATTGCAATTTACATTGAAACGAGTTGAGTTTCAACTTCAGACTTTGCATGTTCGTAATCTCTTTTTAAATGCTCTGCAGCCCGAGTTTATAATAGAAATTCTAGACCAGAAAGTAGTGGAAAGTTTTCGATGTATTTTCACTTCATCATGCATAGTCGGGCTCACCCGACCATAAGATACCCTGTGAAAAGTGCGTTCCTGCCTTGAGATAATAGAAATCTTTACTCTGCGCGCTATCAATCAGAAATCCAATTAATTTTAGTAAACGCAACTCGAACGATACAGCTGAACAGCTGATCAAAGTCGGTAATCGAGTATTCAGTATCGTAGCTTGAGCTTATTATAAATTTATCGATAATGAATCGCTCAAATGAACTAAATAACTGTTATCGATAGATGAATCAAAACAAAATGAAACAATGCATGACGAAGAAGCACGCTCTGTCTGGCTTACACCATTTTTACATACAATGACCTATTTTCGGACGATTTATCCTATAGGAGCTATAGGATATGGTTGTCCGATCCGGATCAAACTTGGTTAGTATAATTTTAAAAGTACTTTACAAATAATATGTGAATTTGGTCTCGATAGCTTTGCGGGGACGGTAGGGGGCGTGTCAAAAATTTAAATTAAGCATGATCTACCTGCTCATTAAAGTAGTCTATGTACCAAATGTGGTGTTTCTAGCTCTTACCATCTCGGCGTCCACACGGACGGACAGACGGTCAAAACTTGTTCGCACAAAACCAATATATGTACCCTCACAGGGTATAAAAACAGGACAATGGAGCATGCCCCATTGCAATACTCCCTGCATTTTATTCCCGAACATATTACAATATGTATTATTGTGTGTATAGTCGGCACGGCCAGTGTCCGAGGAAATTACTGCCGCCACACACACAGCGTAAAGATCGTTCTTATGCTTGTATGTTTCTGTCTCGCTTGCACACATGCATTGGCATTGCGTTCAATTATAAATTGTGACTTTTCTATTTCTTGTGGAATAGGGGGCGTGGCAGTCTATTTAAATGACATTGCATTTACGCTGTCTTAAAGAACCTGCGTATCAAAACTGCAATAGTTACTGAGATATTCGCCAACAACATACATTTTTTCGGAGGTGCCTAGTAGAGGTGTCGCAAAATACAGCTTGTTGTGACTGAATGGGGCGTAACATAAAAAAAAGATGTTCTTATTGACTTATCTGTTTGTTCAGACAGACAGAAAGACAGACAGGCAGACATGGCTATATCCACTCAGCTTGTAATGCTGATCATTATACTCTTTTCGAATACGTGGCTTAAAAGTCTTGAATTATTTTATCAGTGTAGCCCATTAGAAATAGTATCTGCTTCAAGCAACTGTTTGCATCGCTTTCAATGTACAGTCCCTACCAGCACTGATCCATGGTATGGTATTTCAGTATTTCTATCTCCTTCTTTCATAATGAAATTCTGTAATAAAAGCCATCACTACTTTGTATGCATTACGAGCATAGCAGAGTATTGTGAATGAACTTCAGAAATTAACCCCTTTTGTTAACAAACAGCGATTCTTTTTCCGTCTAACCATAGCCGACAATTTTCACCGCAGGTGAAAATAAAAAATGGGAATCAATCCACGATAATGTGACTTCGGCACCCTAAAAATAGCTGATCATTTGCTTCTGGCTACTAGCTTCAATGTACCCTCTGAGAGGAGCAGTAAGCGTACATTAAGTATACGTCACGAGCAGAACAGCAGAAATTGGTAGAGCGATGTGGAAAAGGCAGCAGCTGCAAAGAGAAAGAGAATAAAACGCACAAAAGGCGAACTCGACAAAATGTTACTGCAATTACGCATAATAAACAAAAGTTACACGGATCGCAGGCTGGATAGAATGCAGAGGGGAGTACGGTGGGATTGATGGAGTGAGGAGTAGAGAGCTCGGAGTGAATGCAGCGCATACTTAATTGCGGGTTTTTCAAACGAGCAAACTCCGACTGCAAAAAACAGTTTGATACCATTTGCGCACTTGAATAGCCAGTGAAATAGATTTTAAGGGTAACTTCTCTTCATGGGATCACCAGGCGGGTCGCTGCTTGTCGTCTTTAACTAAAAATGGCTACATACGGCAATCTATGGAAATTGCAACAAATCGTCTAGGGTCCTTACCATCGAACACGCCAGCAGCACCAGGCAACCCCTTTTTCCGCACCCAACCAACAAAAAAGTGAAGCAGAAAAAAAAACAGAGCAACTACACTAAAATGGCTGACGTCTCGCATCGGCTTTTTTACAGCATTACAGCGGGATGGGGAGGAGGTTATAAAAAGGACGGACGAGTGTTTGTAGCCGAAAGGCAAAGGCCAAGAATTTGTATCTAATAAAGTTCCATATGTGCAGGCTGCAACTGTCTCTTATTAGGCATAAATATTTGATTGAGTTCATTTTTTTGTTAGATGAGGGTGCCAATAACACAGGAACTAGGTTGGTAATGGGCTTGGAAACGGGAATGAGTGTGGATGAGGAAATGGGTGTGCATAAATGGTTGGTGTTGCGTCTGCTGGTTCCACATCCACTTTTGGTGGTGGTTCTATGACGACATGTATCAAAATTATTACAATTTCATTTTGTTGATTTTTCAATTCCCAAAGTCGAGACAATAAGCTCAAGTGGTGCTCAACGGATTTACATTTATTTTGTTTTGTAAAAGAGTTTATTAAATATCAATATGACGGATTATTATTTTAAGCCAGAGAAACCATTTAATAATCTGTCATAATTATACCATATTATGCTCTAAGCTGCAGAGTTTACAATTTTAACGAATTTCAAGTACTACTACAAATAACAATAATTCATATTTATATAATATCGTACTGATACCTACTGATTTGAAACTAAAATTTTGTTCTTTAAACTGTTATTTTTGAAAGTGTCAAGATTTGATTTCAAGACTACAACAATACAAGTTATACAACCCATATTTCAACTTAAAATTTTGACTCGTGTTCAAGCAGACCTATAGACAGATGGATAAAAGGAGAAACGGATGGACATTGCCCTATATAAGGTCAAAAATGTATATTCTGTGTATAGAAAATAATACCAAATGAAATCGTTCAATAAACACAGAAAATTTTCATAATAAGCTTTTATGCATTTTCAACCGGTTGTTTCCAAGGCAGCTACATTTAAGCTTTAAGGGTCGGACACTTCTTCTTCAATGTGTTACAAACTACATGACGAGAAAATAATGGCCAGTGAAAGGATATAAAACCAACAAATGCTAAAATCGAACTAAAAGCATAATTTTGCATATCTGTAGATAAATTACCATTTATCAATCCAATGTTTCTTAAGACAGAAATTATTTGTATTAAAATTAAATTTTTTTCGATATTTTTAAAATAAATAACAAAGGCAGAAATTAAAAGAAATTAAAAAAAAAAATATACGAGAACAAATTCTAAAAGAACATATTTAATAAAAATATAAACTCAAAACTGTAACCCAAGAAACTCGTCTTATAGAATAAACAGAGTTTTAAACCAATTTTATGGATCGGACAATTATAGCCTATGGCTCCCATAGGACAAATCTGTTGAAAATTGCTTATATGTATGGATAACTTGGGATTCGAAAAAGTACGGGGTCTTTTACGGTCGGCTTGCTCGACTGTAGCCTTTCTTACTTGTTTTAAATTGTAGACAGAAGTTTAAAAAAGAAACCTCTAAAGAACTTCAGTTATGCTTAAATAAATTGAATAATATTTAAAGATTTGAAGCTGGAGCATGTGGAAATGTGCCAATAAATGAAATTAATATTTACTTAAAGTCAATTCGTATTTCGAGTACTTACTTTTTTTACTACGCTAATGCAATGTCACATGTGCAGTGAACAAGGCAACAAAAAAGAAGGAGTGAATAAAGTACTCTACTCTACAGCGCACTTCAAATGACAATGAAAGCAAATATTTACATTAACCAAACATGCAAACAAGCCAAAAACCAGCGGCAAAAGAGTCCTTTGGTTTCGGGATAAGAACTGAGCAGGATTGAAACCAAAAGCGAAACCAAAAACGATTCGAAGCCAAACACAGTTCACCCGCAAATCTTTTGTGAAAATATGAAACTTCAAAACAATTACCTCGGCCAACCCGGAAAGTAACTGGCAAGCACTTGAGCATACAGGGATTTCTAGAGGCTGAGCAGCGCTGGGATTGGACTACACAGGAGAGACGAGAAGAATGAGGAGCAGGAGCAGCCGCCAGAGCAGGAGAAGTAGTAGGAAGACGAGGGGGAGAGTTGGTCGCATGCGCAAACTGCGCAAATAAACAATTAAAATGTCACAATGATTGCCGTCGTACCCGTGTCAGACTGTAGAAATCAAAAAACCACGAAAAATCGGTAAATATGTTGAACCCCAAAGGAGCACACGGTCACAAGGGTTGAGGGAGAAGGGAAAACGGAGAATACGGAGCGGTAAGAAGTGTTTGTCACTACACAGCGAGAAAAAATCATCTACTTACTACAAAAAGTTAATCTCTAGGCAATAAAGAAAAATAAGTCCCGCTATATCAGCTGATGTAAAAATTCGTAGTTAAAAAACCTTTGGACTCTTAACGGTGGAAAACAAGTAAAAGTCAGAACTTATTTTATTTAGTGTATTCTCTTCCAGTACCAGTACCACTACCACTACTACTACCACTGCCACTTCCACTTGCATATTGTATTTATTCAAAAGCGCATTTTACAACCACGTGGCGTTGATGGCAACTAACCGTTAAGACATTTTACCCCACGGCCGAAAGCAATGTGTGTGCACTCAGGCGAACCGGGCAAGTCAACACAGTCTCTGACAGTCAGACAGTGAAGAAGTCAAATAGTGAAACAGTCAGAAAGTCAGACAGGACCTGTGAAGGCGTTGCACAAACAACAACAGCAACGGCAACGGCAAACGGCAAAAATCCCAATTAAAAATTGAAAAGCGCGCGAAAAACGGCAGTTTAAGAAGAAGAAGAAGAAACGACTTGAAGATTTTGGTTAGAGCTGAGTGTGGACCTTAGTTTTCTGGCGCAGCACGCCCTTTACTTCTCTCTAGACGAGGCTTCCATGCTGAGAAGCAACTTGTGCTCATCCCACGTTGGTGGCATTAACAATTGATGAACTCAGAACAGATTTTCGAGCTCAGCTGGGAGCTCTCAAGCTTTTCATATTATTTCACACAACACACGAACACACATACATCGTGTGTGTATGTGTGTGTGCTTCCTAAGGCGGCTCTCCACACTTCAAGTGCTGTTAGAATCCCAAAATGGCCACTAACGAAAATTGTCACAAATAATTTAAGAGCAACAAACTTTTAAATTGAATTATTGCAACTTAAAAATATTAAATATAAAGCAGCTGCAACTAAAAACTAGTAAAAAGGTTAAACAGTTGATCAAAAGAGCAAGGATCCTAAGTTAGGGAGCAACAAATGCACACAAAGGGAAAATGACTGAATAAACAAATAAGGAAGTGAACAACAGGTTGATTCTTTCTTCGTACACTAACTAACTGTGGTCAATATAATTTTTTTTATTTGAATTGATAAGGGTATATTGTAATGGTGGGAACGTATGTAACAGGGAGGATTCGTAGCAGACGCCATAAAGTATATATGTACATATATTCTTGATCAGCTTCAATAGCCGAGTCGATACAGCCATGACTGTCTGTCCGTCAGTTTTTATGAACAAAAGGATCTTAGAGACTATAAGAGCTAGGAAAGTGAAAGAGATCGAAAATGAAAGGTATGTATAATACCCAAGCAGTACAAGTTTGTTTTTGTTTTTGACATGCCCATTTTAGGGATTTTTTTTTTCCAAATATGAATTAGTATGAAAAACTTTGGCGTTAACTAAGCTATATTAATTAAACTCACACAGAATACATTTTCCATCAATAAATACATACTGACCAAGTTTGATCCAAATCGGACTACTATATCGTATAGCTCACATAGCGACGATCGGTCAAAAATTAGCTCCAAATATGAATATGAGGCGGCTATAGCACTCTTTCTTGCTAAAATTAAGATTTTGTTTCAAAACAAAATCTTGTTTAGTTTCAAAAAATATGTTCAGGAATGAAATTCTTAAAAACCGAAAACACATCGATTTCAACAGCTAAAATCAGAATATGTTCTTATAAAATGATGTAGCAGATCTTTTTTTATGAATTTTATAATAATAGATTATAACAGAATATAATTTCATTTAAAATGAAATACTATTTATTTTTTTTATAATTTTTGTTACATTTAATGTTAATGTTTTTAAGGAAATGACTTTCAAAGTAACGATTCCATCGCTAAGTCAATCCATAAATGAATTAAAATAGAACTACGACTAGATAAAAGTATCCAAACTTGTCATCTTGGCCTTGTTTTTAACTTTAAGGCCAAATCTTAAAAACAAGTAGAACAGTGGACCAATATTAAAACGAAAATTTTAAGAGTTCCCGAATCAGGTTATCCATTTAATTTTGAGCAATAGTACAATATCGAATTTAAAAGTCATATAAAATCTATTCCTAATAGTAAACCCATTACACTTTTTTGAATAAAACTAGTAAACAATAAATATTTAACTCACCTTCAGATCTTCAAATATTCTTATGATATTTGCTCCGTTTAATTGCGTTTAAGTATTGAAATCCGTTTTTTGATGTCTTTGCCGTTAGCTTGAGTTAATATTTAGACTGAATATGGGAGGTAAAGGCGTAGGTGGAGGAAAACTTCAAAGCGATTTAAGTTAATCCAAGACTTAATCAAGCCTGTAATATGCTGCGGGTGATATTGGCAAGTGTTTGCAAACTCTTCTTCACTTTCTTTGTATTTCTTTGAATCTCCTGGAATTTTTCAGCACACAAACACACTAGCACACAGTCTCCGTCACCGTCACTGACATAGACACGGGGAATACACATGCATTGAGGCAGGCGAAGGTAAAAGCTGTCCGTTAATTTACACTGAGCAAAACCCAAGGGAGGAACGATGAAAATTGCGACCGCGCGTTCAAGACGTCAATTTCGGAATGTAAATATTTGATTTATGAGCCAAAGTAAGTTAAGGCAAAATAAAAATAAGTATTGCGAGGGCCAAGACTTCGTCGATGTTCTTAAGGGATATGGTGCAAATGTGTGTACGTTTATGTACAGGCATGGCAACCGCGTTTAACGGTAATGACAGTGTCAATAATGCACAGTACCGTGAATCTTCGGCTCTTTCTCACCCACGCATACGCATACCCTGTTATTCTTGCTCTTGCTTTTGCTCTTCTCGCGTTCAATTTGCCGTCGGGTTCAACATCAACAGCGACAACGACAGCGACATCGACAAAACGCCAGTCTAATGAAAATGAATAAAAAGCGCGCTCATGCTCTCTCGCTCTGACGCGAAGACCAACTACCGTTATGGAATGAAATGAACACAAGCGAACAGGCGAGAGAAGGCACAGGGCGCAAAACGTCATTATCATTTTATCAACATCATTGCGCTTCACTCTCTTTACTCGCTCTCCCGCTATCCCGCTCCCTCTGTCCTTCTCGCTTGCACCAATAGAACGAAGCGACTGCGGCCCCCATGTTAGATTTTTGAGGGCTGTTTCTCTTCTACATTGAGTAAGCATATACAAATGTGTGTGTGTATTTATATACATGTATGTGTGCGTAGCGTTAACGCCATGAATGTTTGCATGTGTGTTTGTGTGTGTGTGTGTGTATGCGTGCACATATTTTGTAGGCAGCTGCTGTATCTGCAGACTGTCCTTTTTCTAAGCTGTACCCCTACATCTCCCCACTCCCGTCTGGGTGAATACATATTTGTACTGCAATTTGGCAGCGCACACTCCTCTTGTGATTTGCCTCTTTTTTGCGTTCTCATTTACACAAGTGAGTCTTGGGTGCCCCTCTTACCGATAACCTCTTGCTGACCCTCTTTGTCTCTCTCTCACTCACTCCCGCTGCGCCATCACGAGGAGAACATTTTCTATGTTTGTTGCGCTTCAGGCATCTGAAATATGTGCACATTCATACATATCACATATAGTACTATAAATGTGAGGTTATATGCGAAAAAACGATATTGGATTCCATGCGAAATATGAACTGTGTGTGTGTGTGTATTTGTGCACCCTGGGAGATTTTTTAATCAAATAATTACTGTAATTACGATGCATGGTAATGTCAAAGATTCAAAGTTCCCATGTGAGCCCGAAACGTCATCCATATAACCATTATATTTTCATAAGTTGCAGCAGGAAAACAATTTAATATCTTTAGTTTAAGTTGAATACTCTCTTGTAAGCTTTTGAATTACAAAAATGAGAATTAGGAAATGAGCATAAACAAATTATGACTTCAGAAATACCTATTTTAATGATTAAATACCAAAATTTTTATTTGTACATATGTACACATGAAATATAAAGACACAATGCAATCGCACCTGTAAAAAATAAAAAACAAGCAATTCTATTTTTTATATGCACAAATATGTATAATTATGATGACGCATACAAACACGCATCTTTACACATGCACATTTATATGCATATGCTTTTACAACGAAATGAGCGAGCAAAAGCGACAACAACAACAACGAAATGACAGCTCAGCAGGTGAGTGAGTGCAAGGCGCAGTAAAAGCTCAACGCATAAGTAAATAAAACCTCGCTGCTCTCAATGCTCATTGTCAACAGCTACTAAAACAGCAAAAACACAACTTCATCATGAGCATTGGCAATGTGGGCGTGTTTGCTGCTGCACAGGGACAGGGGCAGCGCATGCGTGTGTCGTGCCTCTCGCTCCCACTCTCAGTTTTGGTCATGATCTCGCTCTCGCTGTATGTGCAGCAGAAGGAAGCACCCATTTTGTGTTTAAGCGGTGGGTGTGTCTTCGCTCACGCACACAGCCATATGCGTACAAACAAAAATACACCCATAATCTCACTCACACATCTATGAAGCGCTCGTCCTATCCGCAGAGAAGTCAGCGCATATTGAACCGGTCCGAAACCACTTGATTAGCTCGATTCATTTTACTTTTACTGTGCGACTTCTGCTATCTCTCTCACCCGAACATGAAATTCAACAGGCAATGAAATTCACCCACATACGGAACTGTGCAATCTCTTGACTTTCTGTGATTATCTTTAATTTGTATCGTTCGATTTTAAACCGGCAATTGTTTGTTTTAAGGTTGCACAATTCTTTGAAGACTTTTACTTTCATCTTTAGCTTTATTTTTGTTTAGCTTTCCATACATTTTATTTAACACAATTCTTTATTTAAGCAATTAAGCTATTTTGGCAATTCGTTTCAGCGCCGCTGACTCAATTCATACATCACGTCCTTTGGCCCACTTACGTGTGCAACATTTCGGAAAATGTACAAATTCAAGTATTTTGTCAAGTACTATTTCCACCACTGCAGCACGTTTGTAAAATTTTTCGCTTCAAATAGATATTTTGGTAATTTTGTAGATAAATTGTATAACACCCTACATGTAAAGAAATTGTAATAATGTTAAATATAAACTTTAGCATAAGCACTAATAATTAATAATAAGTAGTTATTTTCCTGCTCTGTTTAAAAACGCGCCACTCATAATTGTTGCGCACTAATCGCCTTTTACAACACTGTCAGGGATGCCGTATCGTCAAAAAATACTAACATATTGTGAATATTTAATGAGACTGTTTTCTAGAAATTTCTCGCAACAGAACTGTGAAACTTTAAAAGGAAAAAATTCAATAAGTTCGTGCCAAAAACTAATTTAAAGTTCTAGGTTCTATTTGTACGTCTTATTGGAAACCCCACTTGTTACCTAGGGAATGTTATGGTATTTTTAGTATTGAAGAAATAAGATTGTTGCCATATTTACGTTTTTGCATGGGGTCACACTGTTAGCGAAAGACACGTAAATCAACAGTCCGTAAAGTAATAGAATTTATTTTTACAAAATATCAACATGGACGCTGGGACATGGTACAATTCGCTGCCCCGCTTCACCCGCTACTGGCTAACGGCAACCGTTGGATTGAGTCTGCTCTGTCGCTTCGGAATTCTGCCCATGGAATACATGTATCTGTCCCGGGAACTTGTGCTAACTCGTCTGCAACTTTGGCGCTGTATCACATCGCTATTCGTATTTCCACTAAGCGGTGCGACCGGCTTTCACTTCCTCATCAACTGCTATTTCATCACACAGAATAGCGCACGATTGGAGAAGGATCAGTTTGCAAGAAGTCCATCGGATTACATGTATCTGTTGATTATCACAGCCATACTAGCGAATCTCGGTGGGATGGTATTCAATGTTTACTTTCTCATGGACATGCTGGTCGTTGCGGTCACTTATATCTGGTGTCAGCTCAACAAGGAAGTTATTGTAAACTTTTGGTTCGGCAGTCGCTTTAAGGCCATGTACCTGCCTTGGGTACTTGCCGGTATCGAACTCATTTTCCACGGATCTCTTGCCTCGCTGGTGGGCATTTTCAATGGACATGTGTACTACTTCTTGAAATTCCAATATCCACAAGAGCTTGGCGGCAATGCCTTTCTGGAAACACCGCAGTTTCTGTAAGTCTGTAAACAGGTGGTGCCTGGAATAACGTTTAACATAGAGAGGCGAAGATCAAAAGTGACCTCACGGCTCAAAATTTAATACTCCAATTTTTACTGCGAACTTTTTGGGCACCACTGGAGATCATTCCAAGTCGAAATATTCAAATATTTTAATATTCTGTATTGTGTGTTGCAGGAAACGCTTTGCTCCTGATGTTTCTGGTGGCATCAGCGGCTTCGGAGTGCCGCCCGAGAGCAGAGCCCCACCGCCCCGTCAAGCTGCCAACTCGCCCTGGGGACATGGCAATGCCCTGGGCCGTAATTAAATACATAATACATCCTAAAAATATATTAGTATATAAATCAAACTTTTTATTTTAAACCTGTTTGGTTACTCTGTAAATGTACTGAATTTCAAAAACTAAATCACGATCAACTTTTTTAACACTCATCAAAACTCCGAATTCTGTACCTTGATTCGTTAAGTGACGTGATTTATTGGATATAACTTAAAATATATGTATACACAAGGGTTAAAGATGTGCAAAGCGAAAACTCTCTTCTTTAAAATGGAGGGCTGTCAAATATGGAGAAAGTGACATCGGAGCTAAAAGACCATAATGAAATGATGTATGAGATTTATACACAAGGGTTAAAGGAAATTTTAAGAAAAACGATTTTAATAATGGAGAGCTGTAAGACGGAGTTGGGTTAGTTTAAGTTAAGCCGGATGTCCTCGCTGGTACAGGCCAGGTATGGCCCTTAGTGGTCCGGACGTTGAGTTTTTATGGCTTGAACTCTTGTAAGATTTGGAGCGTTTGGCTACCTCTTCTGGAGTTATCGAAGCTAAAAGATCCTGTATTAGAATATTTCTGAAACTTTACTTGTTTTTAAACGCATTTCGAACTGAAAAGTTTGAGAATAATGTATCTAGTTTCATATCCAAAATTTTACATTTACATTTATATTTATTTCATTTTAAAACTTCTATGATAAAAATTATACAGCTGCACGCATTGTTCAACAATATTTGTAGTATTATTCAAGATTTTCTTTACTCTGGGGTGTTTGTTTCTTTAACTTTTTCTTAATCGTGTTGTCTAAAAAAATTGCAACATTTTGTTTGTTTTGTTTGGCTTTTACAAAATCGACGCATAAAATTCTTAGTGGCTAAAACTACCCGTTAGTAGAAATCATACGATTATATGTCGTATGTGTAGGATGTTGCTCGCTCGGTCTCTTTCTTTGTTTTAAACTTGATTTATTTCCAAAACTAATCTTTACATGGTACATATACATGAATTATACGATTTCAATCAGTGTTTCTTGTTTTCGATTGTTTCTTTTTACTTAGATATTTACAATTTTGTTTTGTTGTTGCTGTTTCTGTATTATAGCGGCCATATGTTATGGGATCGGGAGCTGATAACTATAAACTATAATCTCATTTAAAAAAAAAAACAATTTTAATCTTATTCCTTATGATTTGCTTGATTTTGCCGTTCTGTTCTGTTCTCATCGATCTTTTATGCACAATTTGCAATTGTTATTAACTTAAAATGCTAAACTAAATCAATAGAGAAATGCTATTTACAATGTATACAAAATATTAAGGTATTTCGATGCTGGCAGCTTGGAGAAATCAATTTTACAAAAATTGTTTGTTGGCGCCAAAAATAAATTTAGAACAAGGTTTGAATTTAAAACTAGTATGAAATTGTTTCTCACGTGGGTGTGTGTGTGTGTGTTTGGTGTGTGTTGGGATAGGTGTTGTTATTTGTTTATAGTACATAGATAAATATAATGATAATGTTGCACTTTGCTTAAAGGACTCGAAACTAAGCTAATAACTAAGGCTAAAATTAAACCGGGTGTGTGTATGAGTGTGTGTGTGTATGTGGGTATGTGTGTTGGTTGTTTGTGCGTATCCTTCCTTTTAAACAAATACCAATGTTAACAATGCCTATGGCAACGTTGTGGTTGCTGTAGTTGTTGTCGCTGTTCCTGCTTTTGTTGTTACTGTTGGTGCTGCCGTGACGACATCCACTTTTGTAGACAGATCCAGCTTCTTGTGCTCAAGCAGCACAGGAGAACTGAGAATGGTGACCTTGTGTGGAGTGCTTAAGGTCGTGCTTATGGTGGTGGAGCTGCTGGTGGCGGTGGTGTTGCTGCTACTAACAGTTGTTGTGGTATTCCTGCTGCTGCTGGTCATTGTTTCCGGCGATATGTTGCTGGTACTCTCGATTTCGATGGGCTGCTCCAACTCCATGTCCACATACTCGATCGCACTGCCCTCTTCCTCCTGCAGTTCGATTACTGCAACAAAGATATGGAATTAGTTAAGGATTAGGATAAGATTAAGATTATTACTCACTCCTGTTGTTAAGCTGCAAGTTTGTTGTGTCCAGCAGCTGTTGATCCTCCCTCACCTCCTCCACAATGACTTCCTCTAGCAGCTTCTTGGTGTTGGCAGCATTTGGAAGCGTTGTAGATGCTGTTGTTGTCGATATTGTAGTGCTCGTTGGAGCAGTACCCTTGGAAGCCTGATCCAATTCCATTTCCCAGTCAGTGGCATTGAGCACCATCATCGGGGCTGACTTCACCGGCGTCTTTACAGGCGTCTCCGTGGTGCCATTGTCGGCCACAATGATGGGCATGTTGATGATATCGATGGGCGTGTCTTCTGTTATGAGCTGATGAGACTTTGGCTTGCCCATGATGGATGTGGTGGGAGCCACCACGGTCTGCGTATTGTTTGCTGAATTTGCAGATGACGACGATGCTGGTCCAATGACCAGCACATTGGGCTTTGCCGTCAGCAGTTCTGTGGTAGACTTAGGTTTGCTGGACGCCAAGGTAACGGCACGCATTCCACTGGTGGGCAGAAAGACCAGATTGTTCTTGCCTACACCACCTGGACCTAGTGTTAATGTGGTGGGTTTGCCCTTGGCAGTGCCCGTCCCGCTCCCAGCACCCGCCATCACCTGTGTGGACGTCAGCAACTGCATTTTCTGTATAGTGATCCTCTGCTGCGTCGGTTGTGGCGATGTGGGTGTCACAACACCCGTAGGTGAAAGAGCCGCACTCGTAGCCCCACTGGTGCCACCTGCCACGGACGCTGTATTGAGCTTGTGAATGATGCTGCCGGCGTGCAGCTTGGCGGGCTGAAGGAATACCTTTCCATTGGGTGAACAGATCTTAATATTTCTCAGCGCACTGCTGGGCACATGTTTAATCCCGCTGGCACTGGTCAGCTTAATGTTGCCCAGAATTTGTGACGTTGATGGCGAACCACTCGAGGCTCCAACTCCAGTTCCAGCTGCAGCTCCAGTTGCAGCACCCACAGCTGAGGTGCTAGTGGTTGCTTTGCGGAACACGGGCACCACCGGGGTCACCGCGTTGCTTAGCGGTGTAATCAGCGTGTTGTTCAAACTGCTCGCTGGTATATTCTTAATAATATTTACAGCCGAAGCACTGCTCAGAGGTGTAGTGTTCTGGCTCTGATTCTGACCTGGCACACGCTCCTCCACAATGTACTTCTGCACCGTTGGCGTTGCTCCTGATACCGTCTTACTGCTGAAATTGCCTGACGACTGTTGGTCATAAGACACCAGACGTAGCGCCGTGTTGGGCACTGATGGCAGCAGCTGCTGTTGCTGTTTGTCCAGCAGATTGATCTTCTTCGGTGTCAACTTGGTGCTCGGTGGCAATATGTTGCTACTGCTGCTGCTGCTGGTTGTGCGCACCTTTGGCGGGGCAGCAATCTGTTGCACGCTTATAATTTGCGGTGCCAGTGGCAAATTGGCTGTGGAAATATTCGCAGGCGTCACAATTGCTGCCGGTTGTCTTTCTTCAACAATATATTTCTTGACTGGTGTGCTTAACTGTGGTTGTTGCTGCTGCTGTTGTTGAGTTGTTGTTGCTGCTGCTGCTGTAGGTAACATCTTCTCCTTGAAGACCACGGGTGAGTTGACAATCGCACGGGTTACAGCTGTGGGAGATTGAAGCTCGTTTGTGGCATATAAAGTGCGTTTGACCGGCAACGTCTTCAGCTTTGTGGCAGCCACCGATTTTAGCGCCTCGTCCAGTATGTATTCCACATGTGGTTGCACATGATTCGAATTTGGATGCGTTGTCGTCTCCGGAGTTGACAATAATACTTTATGTTGCTGCTGTTGTTGTTGTAGTTGTTGTTGCAGTTGCAACTCTTGCTGTTGCTTCTGTTGCAGTTGCTGCTGCAGTTGCTTCTGTGCCCGTCGCCGTCCGCTTTTGGCAGGTTTTGTATTGACACCCGCACCGGCACTAACACCACTGTGATTGGCCAACGAGTTACCAGCTCCCTTCTTGCTGGCCAATCTCTGCTTGTGCTTCTGCTGCTGCTGGTAGAAGTAACGCTGTTGCAGTGTGCGTGCATTGGGGCGCTGCTCCAACAGTGCCAATTGGCCTTCCTCATCCTTTCCGGCGCCCAAGTGGGCCGAGAATTGCTGCGCCTGTTGCAGTTGCTTGTCCTGTTGTGTATTTCGCTTTTTATTGGGCTTGGCTTCGCCGGCTTCATTCTCTTTGCGCTTTAATGTGGCTTTCTTGATTTCGTTGGGCAAGTCGGGCACCTTAAACTGCAAAAGGAGATTTTTATTTATCTATCTAGTTGCAACAAAGTTCTTTATTTTGTTTACATCTGGTCCTGCTAGCAGCTGTTATCGTTATCGATTTCTTGCTAGGCAGACATATCGATGTGTCGACAACAGCTGCCTGTTAATGTTATTTAACAGTATTAATGCTGCGCGCTTTTAACACTGTCACCTCTGAATGTTAACTGCTATACTGCGGCATTTCAGTTTAATCAAATTTAAATTGCAAACTGCATCAACTCTTTAACTGAACAACAGTTGCAACAAACAATATTAACTACCTACAAATGACACACAGATGCCTAATATAAAAGATATGAACAAAAGAGACGAGATGTACACTGTTCAGATTATGCTTTCCAATTGGATTTTTGACTCCCAAATAGGCATACACATACACACACCAACCTTTCAATAAGCGTGTATGCGTTGCCAGATCTTTCGCGGGGGGAATCTCCCAAGCTAATCCCGAATCGGAGCAGCTTTCTTGTTGCCTTAATGCTATTCCTGGCAAGCCCCACAAAAAGAGTGAAAGCGATCCAGGCGCAGACTGTACTTTTCTTCTCGCTCTATATACATGCGCGCACACATATGTACGCAGTACGTGCAAACATTTGTATATATAAATATGTAGATATGTGGACAGGTCAGGGCACAAGTTATATAATGCAATAGCATCCCACTCACCGGCTCATCCATGATCACATGTGGCTCCTGAACCTTACTAATGCCATGCTTGAGCATCAAATAGTTAGCCTGTTCCCGCAGTGCATCGCTCAAATTGGCGCCAGTTTCCAGCGGCATGGCGAGTTTCGCATTTTCCGCATAGGCCTTGGCGGCCAGATCGTTGGCCACAATGCTGAGCGCTGTTTGCGGACTGATCCGTGGCAGCAGCGGATACGGTCGACGACCTTCACGTGACCATTCCTGCCATGTGTTCGGACCGCAGACGCTGCACAATCGTAAAGCGAAAAAAAAGAGATACAAATACACATGCACACAATCACAATAAGAATTTACTTACTTTTCGGCAATTGTGCATAATTGTTCATCATTGGCAGCACGTCGCACCTCGGCACAGTGGCGTTCCTGCGTTATGTGAAACAGTTGGCGTAGTTCTTCAAGCAGCTTTGCCTTTGGTTCGCTAAGCGAGCCTTGGGCGCGAAAAACGCTAATTATGTGCGAATACGATTCGAGCTCTGCGATAAAAACGATATAAAACAAATGGACAGCAATTAGAGTTGGACACGAAGAGCATTTTTAGTTAGTTGCAAATGGATTCGTTACAGTCCCAGGTCCATCGGCAGTTCCTGGTCCTGGCCATTTCCACCTACCAAGTCGACGCAGCATGCCTCGACATTCGTCGCGCGACATTTCCAGCGTTTGTGGCCACATCCTGCGCGTTGTGTTAAACGCACTACGTTAATAGCACTCCAATCCCTTGAGTTGCAACGTAATTCAGTAGTTTTCTTCAAAGGTTTTCGCGATTCTTGTTGTAACTAAAACAAACCAAAACTCAGCGTTTGCTGGTGCTGCTGCTGTGTCTTTAGTGCTGCAAAATCATCGATTGCACTATCGATAATCTCCATAGCAGTCGTTTTTCCATTGCTTCTAGCGCTTATCGATAACTTTATTTGTGCACATCTTCGCCAAAATTATGTGACCCAATTTTAATTTTTGCGCAAATTTGTATTTGTTTCGTTTATACTACAAAGTATTTCCTATTTTTACAATAATTTTAAACGAAATTCTTACGTTTCTAATTCTTTTCATTGCTTGTTATTTTAATTCCGCTGATTTTTCTTATATCATTTCGATATTAGCAGAGTTGCCAAGTTTTAAATAATTCAGATTTTGAAAAAAATTTGCAATTTTAGTTATTGAAAAGTTCATAATTTAACAATTTTATTTAAAAGCACACGAGGAATGTAAATTTTTCAATAAAACGAATTAAGTCGTCTCGGCAATCCAAAAAGCACTTGGGACGGAATTGCTTACGTTTCAAGTCTCAACTAAAACTCAACACTAAAGTTCCGAGCGTTGTAACGCAGCGATTGCGCCTTCGGCCTGTAAATTTATGTTTATTTAATATATATTTGCAATAACACGATTTTATTTTAAACTTACGGTCTTAAACCAAAACGATGGCCTCAGAAAACTAATGCGATCTGAGAAACCCATCTCAGAAACTGGGAATATTCCATGAAGATGCAGGTGTTTTTGTGATATAAACGGCGGAATATGAAATCCAATAATTGCCTCAGACGCATTAATGCCTTTCGATTCCAAAAAATTGATCATTCCGTGCTGCATGCGTTTCACTGCAGAGAAAAACCTTTGAGCTCAAACACAATATGTTTATTAGCATACACAGACTTACCTAATCCGACGTGGGATTTATTAAGCACATTTAAGCTGTCGTAGTGTTTCTTGGGAATCGCCAAATAATGATATTCAGATGCTGGTCTCTTGTCCTTAAATATGACAAATTCGTCGTTTTCAAATTCTAATTTTGGCGGTGTTTGGCTGCCGTTGGCAATTTTACAAAACAAACATTTCGCTGGTGACCCAGAATTCACCGAGTTTGCAGATTCAATCGAATAATTGATTAGCAATATCATAAACAAAGCAATTACGATAGAAAACAAAATATATTTCTTTTTCTGATAAATAGCTTTAAAATTCCAAGCATTCATTATGAATAAATGAATTAAAGTGATGACATACTTGAGTGGTTGCCATATCGATTAATGTTTAACGATAGATCTCGATTAATGAATAATAGTTTTAACGTAACTAAAACTGTTTTAAAATTAGGAAAATTCTTACATTATGAAAATATAAATAAAACACTGTCCACAATAAACGAGAAAAGCTTACTTGTTGGTTAAATATGTGTCAAATAATAATCACAACAATTTATGGAATACCTCTGCTTTGAGTCTAGTTATGGCATAAACTATTCGCAACTATCGATACATCGATAGCACAATTACAGCCCTTCCTTAGAACTATTTCTGAGTTTGGCCACAAATTGTGGCCAGGCAGATAGATTTTGAAAAGATTTATTTACTCCAATGTAAAACCCATTTAAAATCCCTAAAAATATGTTATTCCGATCAGCCAAAAACAAGTTTGAGACGGCGGATGTGCTGCGCAGGATAAAACGACTGGCCGAAGGCACAGTGACGTCCTACCGGCGTCTATTTGTGCTGCTTTTGTGTGTGTGCATTGTATTTTATATGCTGCCCCCAATCTTTCGTTATTTATTTTTAAGCACAACCGTGGAGAAGGGTAAGCAATACAAAACTCCCTCTTTGTTTTTATGAACTTACGCATATATAATTTCTGACAGATGTGCACAGTATGTGCATGGACGATCGTCTGACGCCTTATATATTGCAAAACTACGAGTATGATGCGAACATACGTCACGTGGCTCCGCTGTTGCCTGGCGAACGGGACTACACGCCCTATGTGGGTAACGGTTACATAGGCCTGGAGGTTTCTCACGATGCTGCATTGAATATCAAACACGGTCGCGCCATGCAGCTCCCCATTCGCTTTCAGCCTGTGTTGTCCGTGCTTCACGCCGGAGGAGCTGAGAAGGAAGCCAGCGTCGTGGAGTATTTGACGGGTATGGTGCACAGATTTCAATGCTTCGCTGGCTACTTTGTTTCCTACACCCTGTACGCCCATCGCACACAACCCAATGTGCTGATGCAGGAGCTGCAGATAACAAACACTCGGAACTTAATTGAAAACATTGAGTTGATATTGCCACGCAATCGTTTGCCAAAGTCCTCAGTGCGTAGCATTCCCCTCGGGTAAGTGATAAGCGGTCCAGTAACTGACACACCCACATAATTTATGTAACTACAGTGAAGCAGTGCAAATTGGCATGTTTACCTACACTGAGCTGGAAGTGATTGGTGGCACTGTGCAGCCCGTAGCAGACGATCCTAGCAAAGTAATCGCAATTAGCATTGTGAAACCAAAACTGGAGCCGACACTTCAGCTACGCAAGCGTGGCACAGTTCGAATCATTTACCCACTGATAGTGGAGTACTCGAAACCGGTGCCGGAGGCACAACTTAAAGTAACCTTAGATAATCTCGAACAGCATACGATCCAGGCGATGACAAAACTACTGCAGAAACTCAGCGCTAAGGTTACTGGAAGTAGTTCCCTTAATGCCATCAACCAGTTTCGACAGGAACACATCAATGTGTGGACAGATCTCTGGGCCACGGGCTTTACGATAAGCACATCTAAGGCTGAGAACAGTCTGAATGGAGATCGCATTAACGCCACCATGTATGCGGTGCTCTCCCAGGTGCGCAGCTTTGAGTTCGAGGAAGTCAACGCTAGCCTGGGCTCAGGATCACCCAGTGTGCGTGAGGATATCGCCAAGGCGTTGACCTACGCAGAGGGCTGCTACGATTCCTATCACACTCTGCAGGCGGAGAATCTGTGGCGCGACATGTCCAGCCTCAGTCAGCTTAACTCGCTGGTCTCCTCCTGGATGCTGACGCTGGAAAAGCAAGGATGTCACAATTTAATACGCGCCGGGGCGTCCGGTGTCATTCAGGCCATGACATTGAGCTTTGGCAGTTTCCGCTTCAGCAATCAGCATCTGGAATGCAATATGCATCCGAAGTTCCTGCATCGTGACTTCCACTTCAGGCGCCTCAACTATGGCAACAAGACTCATGTGAACGTTACAATCATTGTAAAGGATGACAACAAGGCCGTCATCAATGTGGCCCTGGATCGCTCAGATCGCAGTTACTATGCCTGCGACGGTGGCTGTCTGGACGAGCCTGTGCTTCTCACGTAACTCTTAAGATGTCCTTGCTAATGGGATTTGATTTAATCGTTCTGCTTTTTCAGTCAGAGTCGCAGGGAGTTCCCGGTGAAGTTGACTGAGCCCCTGACTGCAATATTGTATATAACCGAAGATAAACAGCACATGGAGGAAATCCATCATGCAATTCACGTTAAGGAAGTTGTTGAAGGTAAAGTTTAAGGCTCACTCATCAGAGTACAGTCAAAGCAGCAGCAGCAGGGACCAGCTTGCTGATATATAGTTACAATATAGTTTATAGCTGTATATCGAAACTAATCTTGTTCTATTTACAGCTCCTGCGCATGAGCAGCATCTGATTGCCTTACACAAGCACGGTCATCAATTGGGCGGATTACCCGCACTCTTTTGGGTCTCCGTGTGTGCAATAATCATAGTATTCCATATATTCCTGTGTAAGCTCATTATCAAGGAATACTGCGAACCAAACGATAAGCACCGATATCGTTACAACAAACCGTGATTCTAGTTCTATATATTTAATTTAAATATATGCTAGCAAACAAATGTGTATAATCCAATTGAAGAGTTAGAACCGATGATGCTATTAGTAAAAACAAACGAAAAGTCAAAAACAAACAAATTGAAACCAAACTGCGAATAATTTTGAAAACTATAAATTTCAATACATTTGTTGATCACACAAATGTGCAATAAAATAGTATTTAAAGATTTATATCAATTTGGTGTTGAAATTTGTACGATAATAATCACATTTTTGTATAAATAATTAAGAAGCGCTTTTTGCAGTAGAACCCAATGACATTTATCGTTAAGCTATTAACTAAATTGTGTAAATATTTATTTCAATAAATATGTAAACATGTATTAACACTCGAATAAATGGCAGTTTTATTGGGCAAAGCAGAAGCTGGAAGCACTCGACTGCTTTGTACCCAGTTGGGGTGCTACTTTCAAACACCGAAACGGAATTATACTTATGTTGTTCTGAAATAAACGAAAGAAGATACTAGACTGTTGGTCTGACAAAAGTTGAATTTCCTTTTGACTTCTAAGCTAAGTAAAGTCCATAGACCATTTGTACCTTTCTGATATCTGACTTCAGACAACAAACAACACTCGACTATAAGCTATCTTAAAGTAAATTTGTCGTCAAAACCACATAAACTAAATAAATATGTCAACAAGTCTTAGCCCTTGATAGCGGAACTTTAATCGGCCACTAAAATGAGATCAGTATGGACAGCTTTTTGTCCAGTTTCTTTTCTTTTTACCTTTTCAAATCGTAGTAAATACAGCCTAGAAAGAACTATATTAGTATTTTGTACATCCCAAGTCAACATATTTGGTTTACTTAAAAACGCTCTTTAATAATAAAATGCATAGTTAAGTTAAGTGAAATAGATTGTACTGTATATATAAATTGAAAAATGCTTTCGTATGCTTAAAGGCAGATTTAGAATCTTATGTACAAAGAGTGCGAGAGAAAAGTGCGAAATGCAATATCGTATATAGTATCTTATGTCTGCTAGGTACTACGTGGTGCCAGGTGTAATAAGATCCTACTAATCCATCCTCTACTTGGTAACCTTGTGCATGCTCTCGGCCAGATAGTCGACATTCTTGCTGGTCACGCCCGCCATGGAGATGCGACCGTCACGGGTGAGGTAGACACTGTGGTTCTTCATCAGGGTATCGACCTGTTCGGGCGTCAGTCCCGTAAAGCAGAACATGCCGATTTGGTCCACAATATGATTCCAGTTATGGGAGGAGCCCAGTTTCTCGAGGCTGGTTTTGAGCTGGGTGCGAACATTGATGATACGATCGGCCATGCCCTTCACATCCTTCAGCCACTGGGTGCGCAGATCGGCAGTGTTAAGAATCTCGGCCACAATGCGAGCACCGTGAATTGGTGGATTCGAGTACAAGGCACGAATGAGGATCTTGATCTGCGAGAGGCAACGAGCTGCCTCCTCCTGATCGGCACAGACAACGGTATAGGCACCGGCGCGTTCACCATAGAGACCCATGTTCTTGGCGAAACTCTGCGACAAACAGAAGTCATGGCCATCGGCTTCAAAGATGCGCACGGCCTGAGCATCTCCATCGACGTTGCCGGTGGCAAAGCCCTGATAAGCCATGTCGAAGAAGGGATACAGTTTGCGCTGCTTGAAGACCTGAGAGAGCTCACGCCACTGCTCGGCGGTGGGGTCCACGCCAGTGGGATTGTGGGCACAGGCATGGAGCAGCACAACAGAAGTTTCTGGGATTTTCTGGAAAGCGGGAAACGTTAAACTTTTCCACTAAGAGGGCATACTACTCACCTTTAGATCCTCCACCATGCCGTTGAAGTCCAGGCCGCAGTTCTTGGGATTGTAGTAGCGATAGCGTTTGACGGGCAAGCCGGCGTGCTCAAAGATGGGCACATGATTGCCCCACGATGGAGTGGGCAGGTAAATTTCGCGATTTCCTTTCCAGAACTTGCTCAGGAATGCGGCTCCGATGCGAAGTGCTCCGGTGCCACTGATTGCCTGTGTTGTGGCATTGTGTTTCGCCTTCAAGCGTTGCGACTGCTCGCCCAGCGCCAGTTCAATGGCCTTGTTGAAGAACTCGGGAATACCAGTAATGGGAGCATACTCCTTGTCCATGCCACGGTTCAGTATGCGACTCTCCGCCTAAAAGGAATCAGGTTTAAATCAACGCCTTGAAGATAACTTCATGTGGAACTCACTTCGCGCACACTGGGCAGCACGAAGGGTTTGGTGTTGTCATCTCGGTAGGCGCCAGCGCCAAGATTAATCTTCTTTGGATTGGTGTCCTTCTTGAAGGCCTCGGTCACGCCCAGAATGGCATCGGGTGGACCCATTTGCACTTCCGAAAACCATGTGGACCTACAAATAAATCAAGAGAGGGAGAGACAAGGAGAGAGAGAAATATTGATTTAAATTCTTTTATAATTTGATGAGATTATCTCTTTTCTTATGAATTATTTCAAAGTTTAATTTGTCTGCTCTTTGCCCTACGATTGTTACTTTTTCATTTATAATCAGACCGTCTGCATATTTTGTCGTTATAATTATAAAATTATCTTCTTTTTAGAGCGCTTTGATTAGTTATCAGCAAATTTAGTTGTGGGAAACCATGAGCAAAGTTTGAAAGTCAATTAGAGGATTCGATGGTGTATTCACCCGACCTTTAAAAATACCCCCCACACGGATCAGATTTCGCAGCTGGGCTTTGGGGTTGCCCATTAACAGATCGGCTATCGCTTATCACTTAACACTTATCGCAGTGCAGTTGTAAACAAGTTCAGACTTGTTCGCGATGCAGTTCAACGGGGCTCGACACATGTTTGCATTTTAAAATTTGAATTCCTCCTGATTATTTTCTGCTTAATCTTATTTACACGGAAATAAACAAGTGGATGTGCTCGACATTTTTATACCCAGTTCACACGATAAAGCCTTGTTACAAAAACATAAGCGCTTCACTCAGTTTGGCAACTGGGCTACAAATTCTAATTAGCAATAAGTCTTAAGTGTTGATAAATGTTGCATAGCATAAACCAAAGATCGTCTTGTCTGACAAAGCAAATAGTTGTCAACTCTTTTATGAAATGAGCTTTAATCGCAAAAATAATAGAACATCACTTTTCCAATTGGAAAAGTATTCTATGTATAATGCACATATATAAATACTTCTACAAGAGTGTGTGTGTGTGACATTCAGCGTCATAATGAGATTTTTTTCAGCAGCTGTTATTGTCTCACACTGAGCTGACATAATAAAAAGCAATCATGGAATGAGACCAAAACGAGCAAAAATAAACACAAAATTATCTAGAGAAACAAACACATGTATAAAACGAGCACATGGGTGTGTATGTTTACATGTACACGTAGGCATAGGTGAGTTGAGCCGGCATGTGCAATGACCTTGACAAATGACACTGCCTGCATTCGCCAAGTGTAACACGAAAAGAGCTACAAATATCAGTAAAAATAACAACAATAAATTTTACTTACTTGCAACGTAGAACGGCTGGTGCATTTATTGCCAAGCGGTTGGCTGTTACCAAGCTGCGTTTACAAATTTGCGACATGTTGTAAGTTATTCACAAGTTATACTGTTCGTGTGTAAATTATAATAATTAAGAAAAATGCAAAAAGGCTTGAAATGCCGCCAAAAATGCTGCGACCACAACGGCAAAAGAGAATCTAACCAACTGCGGCCAATTGGATCCAACAACATAAGCTTTTCGCTAGCGATGGTAAATGTGCAAAAACATCGCAAGTGTTACCACAACTGTTGCGGAACTGTTAAGCTTAATAAAATCTTTTTATTGTTAATAGTGACATTGACAAAAATAAGCCCCACTTAAGATAAGACATTTAAAATACGAAAATAAGTGCGCTCAACTTTGGCTCTGTTAAATTCAAAATATTTAACAGCAAAGCTCACTGAATTGTCTACCGATTACTGGTAGTGTCGATATGGCGTATATGCCTATCGATAGCAAAGCTCGGGGCCCCCGTGAGGCGCGCAGCTGATTTTGGTTTCTGCATTTGTCGTCTTCTTCTCTGCTATCAGTTGTTGCTAAGCCGTTGCTGAAGAAAATATATAAATTCTACAGCGTTTTGCATCATACCGCCAGATCGTTTTAATTAAATTAAGCTAAGTGAACTACATCATGTTCAAGTTGCTTATACTCACCTTGACGCTGTTGCTGCTGACGCTGCACCATTGTAATGCTCTTGAATTCCATGATTGTGGCTCAAAGACCGGAAAGTTCACTCAAGTTATCATTGAGGGCTGTGATACCACAAAGGCGGAGTGTGTGCTCAAAAGGAATACGAATGTCTCCATATCCATAGACATTGCTCTGGCCGAAGTCGCATCAGCCGTTAAGACTGTTGTCCACGGCAAAGTTCTAGGCATTGAAATGCCATTTCCACTCTCCAATCCGGATGCCTGCGTTAACAGTGGCTTAAAATGTCCGTTGGATAAGAACGAGACCTACAGATATACCGCTACTCTGCCGGTGCTAAGGAGCTATCCGAAAGTTTCGGTACTCGTTAAGTGGGAACTACAGGATCAGAATAGTGATGACATCGTGTGCGTTGAGATTCCCGCTAAAATTCAATAAAGCGTTTACACTCAATGTTATTTCACTGTTAATGAAGCGTGACTGTATTCTTCTCATTGTAATCTAATAAAAAAAAAACAACTCAAGAAAACTAAAAATTAACTGTGTTTGTGAATGTGTGTGTTTTTCGAGGGCGGGCTATTTCTGTAGACACTGTAGACTCGCTGTAATTTGCTTTGTTTGCTTTTTATTGATTCTTCCGCTCCAGGCGAATTTGTGTGTGATAAGAAAGGTGAAGAAACCGACTACCGTTACAAATAGCAGCTGATGAACATACCCTAACTGTAGTGGGTCTGGTCATTCAAGATTCCTCTTCTTTATTAATGGCGGTTTTTTGCTAAAATGCTTGTAAATGCGTTTTGGAATTAAAGTTTATGAATATTTTTCTCGGCTTTGTGATAACTTTCTTTGTTTATTTAACGCTGTGCAGCTGGTCATGACTGTGCTGGATTGTGAATAATACTCATGACGTCACTCAAAATTGTGTGCTTGAGCTTTCATTGGGCCATTTCCACTGATAAGGACGTATCACAATAACTGTTCTTTCTTCAGTTTCTTTTTCACTTGCACAAATTGATTGGGGTAGTCTATACATTGTCTCGAAGCTTCACAAACACAAGAAATCTTGTTTACAAAGATAAGAGAGCTCAAAAAAAAATCTTTAGCATAAGCAACAATAAACAATAATAAGAATTAATCGCAAAGCGATTAAACGAATAAATTCGAGTACTGGAAATTTTAAAGGCAATAAAGCAGAAACAATATTTTATATAGTTATAAAAACGAATAAGTCAGTAAATTATATAAATTATTATAATTCAAAAAAAATTCTTAGAAAAAGTATTTTGTTTATTTTTTTAAATTTTTATTTGTGGTTTCAACAATATTCAAACAAAAAGTTAAAATATGTTTCGTTTACAATTTTTAAAGTCAAAACTTTATTTTCTGTATTACAGGGCATCTTCCAGTCGCGCAGGCTTTCTGCTCTTTACCGCTTTCCATTCCATTTACATATGAATCCACAATACGCAAGAAATGTGTAGCAAAGTCGATGCCACGCCCACTCACGCGACCCCCTCTCGCCCCTCCAGTCACCCAACTGGCATTTAAAAAAAGAAATATACTTGACACATGGTGTGTGCAAAAACTGTGGGTGGCATTGGCCAGGAACTGACTCAAACTCTCGGTCCAACTCTGAATCTGACTATGATTCAGATTCTGATTCCGATTCTGATTCTGGCCGCATATCATATGTATATGGTATACGAGATTTACGCGAATGTAGCAGCGTCTCTATCCAACTCTTACCCTTTCTCCCTCTCTTTCTCCACTCCCCACAGAGTCTTTGTAGAGATTTTCTTGTATAAATAGAAAACAACTTGTGCATTTTAATATCCTGTACATACAAATAGAGTAAAGGGGTGGCTTGAGTGCTTAATTCAAGTGTAAAAGTCAATGTATGTAATGTAAGGGTATTCAAAGTTCATCTAAAAAAGTTTTTGTACTTTGTAGCTTTGATCACATTTATACACATTAATTATTCTTTTTTTGCACAATTAAGTCGCATTGATACGTTTTTCCCGTCCAATTTTTCGTAGAATGAAAAGTATAAAAAAGAAATGTGTGGTCTAGCTTTGTTTCAAACATTTTATTGTTAATAAGCGTTGATTTCAAATGTTTTATGTTGTTCGGTGACAAGGAGTCTGTTTCTTCTTCAATATTTTATATACCCTACACTAGAAATTTGCATGGCCATTAAACGACTGCTTAGAAGAACAGAGTTATGTACTTTACAGTTGCTTAAAAGCTTAGTAAAACTGAGTACTGTTAGGCGTCTGCTAGAAATTTGATGCGACTACTGTTAGTTAATCAACAGCGCTCAATGTTAATGGTCTTTTCTCTCACACGAGCTGTTAAAGTGCTGAAATGGACTCGGCGCTTATGTTACTTAACAGCATAATGTTGAACTGATTAAAATGCGCACTTGTTAGGGTATTTGTTAGTCAAGCAACCCGGCAGGGTTAACTAGACTTGTATTTCATTGATAAATCACATTCATTGTCACTAGGAACGTTGCTGTGTGCGTATCTTAATTATTTGCATGTTATGGCCATCAATTGTTGTTGTAAATTTTAACAGCCACATGGAATTCATTAAAGGCCATAACAATAACCAAACCGAACAAAATGGCCAAAAATGTTGCAAACGTTGCATGCCAGGCCATGCACCAGATGTCAATTACACACACAGCAGCATCAACAACAGCATCAACAACAGCAAAAACAACAGAACAACAAAAAGAAATTTCTGGTCGACAGCTGAAAAAATTGGTATCAAAAGCCTTACATATTGGCCATATTCAGCAAAGCCATGCCACTGATTCTGGCCATTTTGTTCTGTAAAATATGAATGTATTAAAATTAATCAAATAGTGAAAGAAATGCTTTAAATTGTTCACGATTTCTTGCTTTCTCATCTATTATCGACGCTAACGGATTTTTTGGACGATGGGAAATAGGATGTATCATGTGACTGTGTGTGTGTTGCTGTCATAATTATTATCTTTACATTTTTAATGATTTAATTTGTTGGCACACCTGTGCAAATGACAGCTAACTGTTATTTCCAGCCGCGTGTGCACATTATAATAATTAAAAACAAATTATATTTAAATTAATTACTATTGTGTACCCTTTATGACTCCAGTTTCAGCATTTTTGTCTACTTAAATACGGAAAATAAGTATTTACAAATATTGTGTATCATATAAGTAAACAATTATGTTTGGGCAATGATGAGCTATAAAATACCCGACAGTAAGCTCAACAATTAAACCTTAGGTTGCTCTTTAAAATGTATTTATTAGTTAATTCATTTCAAAATTGTTTATACAGAATGATAAGTGAAATAAATGAGATCCAATTTGTTTGGTTTTCCAGTTCAGAACAACTGTCGTTATCGCTCTGTATGCTTTATACGATCTGATCTTCACAAATTAGGACTAAATATAATTAAACCTAAAACGGCGCGGTTCTCAGTGGTAGGTGCTGCCTCTTGTACATAGATTCGATTTATATGTAATATATAAAACGAATATATATTATATATATATATATATGTATTATGTAATTATGCAAGCGGTCACTGTATGGAATTTATGCTGACACGGCTTGTTTGAAGTTCAAGGCTCGTAGACTCGTAGCCGATCATATTTCGGGTACTTGAACTGCACTTGAAAACAAGAAATATTTATGCAACAAAGACTAAGTGTTGTTGCCTTCTTGTGTTTACGTTTAGTTGTATTCATGTCAAACACAGTGAGATCTCGATATGTGCATACCACATAAGCAAATAATTTTAAATTAAAGTCGATTAAATACGTTTTAAAATGGGTTAATCGCAAATATTCTAAAGATGTTGAAGGTACATTTGATTTATATATTGTTTATTTTAATAATAATTTAGATTTACTTCTTTGAATTTTCAATTAAACATTTGTTGCTTAAGTTTACAAATATATTCCAAATTCGAATTTAGGAAATGGACACTTAAATTCACGTGTTGTCAACTTATTTAGAACGCTTTTGTGTACTTCTTAATTATTATTTTTTTCTGAGTGTCTAATTAAACCAGTTTTGGTAACAGTTATGCCTGAAACAATTATCCAAAATATGGAAATTTGTTAGAAATGTTTATTCTTGGTTATTAATTAAGTTAGCTGACAGCAGAAGGAATCTGCCATGATAATCTTGATGGTTTTTTTCACCCTCTTCTTTCCTCATTGTTATCTTAAGCTGCGAGTGCTTCTGGTCTCTCCGTCATCGTTTTGTGAGGTGGAAATAACAGACACATTTGGTTATACATGTGTCTAGACCGCGGAATGAATGGCTCTCACTGACATATTCAAATGAGGAATACACACACACAAACACACACACTGTCCTACATGCGCTGACTTTGGCATATTCAAACATTTGCAGTTGAAGTGTTCTTGCATATAAATCACTTAAATATTCACATTTATTTTCATTTTCAACGCGTTATCCTATTTGTATCGCGCACAACGCGTTTTACTTCCCTCGGCTAAAGCATGTGTAGTTCCACCTGGAGAAGGGGTCAACGGGGTACTGCAGGGGGACAGGGGAAGAAGATAGACGGTGTGACTCTGATGGGTTTGGATGATTTACATATTCATTGTGCTCCACATTTTGGCACTTAAAAAGTCGTTACAAAGTGCAAAAGTTTTGTGCGCTTTTCGGGTAGACAATTCTGGATGAGTTGGCCAAAAGGGTGAGAACTTGTTTGAATGGAATTTGCTAAATAATGATTGTTTCTCTCTTCTTCTCTGTTGCCCCCTTTCAGCGCGGCACGTGTCAGTCGATTTGACAGATAACGTTTTGCCTCGCACTATGCACTTTGACCTATTTATGCATCAATTGGTTAAAAAAAAAATATTTTTTTAAAACCAGAAAGTTAAACTGAACAATTACATATAAAATACACAAACCAACAAATTTTTTCATCTTCTGTGCAAAGTCAAAAAATAAAAAAAGTTACAATAATGCAATACTACATAATTATTTTGTATTAATAAACTGTTCACTGTGATCCCAATCCAACACAAGCAAATCAAAGATTATGCCCAGCATTGGGCTTAGCTCGGCTGTAGCGCTGTTACCATGTGCACAGGAATCAAATGGTTCTTCCGTGACAATGCTCAAGTATATGCTTGCTCATCTATTGATCATAGACACACACGCACAACTCTCTTTCTAAGTGAATCGCTCACGCATACCACAAACACAAGCGGCTCTCTTAGTTGATCACAGTCATAGTCTGCTCTCTGCGCAGTGCGTTTAAGATTATGCTTATGTCTGTGTTAGCGGAAAGATAAAAGACGTAGAAAACAAACACTAAGCGCAGCTTATACCAGTGTTGAACTTTACTCATGCAGTAGGCTCTCAAAATTGTTCACACACAAGTCATAAAAGTCGCTGTAATCATCCCTTCCGCTTCCATCTTTTCTGTGATAGCAGATACTCGTCCTTGTAAACTAACACTAATACTTAACAAGCAATTTGGAAGTGATATCATTAAAAATGGCTAAAAGTCTTTCTAAAACATTTCACAAAGGATCTTTATCATTTCAATAAGGATCTTTAACTTTATAGATCATGTACAGAAACAAGTCAGATAGGCTAGCGTCGAGTAAGCCAACTGTAAAAGACCACGTACTCAATCTAGTGCGCTGTTTCGACCGACTTGTCCCATGGGAGGTATAGATGAACTGTTAAATACAATTTGATAACTCTAGCTCTATAGTCTCTGAGATCTAGATGTTTATATGGACGGACTGTTTTTGCTGATTTGATTTTTACCAGCAAATTCTGTTGAAAATATTTATGTTGCTAAACCCAACATTTGCAAGATGCTGATTATTTCTTTAACTCGCAATAATCGTTTCATTTTAATCATCTTTCTTTTCTCCGACTGCCTGTCAAAATGTCGCGAGTTAGTAAATGAATTATCTCAAAAGCTTTTAAGGTTATCAAAATCATCACCTACACTTAGCCCTTTAACACAATTTGGACTATTGAAGATTTTGTGGTCGCACAACAATAAAATTGCAGAAAATTTTTTCAACAAATACTGGTAGCTAAGGTTACAATCGAGTGAACCGACTGTTAAATTCAAATGTATTCTGGATACCCAATTGGTACTGTTGATAACAAGTGTATTTACTTTGACTGCAACACATTTTTTTATAAGCTGAAACAATCCATCCTTTTTTGCAAATCGCCTTATGTTTTAGACGTTGACAAGACCGGGGATGTTTTTTGGGTGCAACTGAAGTCGGAAAACTTTTGAAATATAATGCTAAGCACTTTGTCAGAGAGAAAGAAGTGCAACAGAAATTCGGAGCTTTTAGCGTAAAACTAACGGAGTAAGTTTTGTATGCCAGGCAAAAGTCGACTAATTCAAGCACCTACTCCAAAGACCTTTCTGACAAATTATATAGCACAGATGAAAACAAATACAGAGTGGTATGAAAGACTGCAGGCGAGTAAGCTGACTTTAAGAGACCCAGTACTCCTAGTAGATTACATATGTATTTACATACAACTCACCAATGTTCGGTGAACCTTGCTAATGGGGGCTAGTAAGGAAGGAATTCCCTTTAACATTTCAATAAATATCTAAATAAGTTTCTTTTCAAACAAGTTGTCTAATTTTCTCAGCTTACCTTATAATCTTTCTGTGTTCATCCACCTAAAAGCTTCAATCTGTTTTAAACTCAGTGAATAACTAAGTCCAAGCAGTCCATGATTCGATTTTTATCAATCAACCTACCTATGTCAGGAAAGATACAATTCGTTACTACAGCAAGCAGCTTGTGTGCACTCACAAAGATGGATAGATAGATAGATACTCAATCTGAAGCAAATTGGCCGCAATCAATTTGAAATTTATCTACATACTTGACCCTATTTGTTTTGCGCTTGGTGCTCATAAATAAGTTATTAAGCATTTATTACACCTATTGGCAAAGTTACCAAATTGACAGCTTAATGATTTGTTGATGACTTGCGGTTTAATTAATGCCGAAGTCTTCACACAGGCAGGCTGCAGGCTGCTGGCTGTGTGATGTCTTTATTGGAGGTTTCAGGGAGGTGCTACAGTATTCAATCAACAAAGTTTAAGGAAATTCTTACACATACCAACACAAAGATACCTTCAAATTAAAGTGAATAAATTTGAATTTTTCAATTTATGTGTCTGAAATGCATTAACATCAATTTGCCATTTACTTTTGATCAATTATGTGCGGACAGTATGTCGTATTATTCTTTTTATTTTTAATAATAAGTGCAAGCATAAAGCATGCATTAAACTAACCAATAAACCAAACTGTAACTGAAAATCACTCACAATCAGATGAAGCGACAAATTACGAGTATATTCAATTTGCCGTGTGTTGTGTGTGCTGGTGAATGTGAATGTGAATGTGGTGGAAATTACTTTTCACAAAATTACCATACAGCAATGATCTTCTGCAACCCTGCTGCTCTTCTTCTTGCTAGTCATTGGGATTCAATTTGATGTGCAGCAGCTTCTGTTGCTCCTCTTTCGTATCCTTGTCGTTGTCCTGCTGCTGTTCCATGTGTTTCTTGTCCTGCATCGTTGTTGTCGCTCCGGGTGTCACTTGCCCGGACTCATTAAATATTAATTGTAAATTTTAATTAAAATAAACCGTAACGACTGCGGCAGAAAGCCAGTCAACCTCACACTACTGTCCCTGATAGCCAGGTAATAATGTTTACTGATTTTCCCACTCCCCTCTCCACCCCTGTGAAGACGTGGCCTGAAGTATCCACAAATACTTCCATGTACTATTATCAGTAAAAAAAGCCATTAATTGCCAAACAAACTGCGCACATGAGGAAGTACAGTAATCGCAAATAATGTGCGACGGATCCTTCATGCAAATGCATTGTCTGACTTCAGACTTTCCTGGACTGCTCCTGCTGTCCAAACTGTTTCAGTCACCAGCAACAACAACTTCCAGCCCTTTGGTTAATTACGAAATCCATTTAAGTTTCAGCTTCTCGACTTGTTAATGTCAATTATTTACCCAATTTGTCGGCCAATGATTAGTATTTAAATTGGCAAAATTGAGCAGTCAAAAAGCATACAATTATACAATTCAATTGTATCGTGACATGTTTAATTAAGCTAAATAATAATATTTTATACACAATAAATAATAAATATCGTAAGTTTTTACTCGAAGGGTATAAAAAATAGAAATCGCATCATCATTTCAAGAACACTTAACAGAAATCAGTAAGACCCTGTTAAAGTTTTTATTTATTTAATGAATAATTTTAATTATTTGTAATAAAATAAAATTTAACTTGCTCGAAAAAATAAAATAAAGCTTTTATTCAATAGATTGATTTGCAAATTATCTTCAATGAACCTTAGTTTAAAATTTTGTAAAAAGAAAATTGTTACACATCGTACCCTAAAAAAGACCTATGGGGTGAATTAAGTTTGCCAGATGCGAAATAAGCTTAACAGGTAGAAGGAGCCGTTTCCGATCCCATAAAGTATATATATTCTTGATCAAAGTCAGCATCGGAGTCGATATAGCAATGTCCGTCTGTCCATCTTTCAATTTTCTATTTTTAAATAAATAAACAAGTTTTGCACAAACGTTAAAATTTATTAAATAAACAACAAAAGTGCAAACTAAAAGATTTTAAAATGTAAATGTAGAAAATGCATTTTTTATTTATTTAAAAATGTAAACTAAAGTGGGAACTTAATATTTAAAAAAAATGTGGAAAACTCCACAATGATATAGTCCTTAAAAATAAGCATCATAATTATAAGAGCATAAGCTGTTCGTTATAAATGCCTTCATTGAACTTACACCACTTGATTTAATCTCCATCTTTGTAGTGCCAGATTGTCCATTTTGCCGTGAAAAAAGAAGGAAAAAGCGATTTAAAAGTCGAAACCGAAGTCGAAATCTGTCAGTTATGGAAACGGGAAATTTCAATAAATTGTGTTTTAATAATCAGCGCATAACGAGTTCGCATATAAAGAGGAGTCCCTCCCTACCTCCCTCTCTTTGCTGGTATTTACATAAGCGGGCGTGGCAGCAATGCCCACATTTTATTTATTTAATGTCAACATTTTTATTATATTTTTCCTCTGTTTTATTATTGCTGTATTTTATTGTATTTTATTTTTCATTTTTTCATTTTTGGTTGTCACGTTTGCGGCCGGAATTGTATTGACCTGTAATATTTGCGGGCTTTAAAAAATATATTCTCGTGTTACTCGTTTTATTATATAAAGACTGACAATCAGTTATTAAGGACGATGGCGATAATGTGCATTTATATAGCTGACAATGTCTTTGGGCTTACGCAAATAGCACTGGGGACAAAGCCACTTAACTTTCAGTCTTTCAGTTTCACAAAATGGCTTAAAGACCTTCCACTCACTTTCTTTCCACACGGCTTTCCTCACGGCGTATGCGTAATGTGCAGTGCCGAACAGGAGATTTATACTCAACTGGGCTAAATGCTTAAGAATTTGACTGGTTTATTGACTTTTATGAGCTAGTTTATTGTGCTTCTTATGGATATTGATGGCTATGCATAAATCTAGCTCACCACCTGATGACTTATTAAGTATACGGCGAGTATGCTATCAGAAAATGGTCTAACTTTTGTATGCCCTTTGGCAACTAACTAAACATTAAAACACATATTTTTACACATTCAAATGAATTTATTCTCATATTACTCATACGCACCATGGACTTATGAACTAAATGATTTGCTTTTCGTTTTCATGTTGCTTTTTAGTTTTGTATATTCTTTAATGAATTAAGCTAATATGAATCGACATCTATTATTGATTCGGTATGCGATTTCTTTGATTCATTACACAATATTCGTTTAATAAGTTTTGTTTACTCTTTTTTATCAATAATTTGGACTTTTTCTTTTGTGTAAATTTCATCAAAGTGTGTGATCTTTTTTTGTTTTTTTATTTTATATTGATCTTAGATACTATAAATATTTATTTAGCTTTGCATAAACAACATTTATGTAGAGTTAGGCTAAATTTAGATTTAACTTTTTAGTACTCGTATAAGGTAGAGTTGACAATGCATATGTTTTCCATTTTCCTTTTTCCTTTTGTTTTTCATTTCTCATTTTCTAAATGTATCTATAGATGCTTTTTTTTTGTCGCTAACAAATCAAACTGGTTGAATGAAATCAGTAATTGTTGGCAAAAAGAATTTGACAAAAAGCAGTTTCCTCTTCGCTCTGGAAGATTCGTAAGTGAATTGCGCACAAAACTCTATCACAGAAGATACATACACAAAATAACACAAGGTGCCCGAAATCAGCAACAATAACAATAAGTAGTAACATTAACTAAGGCTAGAGTTGGTTCATCAATCAATCAATCAATCAATCAGTTAATGTTTATATATTTATAACAAAATCATTCTTAATGCCAAATCAAAGCAAGTCCAATCATCAGCATCTGCAGTATCATGTGGCATGTTCCCAACTTCCCTTGCAACTTCCAGCTGTATCCATCTGCAGTTGCAAATGTCTGCACCGTGCTCCAGTCACTGAGTCCCGCAAGATTTCTTGAGGCGGCTCTCATTAAATACGTCGTGTTGCCCTCTAGGTGGGGTATGATGAAACGATGACCTGTTAGGGAAAAAGCTTTGTTAGTATACAGCTTAATTTGTTATGCCAAAGGCTGTCAAAATAACGAAATATGTTTAAAGTTTAAATTTGTTTCTATACCTTTTTTAACTAGTAGTTTACTGACTCTTTTCTGACCCTTCAGTTTTTAAACGAGAGCAATAATTTTAACTACCCGTAATAAACAAAGTTATATCCTTAAACCATTGTAATGAATTGAAAATTGATTTCTCATTTAATACAATATTAGTTTAGTGATACTTCTAAGACCCTGTAGTTTGACCACTGATCTCTAACATCAAACATTTAAATTGTTCTTGAACTGTTATCATAAGTTGAAAAGCTTAAGCTTGGTATACTGGAATACATCTTAAATAATAACTTAAATTACCGAATTGAGCCCCTTTACTGTCATACCGATATAAAAGTGTTCAAAATTGAGTTTAAAGCAATAGTTTTAAGGATTAGAAAACATATTAAACAATTTACTACTTTAAGATACTTTACAAATGAAACAAAGCATATTTATATTTATTAAAATTTAATATTTTTGATAAACCGAACGATCTTTCTCAAGAGATTTCTGAATAAATTTTATAACTTATTTAATCAACAGGAAATTAACATTTTGGGATTGTTGAAATACTTTTAGGAAAAAAGTTGATTCCATTGAAAAAATTACATTTGATTACATCATGTTAACTTTAGATTGAAGGTCTTTATATGCCTGTACTGCAATTTATTTCAAATACTTATCCTTGGCCCAGTTCTTTGGGATTTCAAATGTTTCACTACACCCCGAGTTTCAAGCCAAATCGACTGATTTATATGGCTAAATGGGACTTACCACGATGGAAGGAGAAGTCACGCTGCTTGGCGTGACTCCAATTGCCGGCGCTGAATTTGAAATCACTCTCGCTCAAGTACGCGACACGGTAGCCAAAGATTTGCATCTCGTCCGAGACGTTGGTCATGCGAGGCGTTCTCAGGTCCAGCTCGAATGCGTCCGGATAGACGCGTTTAAGCTTAAACCGTGTTGGCCCAATGGGCTTCGGGCCCTGTCGCAGTTTTATGACCCGCTCCAGCATACCCAGGGGATTGGCCACCTTGCATTTGTAGTCCCCAAACTGGCTGACATTCCGTATCTGCAGCTGCAGAGTCGCACCATAGTCGGCCATGAAGATGCGATGATTGAATCCGACGATGCCCTTGCTGTTGTGCAGCCAGGTGAACGATGGTGGCGGCTCTCCCATCGCGTCGCAGCTGAGGTTAACGGCCCCGCCCACATAGGCGTACTGAATCGGTAGCGTTTCGTTAAAGAACCAATGCGGCTTATCTGCAACGATGCAACGATGGACAAAAAGATGCGAAACGTTATGGCTGTTATAGGCAGAGCGAGCGGGAGAAGGGGAAGGAAAGAGAGTAGAAGCGACAGAATGAGGAAGAACGGGCTGAGAGAAGGTGTCGTTGAATGACCCGCATTTTCGTGCAGCTGACTCTGTTTGAACTGAGCCGCAGCTCATGACACAAGAGCGCATAGAGAAGAGCCAGGGTAAGAAGACAAGGCACAGTGGGCCATCTGAGCAAATTCTTTGTTTGAATCTGTAAATATGGCTGTTGGAAGTTAACTATGAAAATGTTCCTTTAATAATACACAACCTACAGCAATGTTGCTTAGTTTTGATTATGAAAACTAAGTCAATATATGCCAAAAACATTATTAACGAGTTCAAAATCATTTTGTAAGTTTGAAAAATTAAAATGATAAGCGGATATTCTTAAAGGCCTTATGTTTGCGATCTCAAAAACAGTACGATGCTGTCTTTAATTATTTTGGACTGGTTTTTGTGGCTTTATGTTGTAGCTTAAAAACAGTAAAGTATTTTTATACTCTCTGCAAGAGTATATTGGGTTTGTGCAAATGTATGTAACAGGCAGAAGGAGGCGTGGCAGACCCCATAAAGTATATATATTCTTGATCAGCGTCACAAGCCGAGTCGATATAGCCATGTCCGTCTGTCCGTCTGTCCGTCTGTCTGTCCGTATGAACAAACAGATTTCAGAGATGGTAAGAGCTACAAGTTCGAGCTTGGTGTCAAACGATCAGATATTTTGTCAGTCAATACAAGAATCTTTTTTTTTTTCGATGCCACGCCCCATTCGCCCACAATAAGCAAAAAACTGGACACACCTCGGAAAAAATTGGTGTTTTCGGCAAATATCTCAGTAACTATGGCACCTAGGATCACCAATTTTGGAACGGGAGGTTCGTAGCGACGGCATAGTTGCATTGCCATTTAAAATTTTGGACTGCCACGCCCACTTTTCCCACATTTGATAAAAAAGGCTGGAACCTTCAATGCCGGGTTTGGCGAACTTGTTCGTATCGTACAGTATTTTAATTGTATCATTCGTGTGGAGACCTAACTATATTAAACTATACTGAAAGGCGCATTAAAATCGGACAATAAACAAGAAAACTAGAAGCGTTACAATATTGATAATTGAACGCAATATCAACCCATAGGTGCAAGCGAGACAGAAACACACAAGCACATGTTCGAACGTTTTCGCTGCCTGTGTGGCGGCAGCGCTGCCTGTGTGTCGGCAGCGCTGCCCGCTATCGCTGGCTGCGCCGAATACACACATACACGCATACATATTTGCATCATATACATATTGTCAAACGTATGTGTATTCGAATACAAACAAACAGATGTGTGTTTGATTATGCTTAGATTGTTTTTGTTTTAACGTGTTTTAATGCAAGTAATTCACATTGTAATATCTCGATACCGATTTTAATGATTTAATCGGGACAAATGCAGAGAGTATTATACGGTCGGGCGCGCTCGACTGTACTTTTCTTTCTTGTTTAAAATAGCAGAGGTACTACTTAATCGATTAAGTACAGGCATTAAACCCTAAATATTTTATTAGGGTGACAAGAAATTTAGTACAAAATAAGTAAAAGCAAATGAAATACAAAAGATTATGCTTATGGATTCACACTTGTTATTATAAAAATACGAAATCTTTTGAAAACATTTAATTAAAAAATTTAATGAAAAAGTCAGCCAAATAAGTCAAATCAAGAACTAATCAAGTACATTACAATAATATATATTTTATTAGGTAAAATTTTGATTTTTGTCCATAGTTGTTTCAGTTATAAAGCCAATAAAATATTTGTTATTGAACATATTATTAATCACTAAAATAAGCCATCAAATTAGTTGCAGTTGACACATTTTCATATTTTAATTGGCTTTGCCCACTGTGCACACTGCACTTTGTCCTCGTCTTAGGCAAATCCCCAGCTGAAGCCGCACACGGCACATCAGTTACACTTTTTGCTCTCTGTTTTTTGTTCATCGTGTTTTTGTGTGTGTTTTGAGCTTCAAACCAGCTCCATTGAAGCGTAAACTGATGGCACATTTTAGCATTTCATCGTTATACCCCCTTCAATTCTTCCTGCTGCCCACTCCCAGTCCACAACTCGTGCTGGTTGTCGTCGCTATCGCTGTCGCTGGGACTCATTGAGGTTTATTGCTCAGGAAATGCAAACATATATATTGCAGCATTTCAACAGAGCTACAAATTAGTTTCGGTTCTATTGCCATTGGATGCTGTTTGCACTTGAGTCCGTCCCAGTGTCCAACATGTCCACTATATCCGGGTCCGTGTCTGGCTACGAGTACGGGTACGGGTACGGCTTTGCTTAGGTCCGGGTCACACTCCAGCTCTGTCACCACGGCACAGCCAATAGTCGGCAGTCATTAGTAAAATTTTGCACGAGGCGAGCAGAGAAGTGGAAGCAAAGGAGAAAAGCGGCTAAGGATTGAAAAATCCCACAGAGCGAGAAAAAAGTCTAAAGTCAACAACAAATTAAATATTTTAAAATTCTTGACGAATTTAATTTTTAAATTTATATAAATCCTCTAAGGACATGCTTGATTTGACAAGTTTAATAGGTATTTATATAAAGCTGAAGCTGGAAAACTTTAAATTGATCTAATCACACTTTAAACTTGAAACAACTGACTTTTTCTCTCTGTGTACAGTATTTAACTAAATGTGGCTATTGTCCAGAGTCTGTGTGTTAGTTGACTTCTATATACATAACAAACTCGGCGTAAGTTTTGTCAGCTACAGTGGATACTCATCTAGGGGAATCACTTAGTTTAGTCAATTATTCAAAGAGTAAAGTAAAATTGTTTAATCAAGCCAAGTATATATAAATTTAGTGTAGCCAATTAATGAGGGGTACACTGCACCAAATTGTGCACTTGAAACCTGATGCATTCAACAAATTATGAATTGAAAACATTTCGGAAGAGGAGTGGAATTTTAGGAAAACCCAGTGCTGCAGTTAATTAATAATTGGTTCCTGACTTACGTTGTATCCTTAACAGTATCGTTATTTGATCGGAATCGGAGAAGGTGGGTGTAATCCTCATGGCTCGACAGGTGTACTCGCCGGCATCCGATTGGCTCACATTCCTGATGAATAAACCGTCCGATAAGCGTCTATGTTTCGTTGAGTTCACAGCTGCCAAACGATAAAAAGTACTTCAATTGATTGAGCAAATAGTGTTCCAAATAATGTTTTTCTTTTCATTTCGTCTCTACCCCCACCACTTACTGTTTATATATTCGCCATTGTGCATCCAGGAGACTTCTGGTGCCGGTTGACCCTTCACAAGGCAGTTGACCATCGCATCGCGTCCTTCGCGAACCGATTGCACTTGTTCCGTCTTGTCGAATGAAATCTTTTCTGTTTGCACAATCGGGCGGGAGCAAAATTCAGTCAATATAATATTATCGCTCAATTGTCAATAGAATGAGTTGGAAAGGGAACAGTCGATCGAGTCGACTATTAAAGACCCGGTACCTATTCTGCAGCTGATAATTTAGACATTACATTGTTATAAAAACTGTTAATACAATTATTTGATATTTAACATTATTAAACACTTGTTCAAGCACGAACATATTATATTAACAGAAATTAACAACGCAGCGATTATTTTAAGAAACGATGTAAACTCTAAATTTCTAATCTATGAATATACTTGTGTATCTATGCTGGCGACCCGTTCCCATGCTTGGCAACGAAGCCTGAGATAAAAATACCTCTAAATAGAAAACCACGCTCTGTCCTGTGCGTGGGGTACAACACCAAATTCTTAGAGGAGAGCTGTACTCCGCTGTAATTTGTAGCTATATAAGGCCTAGGATTTAAGAAAAAAAGTTAGTTCAATTTTTGTGCTCAACCAACCAAGTCTTGATGTCCATTTATTCACACTTAATAAAAAAAAGTGTCTGTACACAGTTTTAATTAAATTAAATTTTAATTAATTACTAATTACTAATTATAGCTTCGCATGACAATGCCTCTTTGTTCGACAAACCGAATATACCCTGTACTCGTTCTGATTACGAGGTCTAATAATACACAACCAGCTGACTAAACATATTAGTAAGAAACACTCTGTTGACTTGAACAAGAAAAAGTCCTTGGTCATGCATTCAAAATGCAGTTGATGTTCCCTTTTGGGTAAACTGAATGAATCTGGAATTGAGTTTATGCAAAGCTTGGAGTAAGCAGGATTATACCAGGGCTAAGACAACGGATAACGCAATGCAATCAGTCAACTAGAAACTTGCATTCAAAAAAGTTTCACAAAAATTGACATGTTTAAACAGAAATTTAATGTTTAAAGCAATGTTTCAAATTTAATATTTCAAAGTAATTTTTAGGGTTAAGACAATTCACAAGAAGAACGTTAATTACTGAGGTGAATGCTGGTGAAGGAAATCTTGTAAATACTGTTGCGAATCTTTGTATATGAATCAATTCAATCAAAATAACTTTTTAGACCCTGTTGGAAGCAAAATGTAAATATAAGGCGGTATAAGGAGGCTTTTCCGACCTAATAAAGTATATATATTCATGATGAGCATTAACAGCCGAGACGACATAGCAAAACCCGTCTGTATAAACCTATAAATCGCAGAGACTATAAGAGCAAATTTGCAATGAAAGTTCGTCTATTTTAAATTCAAATTTATTTCAAATTGTTTCTTTATAAATCTATTTCCATAAAAAGCAACTAGAGCTATCACAATCAAACTCAAATATAGTTTGATGCGAAAAACCGCTCGCAAATAGAAAATGTGTGTTTATCATGATTATTACTCTCCTCACCATGTTTAGAAAGAGCGCCAGGGTTATTTTGCAGTCGGCTCGCTCGACTGTAGCCTCTCTTGTTTACATTATGACTATTTAAGATTATCCTTAATTCTTTTAATATATATCAAGTTCCAAATTTAATTAATTTAAGACTAATCAGATTTGAAATCATAGCTTATTATTTTTCAATAATTAAAATTTATTTAAAAGCTTGCATCAGTTGTTTTAATTGACCTACGACTTATAAGAAGAGAAATGAAGGCTTTCAAATGTTAAATATTTAAAACACAGCAAAAGGTTCAAGGTTCAATTTAATTTGATTTAGAACAATCAGAAAAGAGTTGAATGTAAACTTATATTTTTTCTTTGCTGTTTATCCTACCTAACGCTTGTTTCATTGGTAGATGAATTCTTTCGATGCCTTCTAAAATTTACGAACATTATTCAAGTTGCATAAATAGTTGAACTTACGATTTACGAGTAGCTCAAATGACTTTGTTGCTTCCCGTGCAGCAGCTGAGTCCATTTCACAAGTCCAGTTGCCCTTATCATCCAGTGAAATATGCTCAAAGACCAGGGCCAGCAGACCTAAGTAGGATATGGGGAGAATGTGAGTTGGGGGATAAGGAAAAGCCTGAAAATGTGGCAGAACTTGTGCACTGTGCACTGGCTACTTAAGCATAACTTACTGCTTTTATGAGAGCTGTCTGTCTCTGTCTGTCTGTCTGTCTGACTGTCCCTTGGTCATTGCTTACCCGTCTTCTTTTCGATGTGGACACGCCCCTTAGTGTTCTCACGGGTCTGACCACGGGGATCACGCCATTTGGTGTCGATATCCTTTTGTACTGTTTTGCAGAAAATGATGAAGGAGTCATTTACAAAATGCGTTATTGATGGCGTCGACGGTGTCAGGATGAGGGCTGCTCCTCCCGTTATCGCTGCCCCTGGCAATGGCTGTCCCATCTCAACCCCTCCGACTCCCACTCCGACTCCCATAACTGCAGCAGCTGTAAAAATGTGCATTAAATTTATCACTCGAGTTGCAAATACTCCCAACTACTTCCAATTGAACAAAAGGACAACAGGCTAAGGAAATTGTGGTGGAAAAAAATTAACTGAGAACTTGTCGAATAGCCCATAAAAGCAGTTCGATGGATACACTGTTGGAAACGGGTGGATTACCAAAACTAGAAAAGACATTACTCAAAATTCTGTCAAGACTTATGTTATAGCCAAACAAGCGAGTCTCAAGTTCCAAAAATGATTACAAAAATCTTAAAATAATTCCTTTTTGAGGTATTCTAGTTTTAAACTAGTTTTTCAGTGTGGAATTTAAATAAATAGTAAATAAATAAATGATAATAATAAATAATAAATAAATTATTAAATGATTAAAACTAATTAGGTTTGATTAACTCCGTATTTAATTGGTTTATGGTATTTTTTATTTAATCTTGCCGCTTATTTGAACAATAAATGAAATTATTTTTGTTGGAAATTAATTTGAATTGCCATTTTTATTTGAAGGACACCCATTCACTTCAGTCTTCAATTAAATAAAGTAACAACGTTTTTATGGGCATCTTGTGGCTAATTTATAAATTACTATGTCTGTAAAGGTGTAGTTTTTATAGACCTAGCTTCAATGAGACCAATGAGGTCACTAACCTCATACACAGTTGTAAAAATAATTCAGGCAACCACTCAAAACCTTCTTTAATAAATACAATAAATTATAGCACAAGATTTCCAAATTCAATTAATACTGTACTGTTCACTATACAATATTTGTTTTCTTAAACAGTTGGTAGAACTTAATATTTGTTTGTATTATTTTTTATCTCCTTTATTCTCTATAGGCGACTTTTTGAACTAAAAATGGATGAGTGATTTTATTTGTTGTGCCTGTATTTATATTTAAATACGTTTACAATATTATCGTTATATTATTACAAATTATGCTTAACAACATTCATGGTCTTCATATTATATATCCTTATAGTTTTTTATTATCCAAGTAAAGTAAAACTTCCCTTTTTCTCTATTCAAAAAGTATACATTTTACTTTTTTTTACAGTACATGAAATTTATTTTACTTTCTCTGTTTGTTTTAATTAGAACCCTGCTTTGGTTTTAGCAATGCATAACTGACTACTGTAATGTTATTTTCAGGCTCTCACAGCTACATCAACAGATAGTTTAATTTTTCTGCTTCCAAATTAAATCTCATGAATGGCTGAATTTCAAAGCTGCCATTTTTCGCAAATAATTCCTGGAATATCTTGAACAGAGTTCTGCACATTTTTGTCCATTCAATTTATGTTAAATGAAGCATTGCGCAATGTCCAACTAACTAATATAATTTGTTAAGTTATTGTCATGGTATTTATGTGTTTTTTCGGTAATTTTCTCGAACTGGGATTTCCCAGCACGCAATGTTTTTCCCACAGGCCGCAGGCCACAGTTCACATTTTTTGTTATGACCAAATTTTGTGAGTTGCATTTGAAATGAGCATAAAATTTGGAAAAAAATTTTATCATTTTTGAAATATTTGCCGCTTAAATGAATGCAATAAATGTTGTAGTTTTATGTTTGTTTGCCAATTAATGTTTAGGATTTAAAAGAAATTAGTACGATAAATTTATATTTATATCTGAAGATATATTCCTTAAACATAAATGAAGCAACTACAGTTTTATAGGTATCTTGCAAATTATGTCAGTCTATATAGACTTAAATTTTTAGGTCCTGACGTCTGTATCCTCCAATATATACATACATATATATAAATATATATTATTTTTTTATTTACACATTTAATTGATGTTAAATAAACAATAAATAAATAAACTAATAATTTAAGCTAAATGTAGGGCAGAATTTCTTTCTTCTCCTTTGATTAATATAGTCCAATTTTTGTTATAAACTATACGCTATTTATGTTTTTTAACTCTTTTCTTTTCAGTTTTAATATAAAAAAATTAAAAACAAAACATTCAAATTAATTTTAATTGTTATAGCTGTTATTTTGACCATCTGCATATTAACTTAAGTTTTGCATAAAAGCACAACATCTTTCCCTTTGAAACATTTCATTAAATATTTTGTTCTGGCAACTTTATGAAAACTTTTCGTTTTGTAGTCTTCACAAATCAAGGGATATGCACATTTTTAATAAGGAAATAACTTTGTTGGATAGAGCGGAAATATCTCAACAATAAATAAAATAAATTATCCATTAAAATTCGTTTCGTTCAGCCGTCAAGCGACTCAAAGGCAAAGTAAGTAAACTGAATAATTTTCAAATGAAAGCAAAGAATTTATAATGCAGCCTAAAAGTATGCTAAGTTTTCCGCTACTTTAAAATAGCTGCAACAAATTCATGCACAGGAAAGTTGCACTTAACAAAACGGAAATGAAACATTCGTGTGCTGCAGTGTAATGTATTAGTATAACAACTCTTACCGTTTCTGGTCATTTGCAAGAGACAGCATATTAGCATTAAACTATCCATTGCGTGTAAATTCTTTATTTGTTTCTAATCCTTCGATTGAGATGTTGTTGTTGTGATTTGTGTTTCTCTTTTTGTATTCTTTGGCGACGTAATCCGAGTTTATACGATTAATTATACTCTCGCTTTCGTTTAATTATATTCACATTCACTTTCACTTTTACCTTCAGTTGCACACTCGCCAGCAGGATAATGGCACATGACTGTGGCCCAAAACAAAGCGAATCGACAAACGAACGAGCGAACGACGCTTGATAGTTGGCCAAAAATGATGGCTCATGTGTCGCCAAGAGTCGCAGCAGCGGCAGTGGCAGCAACAACAACACTTTCACTTTGATGAGTACAAGAGCATGACATCATTGCCATGGGCAACCGTGACAAGGGGCTGAGACAGAGGGAAAGCTGAAGGCTCACGATGGAGGGCTGGGACAGGGACCGGGACAGGGGCAGAGACAGTGGCTGCCTCAGCGGCACCATCATCATAATCATTTTTTTCGTTTTCCACTTTTTTTATTCGTTTTACTCCTCGTTTGGGGCTTTCAATAGAACTGTTTTGTGGTAGTTTCTTTCCTTTATGCTCTTTCTATTCCTTTGTTGTTGCTTGAGAACGCGAACTGAGGCACAAGAAAGATAACATTTCCGGCAACATTTCCCAACTGTTTTCTTTTCCTCCTCTTCCTTGACGTCCTTCCACACAACACACACCAGCACTCGCAACAATTATTACGTATATCACTCGCGTTATTTCGAGCAATAAAAATAATTTCCAAAGCGTTTTTCGCGATCCATTGTAGGCGAGTGCCAAAAATGAACTGAAACTGCAGTGGCCTGTGTTGTCCTGTATGGTTCTGACTACGCTCCTTTCGTTTACGAAGCGATAACACGCACTTCGTAAAATTATTTCGCCACTAATTGGACATGTGATTTGAGTCGCTGTTTTCCTTTATTTTATTTTTGGCGCGCTGAGTTCAAATCACTGCGAAATCAGAAATTGTACTGAAGTACAACATTGCAACTTATGCCTCTTATGGGCATCCTTTATTCGTGTCGCAGGCAACACGATTTCATCTGCCAAAGGAAACTTACAACTTCGTTTTCTCCCATATTTAAAACATTTCGTTTTTTTTTTGGCAATGTTGCTCAATATTTTTATGCTTGCTTCAAATGTTGAAAAGAGCTAGGATAAGTAGCTTTCGGCAAACAGAAAGTAGGGGAAGTACCAAGCTTTTCAAATATAGCACAGTTGCATATATGACAGAAAGTTTGTAGCATTTGTATTCCACAGACTCACTTTTGCTATAATTTTGCTTCTAAACTTTTTATCGGTGGCACAGTTTACCAAGTATTATAAAAGGAGTTTGTAGAACAGTCGAACAAGTATGGTTTCAACTCAGAATAGCTTATTTTATTAGCATTTGTTAATTTTAATTATTTGGCGATAACAAATTCACATTTACTATAATAAAACAAGAAAGAAAAGTACAGTCGAGCGCGCCCGACCGTATAATACTCTCTGCATTTGTCCCGATTAAATTATTAAAATCGGTATCGAGATATTACAATGTGAATTACTTGCATTAAAACACGTTGAAACAAAAACAATCTAAGCATAATCAAACACACATCTGTTTGTTTGTATTCGAATACACATACGTTTGACAATATGTATATGATGCAAATATGTATGCATGTATGTGTGTATTCGGCGCAGCCAGCTTCAGCGAGCAGCGCTGCCGACACACAGGCAGCGAAAACGTTCGAACATGTGCTTGTGTGTTTCTATCTCGCTTGCACCTGTGGGTTGATATTGCGTTCAATTATCAATATTGTAACGCTTCTAGTTTTCTTGTTTATAGTCCGATTTTAATGCGCCTTTCAGGATAGTTTAATATAGTTAATCTCCACATGAACTATATAATTACAATACTGTACGATACGAACAAGTTCGCCAAACCCGGCATTGAAGGTTCCAGCCTTTTTTATCAAATGTGGGAAAAGTGGGCGTGGCAGTCCAAAATTTTAAATGGCAATGCAACTATGCCGTCGCTACGAACCTCCCGTTCCAAAATTGGTGATCCTAGGTGCCATAGTTACTGAGATATTTGCCGAAAACACCAATTTTTTCCGAGGTGTGTCCAGTTTTTTTGCTTATTGTGGGCGAATGGGGCGTGGCATCGAAAAAAAAAAAGATTCTTGTATTGACTGACTAAATATCTGATCGTTTGACACCAAGCTCGAACTTGTAGCTCTTACCATCTCTGAAATCTGTTTGTTCATACGGACAGACGGACAGACAGACAGACGGACAGACGGACAGACGGACAGACGGACAGACGGACATGGCTATATCGACTCGGCTTGTGATGCTGATCAAGAATATATATACTTTATGGGGTCTGCCACGCCTCCTTCTGCCTGTTACATACTTTTGCACAAACCCAATATACTCTTGCAGAGAGTATAAAAAATTAAATTAACAATTCGCATTGCCGCAACTCTATCAGTTGCACCACGCGCCACTTTCAAGAATTCTCCGATAGCATTTACATATTATTCATACAAACACACATTCGTTTGAAATTATATGTATGCATGTATGTATGTATGTGTGTATTCGGCGCGGCCAGCGTCTGCCGGCAGCGCTGTCGCCACACAAGCATCGAAAACGTTCGAACATGTGTTTGTATGTTTCTGTCTCGCTCTCGCGCGTAAGTGATATTGCAGTTAAATAACAAACTTTGTAACGCAGTAGCTCTTTTGTTAAAGTTAGTATGTTGATGCCCCTTTCAGAATAGTTTGATTTTATATGTCTCTATACGAATGTTGAATTACAACACTCTACTATATGAATAAATGCCTTAAACATGGCATTAAAGTGAAAACGTTTGGTTAACTCTCAGGAGAAAAGGGGGCGTGGCAGCTCAAAATTTTTAATGGCATTGCATTAAGGGTGTCACTAGCAACCTGTTTACCAGAAATGGTGTTCCTAAGTGCCATAGTTACTGAGTTATTGGCCTAAAAGTAAATTTTTTTCGAGGTGTGTCTGGTTTTTTGCTCATTGCGGGGGCGGTAAGGGGCGTGGCAACAATTTGAAATAAACTTGATCTGCTCGCGAAGATAACGGACTTTCATTCCAAATTTGGTGTCTCTAGCTTTTGTAGTTTAAAAGATCCAGGTGTTCATACGGACGGACAGACAGACAGACAGACAGACAGACAGACAGACAGACAGACGGACAGACGGACAGACGGACATTGCTATATCGACTCGGCTGTTGATGCTGATCTAGAATATATATACTTTATGGGGTCGGCCACGCCTCCTTCTGCCTGTTACGCACATTTCGCTTCTGACAAACCTAATAGACCCCTATACTCTTTTTTAGAGTACGGGGTCTAATAAATACAAAACTCTTTAGCTGCTGGAATAGCACAGTTTTATAGCACAAATACTCAACACACTTAAGCGTATAATACCAAGTTTGTGTATCCATAAAAAAGACTTGAGTCTCGGTTTTAGCTACTTGCCCGTTATAAAAGCAACTAGGGTACTGTTTAATCCAATCAACAGCTCTAGCGGTTGTCTTATCAATAGTCGCAGTTTGTGTATTAATAAGCAAGACTTGTATAATGGTTTGGCAACTTGTACGATACAAAATACGCGCCAGATGGCGCTAACATTTTCTGCACACGCACTGTTAGTTCCAGTGAACTTCGCGGTAGATGTCGCTGACATTTACAGTACATGCACTGTTAGTTAAAATTAAATATTCGCTAGATGTCTCTAGCACTGTTAATAAAAATCACCAGCGCTAGATGTCGTCTTATGGTTAGTCGCAGCTTGGGTATGAATAAACAAGAAGTGTATAACGGTTTTAACTACTTGCATGATATATAATTAAAACCACCATATGCGTTAGATGGCGCTAGTATTTCCAGCACATGCACTGTCAGTTCTAATCACCACCGCTAGATGTCGTTATATCGATAAGCGCGGTGCTCGATAAAATAGCAGAACTCGAATCGATTGCATTTTCAAACAGATAAAAGGAAGCTCAAGAGAGAAGTGTAAGCTGATAAGTGTGTTTGTTTTATATTAAAAGGAAGTAAAAGTAAATATAATTTACACAGATAAGAGAGTGCATTCGCTCTGCTATTTCTTCGCATCGACATTTGTTAATCAATCGAGCTGGGAGTAATACACAAAAAAACGTGCTAATAAATATTTAAAAAATGTTTCAAATGTGGCTTTTGCTGACTGCATTACTGTGTTTATACTGTGCAATCCTGGCTGCACAATACGAGCAAGAACAATTCAGCCTTGATGGAATAGTTCTCGAAGGATCTTGTCGATGCCGCTTGTTTGGCAAATGTCTTTCCTGGGCGAACTGTATGGCTAAATAAATTAAAATTGTTTAATTCTACAATCGAAATTTATAAAGTGCATTAACAAATATATAATTCAATTAAATTTGTTATAAATGTAAATAAATATTGACCTCGATCTGCAATTCATACGAATCATTTCATTATCAGTTGCGTAGAGCGTTGGCTTTTGTAAAATCAGCTTAAATTGTACTTCCTGCATTTTAGTCGGATTATTTCATGAGCAAATTCCATTTGTTCATCGGTTTTAATTCAGTTTTCTCCTTCTTCTGCTGTGAAAAGAGTGTCAATAGATCTCCTGTTTTTCTACCCATGAAAATAATACTCTACATTTTTAAATGCACTCAAAATCAAAATATTTTATTCATGCCAATGTGAGCATTTAGCCATAGTAGACATAGGGAGATGCATAGCCTACAGCTGGATATCCCGCAGAATAGAAGAACTGCGGCTGAGGAGCAGGATTCGGACCAGGTGCAGGACCGGGCACAGCCACAGCCAGAGCGAGCATAGCAGCGAGCAGTAGGAATACCTGCAAAAGGAACAGAAACGATTTATTCAAGGCAAGTACAGACACGTCGCGGCAAACATTTACCAGCTTCAACATGTTTGAAAAAGATTTGTTTCCTTAATTGACTTGGAACGCGAACAAATATAAACTGCAGTTGTCTTTTGATTGAATTCGTGCTTTTATAAGAGACCCAGAGAACGAGGCAAGCAGACGAGAAAGTTGTCAATATTTTGACATCATCAAGCGTCATTAGCACACGGTGTGGGGCGTCGGCACGCCCATAAGCTGCTTAGCCAGAAGTAGGGGCGGTAGTGGTGACAGAGACAGGGACAGGGCTTTGAGTAAACTTGGCTTAAATGCGCAGTGGCTGCTGCAATGTCGCGTTGTTTGCCAATTTAATATTCAATCTGCATTCGTCTGACAAATTATAGCTTCAGTTTTCTGCTCTAACGACACTCTAATAGCCATCAGAATGTGATCATGTCTCTACAGAAGCACAAACAAAAAAATAAAAAATGTTATACAAAAAGTTTATATTGTTTCTTAATCCGTCTGCATTGCACAATTGATTTGGAGCGAAGTCGTCATTTCCAAATGCTTTTTCTGTCGACTCATTTAGCACTGAGCACTCGTACTTTGCGTTTCTTTTTCATCAGTTTTACTGTTTTTTAAATCAATGGCAATACATACATACATATGTATGTGCAATGCCAGCTAAATGATTGACTTTTAACTAAAAGTTCAGAAATTGATTCAATCGATGACTACATAACCTACATATGCGTACTTTTCACTCCTTCCCCCTTCCCAATAAATTCCCTTTTATGAAAAACACGTGTTACTTTTCACAAGAAGACGCTTTTATTTTTGCAAAAAAAAAACTTGTCAGCTTTTTCACTTGGACTCTTCGTGGAGAGAGCGTATTATGTCCGAATCCCCGGGATCGGTGATGCACATCATGCAGACACGAAAGTATTTACCGCAGGCCGTGCCAAGCTCGATGTTGGTGCCACTATAGTGCTGCACCTCCGATTTGGACAGCATGGCGTAGTATTCGACCAGCGACTTACGCAAAAATGGCGCATTGTTTGCAATGAGCACGAGTTTAGCTTTTCCCTGCCGCACCGTCTTCAAGGTCTGCTTGTATCCGAGGCAATACTTTCCGGACTTCATGACCAGCGCCAGACGAGCGTTGATGCCCTCCAATGCCTTTTTTTGCTTCTTACCGGCGGCCATTATTGTTGGACGATTTGAACAGAAAATTATCAAGCTTTAATTTTCGAATGCAACCACGCTGCACAGAGTTGAATTGAAAAAGAACTAGAGATGCAAGTTTTCACAATCATTAGTTAGTGACAACATTTTTGCAAGTATTTTAGGGTATTTATCACTATTTGATATCTCGTCACGAGCGGATACCTTGTCACGGATTTACGTACGGCAAATAAATTCATTCACAGGGAGTGAAAAATAAAAAGCTGTGAAAATTCTTTATATTCTTTGGAGTAGTTTTGTTAGAAACTATGTACATTTCCACTCTGAAGATTTTACACTAGTCATCGTATAAAATCATAGTTCTTTTACTGAACTAATTGAATGAACACTTTCCATTACTGTGGTTCCAATTAAATTTCACCTAATTCGCAGAAACATCGCATTTTTATTGCTATTTTAAATATATGTATATTATAAATTGTCTTGAGCTTTAGTTTAATTTTCTTAATAAGTTCAATAATCCATTTAGGCAATCTTGTTGTTAAGTTCTTTTGGAATATTTAATTAAATTGTTCAGATGTATTTGAAAGCATGCATTTCTTATTCTAATCAATTTATTTGCAAGATAACAATACCCAATCTTTAATAAGTTGTGTTTAATATACGCAATAACGTACTAAAATAAACTTTTAACTAACAGCACAACACAGTTCACGAATAACTGAATTAATAGCACCGTTGTATGTAATTTCTTTCAGTTTTTTACTTGTTCAAAATAAGATAAAATAAAATCATTCAAGTTACCCATTCAGTCCATTTCGAGTCTGTTTATTTGGTTAATTTTAAAACGTACAGCAAGTTAAAGTTTAAGAAATTAAACATTTTGACAATAGAACGAGAATGACTAAATTAGTTCATTTTACTGTTCTGGTAATTTGAACTAACGACACTAACGACATATCAGGAGATAATTAAATAATTATTTGCTTATAATTTGCATTCACACAAAATAGCCTTTAATTATCTGTGAAACAATAAAAAAAACATTTGTTGCTAATTAAAATAAATAGTGATTTATGTGCATTATCAAAATTCAATATACGATTTTAAGCCTTTATTAGTTCTATATCCTACTATAGAATCTATTCGGCTTCTGATTCGCAATATTAATTCCGTAGATTTGATCATTTATCACTTGAGTGTCCAGCAAAATAAGTGAAATAAGCCATTTATCCAATTAAAATGCGATTCGCATAACGAAACATTTTTGTCCGACTCTTCCAAAGTACCAAACAAAACAGTAATCACTTTGAAGGTCAGTTCCACCATACACCTGTACGGTATACACCCGCACACACGTACACATAGACCAAAAGATGTGGAGAATGTGAATGTTTATTATTTTGACCAATAGTTGCCAAATCATGAGCTGACGATAAGAAGTCATTAGAATGCGAGAGATACTTTTTCTGGCTGACACAACTATCAAAACAAAAACAGAGAATTATTTCAAAATAAAACTATATGATAATTTCGATAGCACATTTGATGACAACATTTAAATACCCTGCGGCGAGTGTGTAGCAAAAAGGGGACGGGACGATATCAATTAGAAGTGCTATAAATGTGAACAAAAGTAAAAATGAGTTTGTCGATTCGGTTAATCATCATAAATAAGTCATGAGTATCAGTTGAGGGTATAAATAGCTACTGATTTTGGGTAAACAGCATCAAATCATCAAGAGCAACTGTCTCAATAACACCAAAAACAAACAACTCCCTCAAAATGTTCAAGCTGGTATGTAGAAGGGATACAAAAGGACATACTAGGATTTATTGTTAACGAACACTAACACAAATAACATTACCAACATTCTTATTCTTTCTCTCCCCACCAACAGTTGGTTGTCTTCTTCGCCGCACTTTTCGCTGTGGCCCTCGCTGTGCCAGCGCCCGTTGCCCGTGCTGCTCCCGCTCCAGTTCCCGTGGCCAGCCCTGAACCAGCCCCACAGTTCTTTTATGGTGCCAGTCCCTATGCTTACTCCGCTTACAGTGGCTACTCCCCTTACTCTTACTACGGCTAAGTGCAAAGAGCTTACGACGACAATGATAACTGATGGCGATTATTAAACCCGCAAATGGATTCGTGATAATGGACATTAAATGAAAGCGCGCTGGCAATTCTAATTAGGATTTTAGAAATAGAAATGCTTATGAAAATGTAAAAAAAACAATATAACTCATCTAAAAGCACAGTTAATTGGTTTTCAATTATTTTATATTTGCGCTACGATTTGAACAAAAATTTAGTTGCATGGGATTTTATGCTGACAAATTGTTTGTTTAGCACATCACAATCCAAGGGCAAGTTATATTTTGTGCATTTTTAGATAGCTGACATTCATGTGGTTCCATGGTGTAATGGTTAGCACTCAGGACTCTGAATCCTGCGATCCGAGTTCAAATCTCGGTGGAACCTAAGGGTATAAATAATTTTTTTTTATTTATTAATTACTTTATAAAAAATTATTTGTTATCTGCCAATTTATTCGCATACCACTTCTGTAAACAAATGATTATAGTGTCTGTTTAATAAATATAAAAGTCAACGTCAACTTGAATGTCTTGCATTATTGTTCAGAAATTAAATTAAGAACAGGGCAACAAGAATGAAGTAATGAAAAGTGGTAAAGGTAAACATGTATAATTTTCGTAAATTTCACTGGCAATGTTTATAAGGCATCGAATTTGAATTGTTTTTTTTTTAAATTACCTTACCTGCGTAAAAACTATTCTACTATTGCCGATTGCTTGTCAAGCGGTTCCATGGTGTAATGGTTAGCACTCAGGACTCTGAATCCTGCGATCCGAGTTCAAATCTCGGTGGAACCTGAGTAAGAAATTATTTTTATGTAATTTTTTTTTTAATTTAGTCGGTTAATACTGTGACCATTCTTATTTTTTAAATTGATAGATTATTATTTTTAATACAAATTATATTTCACTACTTGAATGTATGAGTTGTGTTTATTACTGAAGTTTCAGGTGGTTGGTGCATCGGATAAAAGCTGTGTTGATGGTTTGTGTCTCATCATCGGTAGTGCTACCAGTTCGTTCCTTGTGCTGATCTGGCAGCGCTGTCATCAGCTGTTGTGCCAATAACAAAAAAGCACATACGCAAAATATTACTTTTTGCTCACTGCAGTTTTTTATTTAAGTTCACGGTAAACAAATGTATGCACATTAATGAAATTATTTACAACAAGTGCTTTATGTGACAGAAACTTATTTACGGTGAAATTAGAATAACGCAAAATGTTCGCGCTGTGCTGCTCGTGTCGATTTAGCTGTTGCAATCAAAGTGCGCGCATTAAATATTTATTGGAACTCAATGCGTGTTTTTAGCAGGCCAAACTGAATTGAGAACAAATAATAAAGCTTTTAACTGCATTTCTTTGATAACATTGTGTATTTGTGCATTTGTTGATTATGTTGAAACGCTTAATAAAAGTGCTCATTGCCATAGTGTTGAGTTTAATGTTTACCGTCTCATTGGTAAAAATTGTTTTATTGATTTGGTCTTCATATCCGGACTGGCTGCATCCACACTTCCCCCAGGAGCCTGCTTCCAGCTTCACCGCGGACGAATGGCTTGCATATCAGCAATTGCTTAAAGATAAAGGTAAGCCAGATCTGAAATTGAAATTTTAACTGTTGCCATTGTTTGTTTTTGTGTGTATGCGTCGCAATTACATGCACACACACATGTGTATAGAAATTGCGTTTACATGCATGCACAATGTGTGTATTTGGCGCTTTGTTGCACTCTGCAAGTGTGCGTGTTAAAGCTCTTGCAGCTGTAACACGTGGTAATTGTCAGTAATTGCTGTGCTTTTTTTAATTTTCTTTCAACGGGTATATTCGCTTGTAAAAGGGACAAAATAAGGTTTAGAAATTTTAAAATATGAATTACAAAAAGAAACACGATAACTCAGGTTCCACCGAGATTTGAACTCGGATCGCAGGATTCAGAGTCCTGAGTGCTGACCATTACACCATGGAACCGCTGTGATCGGCGACGTAAAAATTGTAAAATTCAAGTCAGTGCTTTTTAAATAAATTAAAATTGTAGTAAGTTGGTATAAATAACTGATATAGCTAAAAATATTGAAAAGAAAGTACACTAAATAGTAGAGATTTAACTAAAAATTAAAAAAAAAATCGAATTGAGAATCAGGTTCCACCGAGATTTGAACTCGGATCGCAGGATTCAGAGTCCTGAGTGCTAACCATTACACCATGGAACCTCTTGCATGAGACTTTGCCAAAAAGTAGTTTTGTATCAATCAGAGGAAACTGATCGCATAAGTAACTATGCAGACAATTGTAGCCTATACTAAAGGGGAAAACATTATTTTTAACCGATCGTAGTGAATATGTATTTATCTTAAAAATTTTAATTAGTATTGCTGTAAATACTATTTTTAGTTATTTGAATATTTATTTATATTTGAGAATAACAGTTTTTTTTATTAAAAACAATACAAAAAACCACATTGAATTTATTGTGGGCGGGAATCTAGAAATGAAAAACAACCTGCTGGAATATGCTTAAAAGCCCAAAGAAGCAACCAGGGCGAGTAAGCTTTTACTCCGAATTGTGCTTCGGGCGCTCTCAGTGTGTTCGGTTCATTCACAAAACGAAGTTTTCTGTGTCATACTAAGCAACAACATAACCTGGCTAGTAAAGCAAAAAGACGACACGGACTGTTGTGTGCCGTCGTGTATTCGGTATAAAATCAATCGTAAATGTCCTTAAATGCTCAGTTTTGGTTTTACTTTGGAGCCCGCTGGTTGATTGCTCTCTAGGACGCCGCGATTCCGTTTTTTGGTAGTAAAAAAAGAGAAAAATTATGAAATTATAAACATAAACAATAGCAACAACACCAAAGCAAATAAGAAAAAAATAAAAATGAAAATGAAAACGGGAGACACAAAATGAACCGAGTGCTTAGCTATTTGTGATTTGTTTACTTTCTTACGTTACCCTCTTGTTCCCTTTTTAAGCGTGGCAACCCAAGTCAACTTAAAACCCTAAATCATTTTGTCGGGCGCGTTTGCAAAAGGGTCATCAATGTCAGTTAAAATTCATTAAAACTTATTCGCGTGCAAAACAAACTCTGCTAGATAATCTATTATTCATTAAATACCATTATGTTTTTAACGCATTTTCATATTTCCATCCCCGTTTAGTGGACCCTGCGCTGAATTTAAAGTTGTGTATGCTATAATTTTTAAAATGAATGTTGTCGCTGTAATTGTCAGTGTTATAGAGTATTGTAATTATTATTCCAGCTCCATTTTTTACGTGTTGGCTCATGTCCTTCAATACTCTTTAAGAATTAATTGGCAATTCATTCTGATACCAGGAGTATTTTCCCTCTGTTGTTGACGCTGCTCTTTTGTCGCCCTGCGTCTTCCGCCTTTTCCCCGACACTCTTCGGTAAAGCATATCCGACTGTTGCGATGTTGTATAAAATTAACTTTGACTTGGTTTGACATTCATGAGTCCGAAAAAGGTTCAAATGGTTAATTATGCACTAAGCAGCACATGGGGACCGATTCATATTTGTTGTTATACATGTATTAATATTGCAGTTGAACCCTGCCAAAATAATATAAATTGTTCATTTAATTGTTCCAGAGGTAGATGAGTATAAAAATTGTTATTAACTGTGGATAATTACAATTAAACGATGACCGAGAAACAAATATAATAAAGAGAATATTGTTGGAAAGTTAAACGTACGAATTAACTTAAAATAACTTCATTGGATTGCTTACATGTGTAAATTATACACATAGTAAAATACTATCATTTAAATATGTTAGATCAGTACAAATTTAAAAAAGTATCTCTGAGATTCAGGTTCCACCGAGATTTGAACTCGGATCGCAGGATTCAGAGTCCTGAGTGCTAACCATTACACCATGGAACCGCGATGATCCACGGTCAAAAAAGTGATACTTGTGTGTCTTTCTCTTCTTATCTTTAGTGTGTTGTTACGAATATAAATGGTAAAAAAAATGCTTACATGAACCACACGAATATGCTTTTCTATTTATAGAAACAAAAATTTGCTTTGGTAATCAATAAGGCAGCCGGGGCCAAAAGTTGATCCGACCAAACGAGTTGGGAAAGGTTGAAAGGAAAAGAGTCGTCAGCTAATGCCATTGCCCAGTTGGAAGCATTTACTTAGCTTGTGCGGCAAAAAGAGGAAATAATTGTTTGGTAAACATTGACCAATGGTCGTCAAAGGCACAGAATGTATTCCAATTTAGTTGATGTTGTTGCTTCCAAGGAAATTAAAAGGAAATTGCGCTTGTTTTTCGTTCCTTTCAAGCGACAAAGTGGGGTAGAGACAAGAGAGGGACTGCGGCTAAGCAAATTAAAATTGTTTGCGGGGGCTGCCGACAAACCGTTAAAAATGACTCAAGAGCTCAGGAGGAACAACAGTAACAACAACAACAACAAGAACAACGTGTACATGTGCACACAGTAGCACAACAAGAGCCTCTTTATCGTGTCGTTCTCTTTTGTCTCAGCCCGTCTCCTGCATGCAAGCAATTTACCGTTGTATGTACAGCTGAGCTGCAACTGTTTTTGTTATGTAGGCCAAGCCGTCAGACGCCAAACGGAAGCTGTGCTGCTTTTGCTTCTGCTGCTGCCTCTGATTCTGCTATTGTTGCTGTCTCACTCTGGCAACTGTCATTTCGTAGCCCATTGTTGATGATGTTTCTGTTTCTGTTGCTGTCGCTGTTGTTCCCGCTGTTGTTGTTACCGTTCACATTGTTGTTGTAGTCACTGCTGCTGATTCTGCTCTGCTGTACGTGACGTCGCGTCGCTGACGGCGCTCTTTGCGGTTAGTTATGATTATTGCCCAGACCCTTGTGAGCATTTTGTTTACGTTGTTCTTGTTGTTTTAGTTGCTGTTGTTGTCACATTTGTCAGCCCACAATTATTATAACACAGCAGCAGTCATTCAGTTTTCTTTCGTCGCCTCCTTGTTTCTCTCTCTCTCTCTCTCTATCTGCTTCTCTCTTTTCCTCTAGCTTCTTCATTTTCTTTGCTCTCTTGCAAATTATCATATTGTTCCTTTTGCGGTGTCCTTGAATTGAAAACAAAGCGCATGAAAAACATTTGCGCATTTCAACGCAATGATAATTTTCCCCTTTATTTAAAGATAGAAAAGCAGCGGTAGCACAAAAGCTCGACTACCGGATAGCCTATAATATTGCCGTAAGAAAATCAAACCTTAGTGAAAAGTGTTATTAGCACTACCGATAACAACTTACAGTCAATTTAATCAACTTTGATACATTAATAATAATCATTTACTAACATAAAACCTTGCCTTTATTGCCGTTTAATTTTTATACTCTCTGCAAGAGTATATTGGGTTTGTGCAAAAGTATGTAACAGGCAGAAGGAGGCGTGGCAGACCCCATAAAGTATATATATTCTTGATCAGCATCACAAGCCGAGTCGATATAGCCATGTCCGTCTGTCCGTCTGTCCGTCTGTCTGTCTGTCTGTCCGTCTGTCCGTATGAACAAACAGATTTCAGAGATGGTAAGAGCTACAAGTTCGAGCTTGGTGTCAAACGATCAGATATTTAGTCAGTCAATACAAGAATTTTTTTTTTTTTCGATGCCACGTCCCATTCGCCCACAATAAGCAAAAAACTGGACACACCTCGGAAAAAATTGGTGTTTTCGGCAAATATCTCAGTAACTATGGCACCTAGGATCACCAATTCTGGAACGGTAGGTTTGTAGCGACGGCCTAGTTGCATTGCCATTTAAAATTTTGGACTGCCACGCCCACTTTTCCCACATTTGATAAAAAAGGCTGGAACCTTCAATGCCGGGTTTGGCGAACTTGTTCGTATCGTACAGTATTGAAATTATATAGTTCGTGTGGAGACTAACTATATTAAACTAAACTGAAAGGCGCATTAAAATCGGACAATAAACAAGAAAACTAGAAGCGTTACAATATTGATAATTGAACGCAATATCAACCCATAGGTGCAAGCGAGACAGAAACACACAAGCACATGTTCGAACGTTTTCGCTGCCTGTGTGTCGGCAGCGCTGCCTTCGGACGCTGGCCGCGCCGAATGCACACATACATACATGCATGCATCATATATTGTCAAACGTACATATGTATGTATGTGTATTCGCATACAAACAAACAGATGTGTGTTTGATTATGCTTAGATTGTTTTTGTTTCAACGTGTTTTAATGCAAGTAATTCACATTGTAATATCTCGATATCGATTTTAATGATTTAATCGGGACAAATGCAGAGAGTATTATACGGTCGGGCGCGCTCGACTGTACTTTTCTTTCTTGTTATTACATCGTTAACGATTAATAAATTTAGTTTAGCGTAAAATTCTATGAGCCAAAGTGCTTTATAACTATTAAGCTCTAGTGGGTAACGTAACATCAATGTTTTAGTTAATAGTGCTATGTTTGGTCTTAAAGCACGTATTTCAATTCAATGGCTCTCCCATTGAAGAAAGAGAAAAAACGGGGATCAACATAAGCCAAAGTCTAAGGTATCTCTGTTTGACTGGGATTTTTCAAACACAAAGAAAACATTTCAAAATTTGTACTCATAAAAGTGTCAGCATTCTGCCTTGTGCTTCACTGAACTAACTCTTTGGATAAAGGAAAAAAATGCAAAAAAAAAACAGAGCCGCATTATGACAAGTTGTGGCTAAGCTCTCCATTGTGTGTGTACGTTTTGGCTCGTAAAAAATGACAGAGGCTAGCATTTACTTTTACTTTTTATGGACAACACACGCATACACTACACACACACACGCAAATATGTACTTTGCAATTGTGTTTGTTTTTAGAAAAAGGAAAACCCCAAATAGACGTCAGCCACTTGGCGACCCTAAAGCAAATGAACAGCTCACTTTCATTACAAATTCCGACAACAAACACTCACAAACACAAACGTAGTAACAACACTCATACGCACATACACACGACGAGACACTCACACACACACACACACACACACAGGCTAAGAGAAGTTAGTGCTTATAACTGCAGACAAAGTTTGTCAGCTCGCATTACGCGCACAAACAACGAAACGGCAAGAGAACACAAACAAACACACTTACATAAATTCTCACTCACACATGCTGACACATACTACTCGCTCACACACACACGCACACAGTCCGATTGGCTGGCTAAGCAAACAAAAGTATGACAAAAACAAAAATGGCGCCATCAATGGCGATGATGATGTGCAGCAGAATGGGAAAGACGAAGATGCACAATAAACTGACGAAGAAGAAGACAAACTGGCATAAGAGGAGAAAGAAGAGGCGGAAGAAGAAAAGGAAGCAGAGGCAGACAGCGTTGTCATTGTGAAATTATTGACTCACACTTCAATGTGTCTGCGTGTGCATGTGTGTGTGCGTGTGCGTGTGTCTGTCTGTGCGGGTGTGCAATTTATCAATAAATATTTGCTGACACCAAGCAAATGGAGACTTTCTTGTGGGAATTCGTGAATAGTTCTTATAAATGTTTGACAATCAGTGTAAAGGATAGAAATCGATAACTTGTTATCGGGACATTATCGGTCGGGGCCCAAACCAGCAATCAACACTGCGTGAGTGTTTTCGATGCCTGGTTTCATCATTTGCGTCTACTGTGATACAAACTTAAAGTGTATATTTTACAGATAAATAAGAAAACAAAATAGTTAAAAAGGCGGTAATAGTAAAAATTTGTGACAAAGCTTCTAACTGGAATAAAGTATATAATTTGGGAAAGTCGGCTATGAAAGGCCTTAAACATTTTATGTAACGATCCCATTCAATAATTAAAGCTCATAAATTTGTGGGCTTATGAGATTAATCTTCATTATTATTGATATTAATTACTGACTTTTAGCCGATGATTGCTTTGGGAACTATGTAAATGACACAGTTGCTTGATTCTTATTACATTTATTTTGAACTTACATATTTGTTGGTATCATCCACGTAAGTTTGATTTTTGATTGAGTTCTCTACCTGAGCTTCTTTGTAGCAGTGAGGGCCGTTATTGCGATGCCAAACAGTGTTGTTCTGCTTCATAGCTGTGTACCAAGTTGAACGGATTTAGCATTGATAGCATTGGATAAACAGACGACGATCATACACGCATACATTATGTGGTAGGTAATGCCTTCATCGGTCTGTCACGCACAAGTTGGTTCCAAATACTGTATCTAACATGCATGGGTGATATTAGCTCTTTGAATTCTTTCTTGGATTTGTGACAGAGCTTCATGTACCTTTCGAATAAGAAAAAACTAATACTTTAGTTCGAGAAACGTTACCAAAGTGTTCCATCTCCATACAAACCGTCCCAGCCGCATATGTTTTTGTTCTTTCTCCTCTCAGTTGACCTTACAAATGTCATTAAGCACTTGTAAGCGTATTGAATGTGTGCTTGAGCTGAAGAGCACAGCCGAGCAGAGGCTTCAACGTGTGTTAGCTAATGGTGCTAACAATGAGAAAGTTGTTATGGCCTGAGAATAGAGAAAGAGAAAAGAGCGATTCTCTTTACATAATACTAGATTTCGTGTGCCATTTTTTGGCTCGTAGATTTTCATTACAATTTCTTGGCTCGATTCCATAGGATGAGGATTACATTTTTGGCAAGTGGCCTTAATACAAAGCAGAAATCCCACGCTTAATCGCAATTCCCTCAAGATTCGTTTTGGAGGCTCATGTCGAAATTCATTTGGTCTCTGTCTAAAGCATTTACATCAGCTACAGCCTCCATATAATATTTTCTACTTGAGTTTCACTTTATTCTCATATATTTTTTTTTTGTTTTGTTTGGCCATAATACAAAACTTTTGCATAACTTAGTTTTATTTTGAGCCACACAGTTACCAATCTACAGCAGCCATAAAGGTATTCATAAAGTATGCCAAAACTTTCGACCGTAACTTTTTTAATAAATTTTAAAAACAAAACTACACGAGAAACCAAAACAACCAGCGAGTCGAATACGCGATGATTTAGCAACAAAACAATTGTACAATCAAATTAAAAATCAATAATTTAAACGTCGCACATAAGTTCAACAACGAATTGAAAAAAAATACATATATATTTGTATATAATGTGGTCGCCAGAATCGGAGATAAATTCCATTGCCATGGTAACTACGATGCGGCATTCGCAGTCCTCGTCCTCAGGTGAGTGCAGTTTGGCCAAAACCAAAAAGGAAAACTTGCCACTTCTTGGCCCAATCAAATGCAGAAACTCGAATATATATGTATATTTACAAATTTTCCCATGGATGCGCTTTCAGTTCTTGTGGATAAACGTGGCCAACGAGACGTATGCGCAATATTGCACACTTCCCTTTATTTCTCTTTCGTTCGCTTGGCTGGCCAAGTGCTTCCGTTTCCGCTGTCGACCCGATTGATGTCCCTGCCTCTTTGCCTTGAACTTTTCGCGCACGATTATAGAGAAGCCGCCAAAAAGCCTTGACTAAAAAGTCGAGTTCAATTAAACTTTCAGTCAACAGCAGCTTACAAAAAAATGCAATACTCCTTCAAACGCATTTAAGCCCATTACTCGTTCGCAACGGTGTGACTTGCGAGCTTTTTGAATGCCAGTGACATAATTCGTTGCTCGATTAAATTGCGTCCGCTAATGGACAGCAATGTACCGCCCTGCACGTAATTCCTACATATAAGTATTGAGGAAATACACATGTGTGCATAGTAAATGCATGTGTTTATATGTAGGTTTGCAGAGGTGTGTAAACAGCACTGGGCATGCAAAGAGCTTCATTTTAATAGGTGCAAAATACAAATATCAATCTCTGTGATATACAAAATGACATGATATGCTAAAAATGCAATGTTGCCGGGTATTTATTTAAATTATTTAATTTTTTAATTATAAAATGTATTATAATATGGCTTACAAATGAAACTCAATATTTCTCCCCAAAGTTCAATGAATATTCTAAATATTAGTTGACTTGAAAATTTGTGGAGGTTCAGAACTTAAATTACTTTCATTATTGAACAAGTTAAATAATTAATTAGCTAATAAATTGAAGACTTTATTTGAAAAATAATTTTTTATAGTGTTATATACTGCCACCTAATATACATACATTTAAAACTCTGTTAACGGACACTCCTTATAAGCATAAAGTTTGATAATTTAATAAGGATATCAGTTGTCATTAATTAAGGTATTGAATCAGTTTACAATACCAGCAAATTCGAACAGACTTAACGCCTATGATTTTAGTTTTTGATTTGTTTGACTCAAACAACAAGTAAAATGCCAGTTTAGAAAAGTAAAGAACGGCAATTATTTTGGAATAGCCTTTAATTACAAATTAATTTCGAATTAGATTTTAGGCCTTGAAAATGAACAAATTTTCAACACTTGTTTTAAATTAGTTACTAAATAGTTAGTCGTACGTTTTAAGCCTTAATTACAGTTGGTCGTGGATAGGAATTCAGTTAGTGGTTATGGAAATATGCAATTCTCTAGATGTGCCTTAAACTGTGTGTCCTTCAGTTCGCACCGCATTTACCAGCATATATGTGTGTGCCATATAGACGTGTGTGTATTTGTGTGGTACGTATAAACACACACACACACACTGTATGTGCACGCAACTTCAATTTCAAATGCCAAAGTGTTGCAGCTTCGTTCGTGCAAATTTGTTTATGCGAATTCACATTTTGTTCAAAGAGTGTGTGTGACTGTTCATTTGTGTGCATGTGTGTGCATGTTTGCACTTGTTTGTGCAAATGTTTGCCATTCGAAGAGAGCCACGTTTATTTTGGGCCATTAATTGGCTGGCCGTTCGCATATCCATGTTGCAAGCAAAGCGTACGTTGCACGGATTGTTGCTACACACACGGCCAAGCACACACACACATATATATGCACTGCACACACATATGCATATATGTGTGTGATTACATTGTGGTTTCGGAAATGGAAGTGCTGCACGTTTGCTGCCCCTGCAAAGTGCAGCATTAATACCTTGGCATTATGGTTTTAACCCAAATTAAGTTACTTCTATCCGTAGTAGTTCTCTTTCTTTCACTCTGTCTCTCTCTCTCTTTTTCTCTCTATGTCTCCCTCTCTTTCGGTCATTCTCTCTTTTGCGCTGTCGAGTACTTTTGTGGGCGCATTTAAGTTGCAAATTGGATTTTGTGCTCAACGAGCATCTGCTCAATTAAATAGCGAGGCAAAAATCAAATAATCCTCGTTAAATGCAAATTATGCTCGTATTCCGTATACATCGTATTGTGTATGTTATTTTGTATTCCGGGGCACACAACAATTGCAGGCACTGTGATTATTCTCATGCATCGTCGAGCTTTAAATTAATGAATAAATAATGGGATTTATGCATTTTATGTCATGCTGCCCCAAAACGTCCCAAGGGATGTAGGTTAAGCCTCATCTCTCTCTCGCTTTATCTCTCTCTCTCTCTCTCTCTCTCTCTCTCTCTCTCTCTCTCCTTCTATCTGTCCCTGTCTCTTTCTCTGTCTGGGGTGAAAAAAGCGATTTCTGTGCAGCGACTTTAGCTGCAGTCGCTTCACTCGTAAATTTAAAACACCGCAATCTGAAATGCATATTCATTTTAGCTGCAATGCTTTTTCAGAGTACACTGTATACTGCATACTATACTTGTAAATAAGGCATATGTAGTACATAAGTGTGGCCATCGGGCACATAAACAACAGTAGATGAAGTGAGAAGTGTGCTTAAAGCAGGGATTTAACCAAATTAAGCCCCTTTGGCGGGAATATGGCTGAAAAGTGCTTTTATGCAACTTTACGCTTTTTAAACGGCTTTAAGACTTTGCGAAGCTTATTTGAGTATTCCTTTGGAAGACCTACCGCCATGAGTAGAATTAGTTATTGAAGTAGTTTGACAGTGGCCTTCCAATGGTTAGTATAGCTTAAAGGGTTGGTTGATAACCGATTAACCGCTAGACGCTTTAGTTAGAAAGCGAATCGATATTTGTTTCTGCTTACTTAATGTTTGAGTATTTTTATTAACTGATAACTCGTAATTGTTAGGTTCTTTTTAAACGTTTATTTAATATTAATCTTAATAATTATTTCTCAATACTCGCCTGCGTCTCTGCTGTCATACGTTCGATCTGAATTATCGAAATCCAAGCGTTGCGACAACTGTCATTCGTTTTTAGACCCCGTACTCTAAAAAAGAGTATAAGGGTCTATTAGGTTTGTCAGAAGCGAAATGTGCGTAACAGGCTAGATCAGCATCAACAGCCGAGTCGATATAGCAATGTCCGTCTGTCCGTCCGTCCGTATGAACACCTGGATCTTTTAAACTACAAAAGCTAGAGACACCAAATTTGGAATGAAAGTCCGTTATCTTCGCGAGCAGATCAAATTTATTTCAAATTGTTGCCACGCCCCTTACCGCCCCCGCAATGAGCAAAAAACCAGACACACCTCGAAAAAAATGTACTTTTAGGCCAATAACTCAGTAACTATGGCACTTAGGAACTGGTAAGCAGTTTGCTAGAGACGGCCTTAATGCAATGCCATTATAAACTTTGAGCTGCCACATCAGCTAAAAAACTTTTACGCTTTAATGCCGTTTTTAAGGCATTTATTCATATAGTAGAGTGTTGTAATTCAACATTCGTATAGAGACATATAAAATCAAACTATTCTGAAAGTGGCATCAACATACTATCTTTAACAAAAGAGCTACTGCGTTAGAAAGTTTGTTATTTAACTGCAAACGACAGCGCTGCCGGCAGACGCTGTAGCCTTTCTTACTTGTTTTTTTTGTAATCGTCGTTAATCTCGTTGTTTATCTGTTTGAGCACCGTGTATCTGTTTTCGTCCTTATCATCATCGTCGTTTATATCGATACTCCTCTTGTATCGATATACAAAAGCTGAGATCTATCTGGAGTTGCCAGATCCGACCCCACATAAATAGTTTCCGATGGAGAAGTATTTCGCTTGTTTGCTTGAGTGTTAGACACATAAAAGTATCGAATTACATTCGTGGTGCTTACATTGCAAATAATCTCTTAAAACTTTAAGGAATTTGTGCATTTAGATAAGCAGCTCAAGTTCTAAACTTCAAAAGTTGTAAAATCAATTCGAAGCAGAAAAAAAACAAACAAGTTTGTGTAGTAGCTAAAACCGTCTATTGGTTTTTAGTTACATTGTTAACGCAGAAAGTGAGTGAAAATAAGCTAAGTATTAACTTCTTGCTCTGACTGTAATACTAAGTAAAAGCACGGTGTGTTTACTTTTAAGTAGACTTTCGTTTGTTTCAGTTTTTGACTAAAAAGTTGATTATTATTTTCTCAAAATATGCCTTTATGTTTCTGTGACTGGGAATTAGCGACAGACGCGTTGACATTAATGGTTGCACGTGGCACGTTGCACGTTGCACGGTGATTGGTACATCGCATTGCCGTGTAAGCAGTGCGCAGCAGTTTTGCCTTCAAATATTACGTGATGTGGCAAGATTACCCGCATACCACATGCCACATGCCACACAGCATACTCATGTATATGCCGTATATATATGCTAGACAAACATTGTCTAACGGCTTTTTGGAAACCACAAAAATGTGTAGAGAGAAAGGGGCTGAGTGGTTCAAGGGGTTAAGGTAAACGGAGACTGTCTAAAATGCAACAGCTGCCTTGTTTAAACGCTTGAAAAGTCTAAAAAGACGTTGCAGGTTGCACAGGACACACGTCGGGCGAAGAAGCAGATAGTTGCATGCCACCAGCATGTCTCCCAGCTCGTCTTGTCGGTGCTTCTCCTCGTACTTGTCTCTGTCTGGTCGAGATTCTTTGCACGCTTAGAAAAGCCAACAACGATAACGTCATCATCGTCATCTGGCTCATTATTGGCTTTTGTCTGCCTCAGCTTTAGCCATTGCAGCCATTTTCAGGCAATTGTGGGACTCAATTTGAGCAAATCTCGAACTGCAGCTGCTTTCAAGCATCCCAAGTGGGAATGCTTGCAAATTTTTATTGCTTGCCGCTTTGTGCATTGATTGAATAACTGATTGCCAATCATTTAAATGCAATTCTTTTATTAAATGGTAACCGCTAGTCGCATGAGACCTACGCAGATCGACGACTATGGTTAATGAAGATTTAAGTTATATTATTTTTCTTTAAAACTAGTGTATAAAATAAATAATTACATTCGGAAATGTTAAACTTTTTGATTTAAATTTAAACCTTAAAGAGTAGAGGAGTCTATTGGGTTTGTCAGAAACGAAATGTGCGTAACAGGCAGAAGGAGGCGTGGCCGACCCCGAGTCGATATAGCGATGTCCGTCTGTCTGTTTGTCCGCTGTCCGGAAGAACACCTGGATATTTTAAACTACAAAATTGTAAAAAACTATTTCATTACACTACAACTTCCATTCTGTGGTGATTACACCTACCCTCACCAAGTTTAATGCGGATCGGACAACTATAGCCTTTAGTCACATAGGACAAATTGGTTTGGAAATTGCTCATATGTATGGAAATTTTGCACTACAAGGAGTACGGGGTCTTTTACAGTCGGCCGGCTCGACTGCAACCTTTTTAACTTCTTTTTAATATAATAATTTAACTGTAACTATTCTATCTAAAAATCTTATTCAAATTGGTATTAAATAAGGAGAATAAGTATCAAATTAAATGATTAAAAATGAGACTGAAGAAAAAAAGTTTCAAATAAAAAGTATTTTTATTTAAAATCTGTTAACAACAAGTAAGAATGGCTATTTCGAGCGAGCCAACTGTTTAAGACCTTGTATAATCATGGTATACATCCAAATATCCTACCGACGGACAGACAGAAATTTGACTCGACTGTTGGTGTTGATCAAGCATATACTATAATATACTTAAAGGAGTCGGAAACGCCTTCTTCTGTCTGTTAATCACATTTCGCTTCTAACAAATCTAAAAGCTTCTTATCTAAGAAGCGTAAAATGTCAGTAAAACGTTTATTATTGAAAGACCAAGTTTACTTACACATTTTTTTCCCAGATTGTTCAGTTCTTGAACTAGTTTTCATGCGCATACGAATATTGTGTTTCCCCTTTAGGCCAAGTTAAACTCCATCAAAGAGTTAAGCAAGCCGGCTGGGCCTCTGCAACTGTCGTAACTTGTAATTCAGGCACAGATTTATTCTAAATTGCGAAATTTGCATTGAAGGCAACAGCAGCGACTAGGAGAGAGTGAGAGAGAAAGAGAGTGGATTGCGAGACAGCTCAATGGCTGGAAGAATACGCTTGAGAGACCCAAAAGCACTTTATACTTGTGAGGCGCCCACGTTGCGTATACGTAATTTGTGTAAGGCTGTTGACGCTGTTGGCTGTTGCCAAAGTGGCATTTGAATTTATGCCGCCACTTGTAGCAAGTGTGGCAAGCTAGCCTGCCTGCAACCTCAAGAGCATACACACAAAGTCACACACAATCACACACTCACATTTACCTACACACACCTGGCTTCAAATTAAATATTCAAATATTTTTGTGACGTGTTGCAAGTGCCGCAGATTGTTGCAGATTACCAACATGAAATTATTATGAACAGAATAAAATGTGCAACGTTTAAAATATTTTCAGCGAGATTTTAAGCAGCTTTTCAGAAACGAGCGAGAGAGAGAATGAGAGCCAAATGGAGAGCAAGGGGTAGAAAATCCTTCAATGACCTCGCCAGCTGGCAATTTTATCATTTTTCACTTTGACAAACAAACACAAAAGCGTTGCAAACTCAGGGCTGCCTGCGTGCCACAATGCCTTTAGAGGCAGTGTAGCAAAGTACTGAGGAGAGGGTCGGTGTGGCAGGAAGGGGCATAGAGCCAAGGGCTTTGTTATGCACGAGTTAATCTTTAGTCGACACCACCCGCTTTTGTCCACGCTCCTTTCGAGCGACGATCGAATGTCAAGCAATCGATAAAAGGATAACACACGAGACAATCACAAGAAACAACCAGAAGAATGGTGAAGAAAAGTATAGGAAAGGAGTCGAGAAAGGAAAGACAAAAGTTTAAAAAAGGAAACGGGTCTATGCTTGAGATAGAATGTAAATAAAAATAGAAATAAGTACGAAATATTCGTAATAGCACATAGAATAGTAGTAGGAAATTGATATTAACTAGACCTATGAATAGAAATGGGAATAGAACAGAAACTGAATAAGTTTGTTAAATAAACATGATAAATTCATTGCAGTAAAATGATTAATAATGTGAATAAAAAGAACAAGGGGAATGGGAATAAAAATTATACTACCGGAAACACTGTGGAAAGGATTCAGATAGACATAATGATAGAAAAGATTCCTTGGTGGAATAAGGTTAGAATTATTACAATTGGATGTGTAATAACAACAAGAATCGGAATTTAAGTTGGACTTGTAGACCGTTCATAGTAAATATAGGAAACATTTACTATAGGAATACTCATATTAAAGTAATATTCAAATATTATTGTAAAAATGACAGTAGGAATAGAAAACGAAGTTTGAATTGGAATATAAATATGAATACAAACAGGAAGAGGATTATAAATAGAAAATTTAATTTATTAAGAGACGACAAACGGACGGACAGACAGACGACCAGATGGACATGACAATGTCGACTCGGCTATTGATGCTTATCAAGATTATATGCATATACTTTATGCCAAGCCTCCTTCTCCCTATTAAGTACATATTACTTTCACTTTACGAGTACAGGGTATAATAAGAGGGCAAGGAAAAGTAATTGGACATTTATTATAGAAATTATTATGAGAATTAAAAAGAGAATTAGAAATCGTAATAGGAAGCCTTTTTCGAACTGGACATGGGTATGGACTAGTTCTTATTATAATAGTAAACGCGTAAGAAAGGCTGCAGTCGTGCGAGCCGACCAAACAATTCAGCATTTTTTGACTGATTTGTCCCGTGGAAGTTATACTCTAATAAACGCTATAGTTGTGCGATCCGAACCAAATTTAGTAACGATGGTTACAATAGTATCATACAATAACTCAACTATCACTACATATCTTCATACAAATATCCTATTTTCGACCAATATGTTCTGTTGGAGCTACATACAAGCTATAGTTGTTCCGTCGATCCGATAGATATAATGATATCATACACATAATGTTTGAATTTCGACGCGATTGCTAAAGAAGTTTTCAAGTTATGCTGATGTGAAAAGGGTTTTTTACAATTAACATAAAAGTAGTCTTTATAGCCAACTTGGTGTTTCTAGCTTTTAGCATCTTAAAGATCTTAGGGCTCATATGGAATGTTAAATGGTTAAGGCTCTGGCGAGCTATACAATAACAGGGTTTATTGAGAGGCTATTGAGTGACTGTTTGGATAGGAATAACGCACACTAATAAGAAAAGGATCAAAAGTATGGAGAGAAATAAAAATGATTAAAAGAGATAGAATAGAACTTTTTAAATAGACAAAAGATTAAAAGAGATTAAATGATGAAGCTATCTATCTAATATAAGTCACCTTAAAATGGCTCCTATTATCCCCTTTTCAACAGCGTACTTTGGCGTCGCTGTACTTGCGAAATCTGCCTGGCTGAGCTGTTTTGCGCTTACCTTGGGCAAACATGACAGCGAAGCGCCTTAAAAATTAATAAGAAAATGATGACAAAGAGGCACTGCAATAATGCGAAGCTATTAAGCCAAGTTTAGCCTCCCTTTGCGCAGCTAAATGATGGCAAACATTTGCCCAGCTCTTTCTCTCTCTCTCTCTGTCTCTTATGCCCATGTTAAGTACAGTTTTTTTGTTGTTAATGAGTGAGCAAATAATGTTGTATTTTGTCTTGTTTCGAGCTAAATGCCAAAATTGACAAGGTTACTGTTTTAAATTTCTACAATATAATATTCTACACACACACATACATACACGAACACACATATATGCACATATGGCCCTGTTGGAATTGGCGCCCGAAGATGCAGGAATGGGACAGGAGTTGATCTTGCTAAAGGCTTGCGTTAACTTTCAAGGCTATCTACAGTGCTTCAAATATGATATCGTACTGCTTTTGTACAACCTTCAAGTCTGCTGGCGCCGCAATAGTCCAACCCGAAAGGTTCTGCCCTTTGTTGACCTCAAGTTGTGTTTTGGCCCCACAATCGGTGAGTTCTCGATAAGAGAGTGTGTGGGAGAATTTTAATCGGAGAATTTCAATTGAAAGTTTTTGATGGCAGAAGTTTGTTTAGCCACTTGAGATAAAAGTGTCTGCTAAAAGTGGAGTTTACTCCATTGTCACGAGGAGTTTAACTTAACTAAGTGCCTTCCCTTTCACTCTTTTCCTACCTCTTTGCTTTCCTGACTACTGAGTTTCCTTCTTACTTGACATTTCCTTCTACACGTCATCGTTATGCGAGACCGCGTGTTGACCTTCAAAAGGCATTTTCATTAAGCCAACTCAAGCTTTTCTTCAACTCAGCTCTGTTCCCTCCCCCACTCCTACTTTTCTCGCAAGGTAGAAATACCGTTGCCTTAGATTTTGACTTTTGCTTGTTTAATTAAAGACGATTAGCAATTCTCGTTAAGCAATTGGCGAAAATGGCCAAAAGCGCGCTCGCAACTCCATGAAATATGCTTTAATTATACAGACAGACACCCACACATACACACACACACACCAACCCCATACACCTACACACACATAGATACGTGGTCTTGTGCTCTTTTAATCGACATTGAAAGTTGCCTTTTCATTGTTTGCACTTTCCATTTTTCAGACCATTTTCAAATCGGTTTTAGAATCAACGAAATCGAAACGGAAGTTGTTCGTTTCACCGGAAGGCAAAGGGAGTGGGAAGAGGTGGGAAGAGGTGTGAAGTGGAGGAGGAGAAGTTAGAAATAAAAACAGAAATTGGTAACGAAATGAATTCGTTTTCGAATGTCGGACACGCAAACCTGGCATTCGCTCAGTGTCGGCTCTAAACGAGAAATGTACAGTAAACACTCACTACATAGTATTCATATTTACATGCCCAGTGCAAGGACTCCGTCTCTCTCCATGAGGATTACGCGACGAGGAGGGAAGCACCCAATTTTACTCGTTTGTGGCTTGAGGATGGCATGTGGTTGCCACAGCTGGTTGCCATTAGTGGAGCTTTGGGCGAAGGGGCGACAAGTGACACAGATAGAGTGAGAGAAAGTAAGAGAGGGAGAGAGACAGATATATACAGGGTATGAGTGGCAGCAACCCTGTTGAGTTTATTTCCAAACAGTGGCGTCCACGCAAACATGAATTATTTTCACTACTCAACTGTCTAAAATACTTGTTACAAAAAAAAAGGACTACCTCTACTTGTTTTATTACTTTTACTCTTAGTACTATTTTAATTAGTTATATTTAATAATAAATTCTACCACAAACAAGTTAAGTTCAACTTAAGTTTATAGTGGCTTTAAAGTCGACTCCTCCTACTTTTTCTACTAAATTTAATTCTGTAAATTGCAGGACTATTTTTACTACTCTTTTCAAATGCAGCAATAATGCAATAATATTTATTAAATATCATTTAATTATTATTTTTCATTATTATTACAAGTCCATAAAGTTCTGCATATAACAACCGTCAATCAAATTATACTATTATTTCTCCTAAATTTTAATTACCATACAAAAATTCATTAGCTTTAACTCGCAAAGTCATTTTACTTATCTAATTTGTAATTCAGCTTGTACTACAGTTTCTACTACTCTTGTGAAAATGTAATATTTAGACCATGTTCTCTAAAAAAGGGTGAAGAGGTCTATTAAGTTTGCCAGAAGCCAAATGTGCGTAACAGGTAGAAGGAAGCTTTTCCGAACCTAAAAATATATACTGTGAAATCTCCCTTGGCCGGACAGCCACGGTTCCGGTATATTTGTTCGCCAAAGGGTAATGTCCGGTTAAGAAAAGGGATCTTGTTATATAATCATGATTAAAAACTATAAAATTCTTTCGGCTTAGGGAGCAGTCCGCCTGTGGTAGCTGTCGGCGAGTAGAGTTTTACTGAACCTAATACGAATAAACCTAATACGATTAAACCTAATACGATTAATAGTATCCCCCAACTTTGGTCTGGATCAGACAACTATAGCCTATAGCTCACATAGGACAAAAAAATTACAAAATTTAGTTCGAATCGGACAACTACAACATAGACGTGCTTGAAAGAATAGTTAATATAATAATAATTTTATGAATAATATATGTGTGAGGCCGCAGGTTCGAAACTTTATATACACACATACAAATGTATGTTGGTATGGAAAATGCGCACTACTATGAGAGTACGGGGTCTTTTACGGTCGGCTCGCTCTACTGTAGTTCTTTTAATCAATTGCAGTACTATTTTGGCAAAAACCTCAATTTTACGACAACTGTCTTAGCGACAGTTTGTAAATTCCTGTGCTAGTTCTCTTTTAACAAAATTGAATAGCATTTCGAATACTACTTTTTAGGGAACTACCACAGAGGTACCTGCACCTCCTGCGGTAAAGTCAGTCAGGAGATTGGCATGCGTTAAAGTTACAACAAAGAAGGCTAACAGCTGAGCCAAAAGTCAGTTTATAGTTAGTGTACAAAACACGGCCAAAAAACAAGAACAAAAATAGTTGTCTTAGTTCTGATGCCAGCAGGCGATAAGCGTATGCGACGTTTCCTAGGGATGGAGGAATTGGGTAGCGTAGAGGAGCACTAAGGGGAGGGAAGGAACGGAATGTCAGGTCCTCAGTAAAGTCATAAAAAATGAAATATAATTGATTGGCATTGTCGTTTGTCGTTGTTGAACTTTCGCAGAAGTTTGAGAATGGAGAAAAGTGTAGAATATCGTGGTGCTTGTCGCACTGGTAAATTTAGTTGGCTTGTAATTTTAGACAGCATAAAGTTAATTTTATTTATATTGGGTTGACGGATGGCGGAATGAAGGGTACGGGAGGCAGGTCGCGGGCACCTTGACGACCAGGATGTTATGGAAAAAGTTGTTGAATTTTCAGACAAACTTTGATCATTTAACTCAATTAGCACAACGCGAAAAGTTTTCCACTTTCATAATTCATAATCGGTCTCTCTTTATTTTCCGGTCACAGGCATATCATCGCTGTCGAGCTCCGGCGATCCGGAGAGACTGCCGGAGCTGCCGCCGGGAGACGAGCAGCGCTTGCAGCGGGCCGCACTACATTTGCAACAGAAGCTCATATTACGCGAATGGCTACGGGAGTATCGCATGCAACATCATTACCAGCGCCTGCTTGCCGTTGAGGTGGCCTCCTTGGAGGACGTCTATTGGCTGGAGGACTCGCGGGCGAGTAAAATACTTGGTAAGGACTGGCAGCTCTGGTCGACGGCGCGTCAAGGACTGCCCACATCGAAGGCACAGCTGGACGCACTCAAGGCACAGCTGTGGTCCACGGTGGTTAAGTCGAGTCAGCACCAGGACGCCTGGACATGGGGTGGCATGTTGGTCGTGTCCGTTTCCGTTGCCGGACTCGTTACCCTTGCTGCAATGACACAACCCTCGCTGGCCCCCGAGGCCCGACACTCGCTGCTGCAGTACGTCACCGGAAAGTATCTGCTGCCGGCCAACTGTAAGGTGCAGTGGGACTGGAAGGATCCGGTGCGGGTCGGCGATACCATGTGCTTTGTGGTGCGTTTCTTTCAGCGCAACGGACAGCCTTATCCCATCTGTGATACGGACCAGTTTTTCGTTGAGGTCACCGAGGGCACACGCAAGGTAGTGACCATCAGTGAGCTAGGCTCCTCCACTGATCCCAATAATGCCAACATTGCCAAGGTCAAATTTACCGTACGCACCGCCGGACAGTACAAAATCTCCGTACTCATCGGAGCCAGTCACATTGCGGGCTCCCCCTTTCTGCGCAGCTTTCTGCCCGGCGCCATCGATGCACGTCGCTCGCGATTCATCCGTCCGGCCAGCACGGTCATCTGCTGTGCGAGTGCGCCGACCCTAATGCACATCGAACCCAGAGACGAGTTCGGCAATGCCTGCGTCTTCGAGCAGTCCGACGAAGCACTGAAGGTAGGGAAACCTAGTGAACCTTTGCTTTTCAAACCCGCCTAACTCCCATGAACTTAAATCCACTTCCACAGGGTTACCATGTGGCCATCTATGATCTGCACGGCGTGGCCGTCGAGAAACTTCAGCACGCGATTGCCTTCAGCTACGATCGGGTGAACTCTCGTGTCTCTGTAACCGCCCTCTTCCCGGAGCCAAGCTGTCTGCGTGCTGTGATCAGTTATCGGGATCAGCAGCTGCCAAACGGAGACTTTGACATCATAGTGCTGAGCAGTAAGTACTCCCGATCTTTCCCCTGGAGCAGTGACTCATTTGCTTATATCTTATCTCTTAGATAGTGACACTACCTTGGTGCACAAGAACATCGCTTCGCGGAAGCACAACATTTGCTACGAGGCCAAATTGCTGAGCATCTATGGCTCCTCGAAGGGTAAACCCCGCAAGGTCATGTGCTACGTAGGGCCAAAGCAGGTGAGTATCCCACGTGGGCCGCCAAATTAAATGTGCGAAATGTGAGGGCTCAGAACTCGCTGATATTTCAGGTGACGATCAAGGAAATGATATTGAAATTCATACCCAAACGCATTGCGACCTTCCGGCTCTGTCCCTCGACCAAGTTCCACTTTCTCCCGCAGCTAGTGTCGCAGCTACATGGCCCAGTCTTTGTCATAGACGATGGCGCCCAGCCTAGAATTGAGCTGGCTTCAAAGGATCGAAATATCATAGCTGCGACCTTTACCCACTTCCTGCTGAAGAATATCGGCGGCTCGGAGACTTTTAAGGACAAACAGGACTTCTTCTATCACGAAGTGCGCAAGTTTCATGCCAGCTATTACCACGAGAAGATGGCACTGAAGGTGCATCGGGAGAAGATCCTTGAGAGCAGTATGAAGGCCACCAAAGGCTTCTCCGTCTCTGACTGGTGCGGCAACTTCGAGGTGACCTTCCAGGGCGAGCAGGGCATCGACTGGGGTGGACTGCGTCGCGAGTGGTTCGAGTTGGTCTGCAGCGCTCTCTTCGATTCCCGCAGCGGACTCTTCTGCACGTTCCACGACAAGCACCAGGCTTTGGTGCATCCCAATCCCGCGAGACCAGCTCATCTCAAGCTCAAGTACTTTGAGTTTGCGGGCAAAATGGTGGGAAAATGTCTATTCGAGAGTGCGCTCGGCGGAAGCTACCGTCAGCTGGTTCGGGCCCGTTTCAGTCGCTCCTTTCTGGCACAGCTTATAGGGCTGAGAGTGCACTACAAGGTAAGGAAATGCTTTAGTGCTATTGCCGTTACTAACTTGCGCTACTTACAGTACTTTGAACAGGATGATCCTGACCTGTATCTCTCGAAGATTAAGTATATACTGGACACGGATCTCGACGGCACCGACACTCTGGAGCTGTACTTTGTCGAGGAGGTCTACGATGCCAGCGGGCAGCTGAGCAAGACCATTGAGCTTATTCCAAACGGTGCCAAGACGCGTGTCACGAATGCCAGCAAAAATCAGTACCTGGACGCCTTGGCCCAGCAGCGGCTCTGCAATAGCGTCAAGGATGAGGTGGACAGTTTTCTGAAAGGACTCAATGCCATCATACCCGACAATTTACTCAGCATTTTTGATGAGAACGAGCTGGAGGTGATTAACCAACTAATCAAATTTTAAAGACTAAACAATTTAATATGTGATTCTATTCTAGCTGCTTATGTGCGGCACGGGAGAGTACTCGATCAGTGACTTCAAGTCGCATCACATTGCCAATGGGAACTCGTCGGAGTTTCGTCGTGTGCTCGCTTGGTTTTGGGCAGGAGTGAGTAACTTCAGTCAGACGGAGATGGCTCGTCTGCTTCAGTTCACCACAGGCTGTTCCCAGCTGCCTCCGGGCGGCTTTCAGGAGCTTAATCCACAATTTCAAATCACAGCAGCTCCAACGTTTGGCAATCTGCCTACGGCGCATACCTGGTTTGTAGTTATTAATAGGGTATTCGACAGTCGAGCATACTTCTAATTTCCGTCCACATTTATATACTTGCAGCTTCAATCAACTGTGTCTGCCCGACTACGAGAGCTACGAACAGTTTGAGAAATCTCTGCTTTTGGCCATCAGCGAAGGCAGCGAGGGCTTTGGCATGGTTTAGGCCAACTTATCGACTAACTATTTATATACTTATTTTTTAAGGTAGCCGCTGCAATTGTGTTCCTGCGCTTTCTATGTCATATTGTTAAGCAAACCGCATACCACATACATATTCACATATAATACATATTCAGTGCGTGATACGTGATGATCAAATTTGTAAAGCTGAACTGCATTTCTGTTGCTTTCCCTATTGAAATTGAAATTGAAATTGATTAAAATATGCTAAGATAAATTGTTAAATTACTAAGCAACTGAACAAAAGCAATAATTTCAACTAATAAAGCTCCTATAGCAAAAGTATAGGTTTAAAAAAACTATAAAAACGAGTCAAAATGAAAAAAAATGAATATATATCATCATCAAAAAGAATGTGATAATTGTATTATAAATGTAATGCAAGTTAAAGTAGAAATCCAAACCAAAAACAAACACTTTTTAACTAACCTAAAGAAATAAACAAAATGTAGCTACTAAATCAACTAAAACAATGAAAAACCGAGCAAATATTTGTGTTTTATAATTAAATGCTTTCAGTGCTGTGTACAAATTTTGGCCCTAAGAAATTCCCAAGGCAAAGGGCCAAAGTCCCGATGTCCCTATTACAAAGTAAAACTATGTAGCAACTAGCATAAATACTACTATAACATAAAATGTAATAACAATTGAAATTTATTAAACAAATTGAATAACAAAAGAACAAAGAAATACAATACAATGTTAATATGCATTTGAACTAAAAGATTTCTAAACTAAATTGATAATAGCTAAAACTTTGTGAGCAATATTGAAATATATTTAGATGACGGCGACTTGAGTAAATTATTAAATGGTAGTTTTAAACTGTTGTTAAAGCATTGAGCGCATTGCGAAATCAATAAATCATTATTAATAAGTAATAAGTAATAATAACTAGTAAATGAAATGTATTTGTTGCATTGGGAACATCAGATTAAAGGTAATGATCTCAAATAAAGAAACTTATTTATTACGAGTAGAAGCGAAAAAACTATGGTAACCATGCTCTTTCATTTCAAAACTATTTCAGCTGATCTTCGATCCCCTAAGGTTTGCACATGAGTCTAAAGCAAAGTTATAAAGCAGTTACGTTACTTTTATATAGAAATCTGCATAAACAAATGAAACCAGTAATAGTAAAAGTCAATGAATTGCTGGCAAAAATCATAGGTTAACAGTGCTTTCCTTTCTTGTGTAATTTGTTTTCTTATTACTCACAATTATGACATTTGGCAATTGTTAGTTTTCCCCTACTGCAATTTAGTAAAAACCACTACCTTCTTAAGTATATTAATGTCATTCACGACAATAACCTGTGACAAGTGCCAAACAACTTTCTTCGCACAGGGTAGACTGTCGCCCATCATACAAATGGGTTTTTATGGCCAAAGGTCGACCGTGGAAAGCAGTTTTCCAGTGCCCAATATTAAGGGGTGTCCCGTTAAGTATCCAGCATATCTAAAATAAGACAAATGTCTCTGATTTCAGACAGACCTAAAAGTATTTCCATTTCTCTGCCAGACTCGTGAGTGACATATTAAATGGACTATTTTCAACAAATACAAATGCAAATAAAAACACAAAATACACAAGAGTAGACAACTCGTGTGCCAGCTTTATGTGGCATATTAATTTAAGCAATTATTGGATATTAATTAGAGTGCGAGAAGCATTAGGAGTGAGAAAGAGACAGGGAGATGGAGAGAGACAGAGAGACGCATGCAAAAGAAGCCGCTTCCTATTATTTTGCCACATTCAAATCGAAGGAGAAAGTGGATAAAGTTGTCAATTGTCGCTCCAAGTAAAACAACATTATATAAAAGATGTTTAAGTGCTGCTAATTCTGCTGATTATGTTTCACGATCAGTTACATTTCTGTAGGCTGCAAAAGGCTCTGCAATTATTTCATACATAGTTCGACTCTGTAGAGGTTACAGTACCCGTTACTCGAAGAGTGAAGTCTGTGGAATGTATCTAACAGGGAGGAGGTTAGGTAAACCCATTGAAGTGTGAATATTCTTGACCAGCATCTATTGCCAAGTCGATATAGACATGGCCGTCTGTTAATGTAAACGTTAAACAGGTAAAGTAGTATGTTTTAGTATACAAAGGGTATATATCTACTAACCTAGTTTGATCCATATCGGCAAACAATATCTAATTAAGCCTTATTACGAACTAATATACAAAATTGCTTTATTTACTCAGCAATCTTAAGCATTGCATTTGTCAATAATATAAACTTACTCACCAAGTTTCATTCAAATCGAACGACTATATTGTATAGCTGCTTTTGGAACAATCGGTTGAAAATATGCTGAAAATATGAATTGGTAAGAAAATTTTCTGTGTTGACCAAGACCTAAGTGATTGCACTATTAGTATTATGTTACGCCATTGTCAACAACATAATAAAATTGACTTTCTGGTGTCCTAAAAATCAAGGGTTGTCCTGACGAATTTAAAAATGTTTACAGAGTCTGTTGGGGACATGGAAAAATAATATATTTTAGAATAATATATTGTAGCCTATTTTAATTAAGTTTTTAAATCCAGAGTGTACAATTACTCAGTTTATGTGATCAAGACTCGTTGGACACAAATTATACTGAAAACGGAATCTATAGCTATAGGAATCTTGACTAGCGAATCTTTAGCTACAGGCTGATTAAGTGTGGGGTCCAAGAGCATTAAGTTAATTTGCATTTCAACTGAACACACAGACCTGTAATTTGTTTAACGATTTTATTATTGGATCTCATATTTTACTCTTGTTCTGATCTGAATCTGTTTCTTGGGTAAAACTATAAGAAGCCGAGTTAAGAGTTATTCCTATTTGTCTTAGGTATCGTATAGATACGAATATATTTTTCGTTAAATTCTTTTTGACAACCCATCATCAGACGACCAATATGAACTTCCATATGTACATGTTTGATTTAAATAATCATTAGACGATTGCGAAGGCGATCGCTTTTCAATCATGTCTCAATTCATGTTTTGATCTATCGAGATGTGAAATGAAAGCAGTGCACCCAAGGGAATTTAAGTGAAATGTGACATGGACAGTGGTGAATTCATACCTCCACCAAAGCGTGGGTGATCTGTGAAAAGAACTGACAGCGTTACCAGCAAGTTGAAATAGATATAACCATTTAAAGCCAGAAGTCATCTTCCTAGTTGCTGCTCTTTTGGCTTACATTTGCCCTATTTAATTTCGTATAAAAATAAATACACACATCAGCAAAGAAGAAGATACAGAAAAAGTGAAACTCTCTTTAGCATAGCAAGTACCTTGAAAGTGCGTTCTTTGTGGAATGACTAACTTGACTGACTGACTGCCCTGGCATACATTTAAATTATAATAATAATAAAACTAACATGTGTAGTTTGTAGTTGTTACAGGCTTTTAATGTTGTTTCGCGCCAGTTTCGAGCTGGTAATTAAAACAGAGAAACTGCGACACACAAGGTCTTTAACACACTCGCACACTCAGGTAGAACACTGTCCAACCCAAGACAACTTTCACGCTGAACGCGAAGAACTTCTAAGAAAAGAACGAAATGTTTTCTGGTTTAAAGAAGTTTAAAGAATTCGTTTAATTTCGTCACACTTAATAAATTAGAATAAATAGCTTAAGGTAATGGTATGAATCGATTTGTTATCGAATGTTTATCGGAACTGCTGAGTTAACCCGTGCACTTGGCGGCCAAGGTGCACATGAGGGTGCGGGGACAGAAGACAAGTGCCTTAGAGCAGGTCATCTTGTGGCCTCGCATCTGACCTTGAGCATTCTTGTAGCACACAAAGTAGCTGCTAATCGAGGTCTGATCCGGTATCTTATCGCCCTCCTTGCAGTAATACTTGCGCTTCTTTACCGACCCACTGGGCTGGGCAGGGGCAGGGGCAGGTGGACTGGGTGTGGCAACGGGTAGAGCGGGACGTGCTGTGGTGCTGGGTTCGGAGTAACTGAGCATATAGGAGTCGAGCATACTCTGCTCTATGCTGGAGGCAGCCGAGTTGGAAGCGGGTTCTGGGGAGCTGCCGTACTGCTGCAGCAGATTGGCAATGTTCTGGGCCTTCAGAGCCGCCTCCTGGCGCCTCTTTGCCTCCGCCAGCATCTTAAGAGTTTCGATCTGCTGCCTTCGGTTCTCCTCGATGGAGTAGCCATTGAAAACAGGCAGATTTCCACACTGGGCATACGTGGATGCATCACAAATCCTCGTCTGTTTGTTGAATCCCGTGTAGGGGGGACAGGAGTAGGACAACACCTTGCCATCCTTCTTGCTGCACACAAAGTAGCGTGTGCAGTCCGTCTGATTGGGTTGACGCACGCCCGCCTGGCAGGTGATCACCTCCACATTGCCCAGTTCCGACATAGCAGCAGGGGACTGTGTCATCAGGGGCAGTATGGAGTTGCGGAAGACGTCTAGACTGATGAAGTTACCATTAAAGTTGACCAGTTGTCCCATTGCCGTGGGAAACTTGGCCTTGGCGGGCATCATCGGCAGGCCACTACCACTGCTAGCAGAATTGCCCAATCCAGTGCCCAATCCGGTGCCCAATCCGGTGCCCAATCCGGTGCCCAATCCAGTGCCCAATCCGGTGCCCAGTCCGGTGCTGAACATGCTCAGTCCCACATTGCCAGCGTTATCGCTGTAGATGCTGCTGCTCACGGTGGGCGTGGGTCTGGGCATATAGGAAGTCTTGAACTGATTAAGTTGTTGTTGCTGTTGTTCGTTTAGCGCATTTTGGGACATGGTGTAGCTGTGCTCTACATACGAGCCAGGTGCTAATTGATGGCTCATGCCCATAACACTCGACGCACTGGGGCTGCTGTAGGTCAGTACATGAGGCCCAAGACGGTTTCCATTCCCGTTCCCATTCCCATTGCCGTTCACATAGTTTTGATTAAGTGCTTCGTCAGCTTCGACTTCCATGCTTTCGATTTTCTGCGAATTGGGTCGGATTTTCACCTGACCTGGCTCAAGCTCAGTGGGAAACATGCCGGCGGGTGCTCCCTTCGTGTCCAATGCCATGGCAGTGGGATAACTGTCCGACTGAAAGACTGTGTTCACATTGTGCTCCCCGAGATGCGGACTGGGGGTGTAGTAGTTGGCCACCGTTGCCGGCGAAGGATGTACGGCAAAGGGACTCGGCGTTGTCAGCCCAAAGTCGTTTCCATATTGTCCCGTATACTGATTGCTCATGGTCGTCACGGAGATGCTTGAACTCGGCCGTGCCGTCGTCATCGTGGCTATGAATTTATTGTAATAATTATTGCCTTCCATTTGGTTGACATTCGTTGGATCGTTATTTTGGAGGTTGTGCTTCTCGAGATTGGGGTAGACTCCGAGACTGTTGCCGTACGTGTCGAGCACTTCCTTCTCCCCGGAGCTGGTGCTGGACACGTGAACGGGGATGACATTGTTGTGAATGATTGTCGTCGTTGGTGACTTCTTGTTGTAGCCACTCGGTTTCTTGTGATGAACGTAGTGCGTCCTCGGCGGTTCTTGAGGCTCGTAGCCCTGCATGGGGTAGTAGGACTGGTAGGGATTGTTGTGCGGGGAAAGTATCACGGGCTGCAGGATCGGTGGCGCATAGTAGGCACTGTTGTAAGCAGGATTGGGCAATACCTTTGGCAAATTTTGGGCAGCTATCATTTGCTTGGACAGCTCCAGGACGGTTTTCAGTGTCTCCTCCGAGATCTTGGGCTCGTGCTCGCCGTACTCATGACTCTGGGCCGTGCTGAAGGGCTGCTGCAGCTTCAGTTGCTCCTGGTGCGACTCTTGCTGCGTCTGTTCCGAGCTGTGAGCATATTGGGGCAGTGTGAACATGACGGAACCCTCGGGACGATTCACCACAATCTGTGAATTGGCGTATCCCGGACCATAGGAAAAGGGTGAAGTGTTCGACAGCATCAGTTTCGTCTCCGGCTGCATGCGATGCTTGCTCAGGTGCTCCTGTAGACGTGTCTTATTCACTGTGGGCTCCGGCAGCGGATCTGGTGACTTCGTGGGGGAATTGAGTGTGACAGGAATTGTGGGTGTGGTTTGGGTTGTCTGTGTGGTTGAAGACGGCGTCGTTACATCCCTGTAGCTCTCTGTGGGATTAAGCATGTCGTAACGATTCTTCAGATCAAAGTGGGCCAGAAACGCATTCAGTTGATCGGGACGCATCTCCAGCTGTGGCTTATCCGTCTTCTGGTAGGTCTGTTGCAGTCCATCGATAAGCTGCGAGAGACGCTGCAGATGCGCCGTCAGATTGGGATCAATGGGGGAGCTGGGTGCAACTGTGGTGCTCATGGTCGAGACGGTAGTGGCCTTTGTGGTCAACTTGGTCTCTCCCTCACGATTCTGCGGCTGCACCTGGCCATCCAGATCGACAAGTTCGCCATCTCCGCTCGAGTCAAACTGACTGACGGACAAGTTCTCCTCTGACTCCAGCTTCTCGCTGGAATTGGAATTAACCTCCTCCTCGCTGCTTAAGCCATCGTCGAGCACAATCTGCACATTCTCATCACTGTCGTTGTTATCCCGAAGTAAGAGCTCCGCATCGTTCCGATTATTCACAATATATATATCCGCATTCTTCGGTGAAGTTGTGGTTGTTTCCATTTCACTAGGCGTAATGCACTCCCAATCCTCGCCAGGTAACACACAGGTGCCCACGTTGTGCTCGTAGACCAGTCCCTCCTTGCACCTGATCGGCACCCAGACGTGGGACTTGGAAGGTAGCTCCCGGCATTTGTAGAAGGCGTCGCAGCGTGTCTTATGGGGGCGTGACTTTTCAGGGCATGGTTTACCTGGAGCACAGTGCACAGAAGAGGAAGAGGAAAAGAAAAAGATAGATTTGTAATTTTTCAACCGATTAAAGCTTTATTTTGATTTTGAAATCGAAGCATTAAATCCTCCGTAAATCGGATTATTTCAGCCGATATTGAATAATTTGATTATAAACAGATTTGCTTATTTATTTAAACATTAATCACCATTAATCACTTCTTTTACCTTCCGAAAAGTAAAAAAGACCCGTTAGGAGACACACATATATGACAAGATCACGCATTATGTTATTTAATCTCGACTTTTATTTATATCCTATTTTCGCACAGAAAAAACATCCCACTCTAAAAGGGGAACTTCCGCTCTGGGCAAAGCGCGCGTTACGAATGAATGCACATCCAAGTTTTGACCAACATTTAATTTTATTAACCATTTTCTCTTTGCGCTCGTTCTTGGCGCGGAGAAATGCCCGAAAGCATAGCGTTCAGTAACGAATGTCGAGCAAAGTGTGAAAAAATACGAGCCACGGTAAACCTAATTTGCTGCTGCTCTCAAGAAACGTATTAACGGAAGGAAAGGTATTAATTATTTGTTTAAACAAGCACTTGTTTTGCATATGACGCTTATAGAAGCAGAAGCAATTTCACTTTTTATATGACCATGGCAGGTGTAATTTACACACACATCAATTTCATTGAAAGTGCTTTAATTTTTATATATTTAAGTATACTTTCTAACATTAACTATGCTAAGTTGAGTTACTTTTTCGTCTTTTTTAAACTTAACGTTTAGTTCACTCCGTTACAATCGAGTGAAAAAGTTATCGTTAGAAACGAGACTATATATCGACAAAAAATACTGCTAGCCATTTACACCTTTAGTATTTTTAGATCGAACGTTGGGTATTATTGCGTTCGCGGCATACGGTAACACTTGTTGGAAATGAAAACTATTTTTTTGCCAATGCATTGATTGTGTGCCTATTAAACAATGCCAACTAAAATACAAAATGCAAAGCAATAATTGTCAAGTGCAGTGCGCGCATAATACACTAACTAATTAGCAACTAACGTGATTAATGTTTTTTCGTTAACTTATACACAAACACACACCCACACAGCGAACAGCATATTTATTGTAGGGCAGCAAGTGCAGAAGGTAAGCAAATATCGCTCGGTCAGCACCTTACAGGTAAAGAAGGTAGATACCGTCAAAAAAAAAAAAAACGAAATGCCTTTGTGCATTGGAATGTGCGTCGCACTTTTTTATTGCTGCGCCAAGTGACAAGACTGGGCGCTTAGCAAGAAAGCAGAAGGCTGTGTCAGCGTTGCCGCGACCTTTGCCTCAATTACAAACAAACCCAAGTGGCATACACACAAACATGCACATATATATACATACATACGTAAATACATGCAGCGGTGGTGTGCGTTACATGACTATGAATTTAACTGTCTTCGTGTGTTGCGTGCGATTGTTTAGTATATAGAACGACAGTTGGAAACAAATTCATACGAATAATGTGTGTGCTCTTCAGGTGTTCGAATGTCCGTTGCTCAGTCACACCGCGCCCCCAAGTTGATCGACACCCCAGCCAACTGCATAGAGTGTCAGCGTGTGTGTATTGGTATTGGTGTATTCTTAAGTATTTATTTCGCTTCAGTTATTGACATCTAGGCATGCACACATACATACGTATGAAGTATGCATTTAGATACACTCACACATATAAGCACTGAATGACTTACATGTACATGTATTTGTGTAATGCCGCAGCTGTTGTCTCGCTTCGTTGATTACATATATATATGTATGTATATATATTAGTTTCCTTTTGCCCACAATCGTTGCTTGCCCTCTTCATATTAAAAGCATGTATTTAAGTAAATATATGCGTGTGAGTGTGTGTGTTTGCATATGTAAATACATTTATGCATGATAACAGCAGCCACATTTTTGCTCTCTACTCCAATCGTTGACTCTTTGTTAACGGAGCACAAAATAAAACATAGAATGTTGTGTCTGTTATACCCCTTTAAATGAATAGCATGTAAACAATAGATACGGAGTAAAGAGAGTTTAGTTACAATCCGCAGTTGAGTTTATACGGTTTATCCGTTACACCAGCTGATATAAAATGTATCCATTGGGTCAGCTGATAAGCATTTACAGTCGAACAGGGTATCTTCACTTCGAATCGAAGCAAGTATTAAGTAGAGCTTATGGAATTCAAGTAAAAGTGGAAACTCTGACACCTTTTAGCTAATTGAGTTATAGCTCTATATTCTCATACAGTTTACCAGTTAAATAAATAGTAGCACATGCCAAAAAATCACGTTTTAGCCAGAATTGTGTTACAAACAAAGGCCTAAAGAGAATTGACTAAAAACACTTGAACATTTTACAATGATCAATTCAATTGCGAAGTTAAACTCAATTTCAATACAGTGAAAATATATTTCACCGGGTACTTTTCTTATATACTTCAAATGACTCATTTTCGGTGATTATACAAAACATTGTGTGAGTGCGTGATATCAAAAGTATAGTTAACTATACACTCACACAGGCACACGCTTAGGGCCTGCATGTGTGAGTATTATCGTAGCAACTTAGCTGATGTTGAAAAATACACACAACTCAAAGTCGAGATATAGATTTATGTTTTTATTATTATTGTTTTTAGTATCGAAATTGTAACACTTTATTTTAAGAATTTTAATTCTGAAGTCGCTATGGAACTTCATTATTAATTGATCCAGATTTAATTCAATCGAAAAGCTTTAAATAATAGTACTTGTGTAAATAATTATTTATAACTCTGTTTGCAATGACTAAAGGTCTAAAACATGCAACGATCGACTTGGGGACCAAATAGAAACCGTTTTAAAGCAGAAATTGTTAAACCAAAGTTATTTTAATTGAATGAAATTATTTAAATTGAATGACATTTAAATTTGATCTTTAATCTGATTCTGAAAACTGTAGCTCTATCTTCCTCCCTGTTGTTGACTCTGTATTTTTGACATAAGTATATAAACACGTATGTGTGTGTGTATTCACTTCCTACACGTAAATGGCAATCTTATCAAACATTTTGTTCACAATCTCATTTTTGATAACTTGTGTCTGAAGTTTCAATTTGTGTACGAATAAAACTGCATGTACGAAATGTTGTTAACTATTTTATTTTATTAATTAGTATTGTTTTTTGGTTATTTGCTGCAGCCCTTGCTGAAGATTAACTAGCAGCTAGGAGCAGCAATTAAATGGCTGATGGTAATGGTGGAGTCTCCCGTGCTGGCGTCCACGATGCCTCAATGCAAACAGTGAACAGTGGCTCGGGTCTACCGGGAACATCCAGTGCTGCCACACAGGTGGGCGGTGGTGCCACGGGTGGTGGTGCTGGTGGAAGCGGGAACAGCGGCAATCAAGGCTATCATCAATTGAGCGTGACAAGTAAGCGTTGATTAAACTTGTTAAACATCTAAAACTTATTTCCAACTTTTCACTATTCCCAGTTGAGGAAGCCTCTCTGAGAAACAATGGATTCCTCAAACCAAACCCCTACGTGGAACTGCTTATAGATAGCAAGAGCAAGCGTAAAACGGATCTGGTGAAGAACAGCTACTTGCCCAAGTGGAACGAGGAGTTCACAGTTTTAGTAAGTGTTCAGGAATTGGCTAACACACGAACTTAAATTAATTAAGCTCTTCATGCTCTGTCCACAGATCACTCCGAATTCAACGCTACACTTCAAAGTGTTGGATCATTCGAGTTTTCGCAAAGATGCCATGCTTGGAGAGCGTATTATTCACCTGGCCCACATCCTGCAGCATTACAATGGACGCTGCGAGTTCCTCGAACTGACCATCGATCTGTTTGTCACCTCCAAATCGGATAATCGACAGACCAAGAGCGGCGAACTGGTTGCCATCCTCAATGGCCTAAAGCTGGATATGAGCAAGGTCACACAGCTGCAACAGAACGGTGCTGCAGTCCAGCCAGTGGCACAACCTGCGGCCAATGATGCTGCCTCGGGACGTAGCTGCATGATCTACGGCGGAGTGCGTGCCCGGATGCGTTTACGCTCCAGCAATGCAGAGCCGCAGGCGGCAAATCGTTCTCCCCTGCCCAATGGTGTGGCCCCTGCTGCTCTGCCTCCTGCGGAGCAAAGGCGCTCCACTGCACCGCCAGTGTGGGAACAACAGCAGCAACAGGTAGTACCACAGCAGCCAGCACAGCAGCAGCGCCTGGTCAATGGCAGCACAGCGGCTGTGCCACAGACCGCAGCTCCATATCCTCAACAACCAGCCGCACAGACACCTGTTCTGGTGCCACAGCAGCAACATCAGCGTCCACAACAGCCGCAGGTCTATGGGAATGGCACAGTTGAGAATGGCCTGTATATGTCCAGTATGCCAGCTGCAGTTAGTGTGGATCAGTCCGCCTGTGGGTCCACTGTGCTGCCCGTGAGCAATGGCACCGATACTCAGTTGCAGACGCAGCCAGCGGAGGATGAGTTGTTGCCCGCAGGCTGGGAGATACGCCTGGATCAGTACGGAAGAAGATACTACGTGGATCACAATACACGCTCCACCTACTGGGAGAAGCCAACGCCTTTGCCACCTGGCTGGGAAATACGCAAGGATGTGCGAGGTCGTGTCTACTACGTGGACCACAATACGAGGAAGACCACCTGGCAGCGGCCGAACAGCGAGCGTCTGATGCACTTCCAGCATTGGCAGGGGCAAAGGGCTCATGTGGTGGCACAGGGTAATCAACGGTTCCTCTACTCACAGCAGCAACAACAGCCGACAGCTGTGACGGCACAGGTAACTCAGGATGATGAGGATGCATTGGGTCCGCTACCCGATGGCTGGGAGAAGAAGGTGCAATCCGACAATCGTGTCTACTTTGTGAATCATAAGAATCGCACTACGCAATGGGAGGATCCGCGTACACAGGGCCAGGAGGTGAGCCTCATTAATGAGGGACCACTGCCACCAGGCTGGGAGATTCGTTACACAGCAGCCGGCGAGCGATTCTTTGTGGATCACAATACACGTCGTACCACGTTCGAGGATCCGCGACCGGGTGCGCCCAAGGGAGCAAAGGGTGTCTATGGTGTGCCTCGCGCCTATGAGCGCAGTTTCCGCTGGAAGTTGTCCCAGTTCCGTTACCTGTGCCAGAGCAACGCCCTGCCCTCGCATATCAAGATCACCGTCACTCGGCAGACGCTCTTTGAGGACTCGTACCATCAGATAATGCGCCTGCCCGCCTACGAGCTGCGTCGTCGCCTGTATATAATCTTCAGGGGAGAGGAGGGTCTGGACTATGGCGGTGTCTCTCGGGAGTGGTTCTTCCTGCTGTCGCACGAGGTTCTCAATCCGATGTACTGCTTGTTCGAGTATGCCAATAAGAACAACTACAGCCTGCAAATCAATCCTGCTTCCTATGTCAATCCGGATCATTTGCAGTACTTCAAGTTCATTGGACGATTCATTGCCATGGCTCTGTATCATGGTCGGTTCATCTACAGTGGATTCACCATGCCCTTCTACAAGCGCATGCTGAACAAGAAGCTCACGATTAAGGACATTGAAACGATCGATCCGGAGTTCTATAATTCCCTGATCTGGGTTCGAGACAATAATATTGATGAGTGCGGACTCGAGCTGTGGTTCAGTGTGGACTTTGAGGTTCTGGGTCAGATTATCCACCATGAACTCAAGGAGAATGGCGAAAAGGAGCGTGTCGTCGAGGAGAACAAGGAGGAGTATATCACGCTCATGACCGAGTGGCGCATGACTCGGTAAGTATCCATATCCACATCAATTTGAAGATTCTTGCTCATGGCACCTTTTTGCTTACAGCGGCATTGAACAGCAGACCAAGACATTCCTGGAGGGATTCAACGAAGTTGTGCCTCTGGAGTGGCTGAAATACTTTGACGAACGCGAGCTGGAGCTGATACTCTGTGGCATGCAGGATGTGGATGTTGAGGATTGGCAGAGGAACACCATCTACAGGCATTACAACCGCAATTCCAAACAGGTCGTCTGGTTCTGGCAGGTGAGTGTAATTTGAAGCTATTAATTGCCATTTTTTGACGAGCTTCTCTCGCAGTTTGTGCGTGAAACGGACAATGAGAAGCGGGCACGCCTCCTGCAATTCGTGACGGGCACGTGCCGTGTTCCCGTTGGAGGATTCGCCGAGCTAATGGGCTCCAATGGGCCGCAGCGTTTCTGCATCGAGAAGGTGGGCAAGGAGACGTGGCTGCCGCGCTCGCACACCTGTTTCAATCGCTTGGATTTGCCGCCTTACAAGAGCTACGATCAGCTGGTGGAGAAATTGACCTTTGCCATTGAGGAGACTGAGGGATTCTGCCAGGAATGAGTGGTAGTCGATTTGTGGTCAGTTTGTTGATTAATGTTTAATTCCAATTAAGCGTCGTCCCGCTGTCGTCGTCGTCGTTCTCGTCCTCGTCGTCGTCATCGTCCGTTACGTTGATATAGTTACTGTTATTATACGTATACGTATGTACCCACACATTATTTCGGGAAATCCCCTACAAATTGGGATTCCAATTCCTATGTTCGCATAACCATCTCCTAGCTCTATGTATACACAATTATTATTTCTAGGCGTCTTTTTGGCTCAATACCTTTGCACTCTATGTTAAGTTTTTGGCCATATACACTCGAACACACTTACACACCACACGGACAGACAGACACCGGGAGAAATGAACTCTATTGAATGTCTTGTGTTTTGTGGTTTTTAAAACTATTAAATTGTTAACTTGTTACGTCACTCAAACGGTCCACAAATAAAAGATAAAAAATAAATTAAAAAAAAAAAAAGAAAGTAAGACATATTATTAAATACAATATGTAAAAAATAAAAAGACACGCAACAACCTGAGCAATAAACAAATAATGTCAAATTTTTATGTTCACTTCGTAAGTTCTAATGTGTAAAGTTTGTAAATAGTTCATAATGCTGTATTGTTAACAATTAAATAATAATAATGATTATTTATTTGGCCATTCAATGTAAAGTGCAACTTTAAATGCGATAAAAAGTTTTTAACTGAAATGTTTTACAATTGTTTAGCACAACAAAAATATTTTAAATATCACAAAATGCAAAAAAAAAAGAAACGAAAAGAAAGTAACAAGCGAAGAGCTATTGAAACAAAAGTATATCATTGTGAACTTTAAACACCGCAAAAAAAGTAACAAATAATATTATGTAAAAGAAAACCAATTGCAAAACCAACACACTTAAAACAATAACTATATAATTCAAATAGTAATAATTGTTGTTGACGAAATGTAGAGCGAAACCAGAAAAACGAAAAGCAAAATGCAAAAACGATAAAAACACTAGAGTCGTAAATTTTTGAGTAAAGGTAATTTGAGAACTAAGTATATATTTTCATGTTCTGCATACGAAATGTGTAAATTAATACGAGTATGTAGTTATGAGATGCCGTGAAAGTTGGTATGATTATACATTATACATTATAAATATATATTTAATTAGTTTAATGCAATGTGTACTGTATTATATAAAATAAATGCAAAATTATTTAGTGATACGCGAAATATTGGCTACTGCACAAACTATTTTCTAACTTAGCATATATACTATAATTGAATCCGATTCGTTGGGATCCCTCACAAATTATTGAATAATTTGCTTTAAATGTTTCAGTTTTTAGCAATTTGCCGACAACGAACCATCCTAATATTTAATTAATGGCAATTTAACACACAATTTAAACTGTAACTAGAAGATTTTATTTTAATTTGCAATAAAGCGATGGTTAAGTTGGAAAATCATTTATTGCCGATGCACATTATTCCTTCACAGGTACTCTGCTCGAGTTTAACAAGCTGCTGCATTATTTATGGCATGAAAATTGAACAACGCAGCGGTTAAAAAGCGTAAAACAACAACATTAACAATAACATCAAGAAATTCAACACCGTTGCAGCGCACTACACTGTCATCGTCGTCGCTGTTGGGCGCACAGCGTCGAACAAAACACACATTTCTGCTCACCGGGAGATTTGCAATTTAATGAGACGATTGTCATAGTGCGGGCAACTTTAATTGTTTAAAAATATGCGTGCTTTTAAGACACTTTGGTGCATTTGTGTCAGTTTAAAATTTTGTATTTCTATCGAAGTTTCGATAAAAATATCACGATCGATGAAAAAATACCAATTTAATCGAATGTAAAATTAACAGAAGGTGGCAACGCTTGCTCAGTGCGGCACTATGCAGACTGCAAAACATAAATTTTAAAAGCAAGCAGAATTGTTAATAATATTTGCTCATACAAGTAAGTGTTGAGTGCAAACAAATATTAAGCGTTTTACGATATATATAAATTATGATTCAAATTATAGTGTGTTCTCCAATGCAATTTTATAAATAGGTGTGAATCTGGGAAGCTGTGCACCAGCGCAAACTGTGTGCGTTCTGGAAAAAGGCAACAATATTTATATCCAAGCCTAATGATTTGCTCATGTGATGATCCAGATGAAATATACTTAAGACCGCGGCGAACCAAGGAAATGTTACAGTCGCCTTGGCACAGAGACATGCTTGATAAAGAATCAAAAACAATGCAAACGACGCCGCGTCTCATGCACAGTGGTTCGAAAGTATGTGAAGAAGAGTCGGAAAACATATATTATGAGCCTCGGCGTATTAAAGAGTTACTTAAGTCACCATGGAATAGGGAAGAGAGTGCAGTTTCTTCACGGCTTGATAGGGAAATGAAAATACCTCGAGAAGCGTCTTTGAAGCCACCATTTGCTAAAGAACTCTTTAAGTCGCCTCAAAAAATGCATTTTGAGAATCTGCCCAGTATGACGGACTACAGTGAAGATTTGTGGAAGTCACCACTACCCAGGAAGCCAAACACACCTTCTATGACAGCTGAAGAGACGTGTCTGTACTCAGAGCCACGTCGCATTAAAGAAATGCTAGAATCACCATTGCACAAGGATATGCGGTCCTTCTTTAAGTTTCCCGACAGAGATGCTTTACAGATTGTCCAGTCGGAGCCGCGTCGTACCACAGATTTGTTGTACTCTAAGTCCATCGAAAAAGATCGACTTGTAAAGCGCAAATTGCAGTTCTATGACAAGCAAAACATGGACAAAATACTAAGACGCTTGGAAAAATATCTTCAGGGAACAACTGACTTTAAGGACATCTCAAAGCAGAATTTACACCAAATAAGCGTGCAAGATTTTATAAATATAGTTGAGCATTTGCTATCGCACACTGGAATACCCATGAAGCTACTGGATAAATCCAATTATATAGAACGAATCATAATTGGTTTAAAGCAGCTAAAGTATCCTCATACAGTTCGAAGATCTTGGCTTTTAATGCCCAGTGCATCCTTGCCACATGTTGCACAATTGCTCGACTTTTTGCTGGACTTTGCACCGGTTAAAATACAGGAATTTGAATTTGATTTCAAAACGCAATTCGATAGGGAAAAGTTTTTGGTATCCACGGAAATATGGAGGGAAGTCCACAGAGAGGATGTGGCTATAAAGGTAAAAAACTGGAATCCAACATTTCAAAAATTTTCATTTATTAAACAACAGAACATGGAGCAACATTGAACATAAATTCCCAAAAATAAAGGGCATTCCAGGGGAGCTATATAGCGCTAGTTGATGTCTGCTCCGCAAGTCCCCGCTTTGTGTGCTTTTTTACGGCCAGACAAAAACTGCCAAGTTCACGTTTTGAACTTGTGGCATCGGTGTCGGTGCAAAAGTTAAGCAAACTAATTGTGCACGGCTCAAAAAACGAACCAGTTCAAGGAGGCAAAAGACGGAAGCTGCCTGCATAGTGGGCAGAGTGGTAGAGTGGAACAGAACAGCTATACAGATATAACAACTAGCACAACAGAAGCAACGGCTGCTGCCGTATGTAAATTATTTCGAGTCATAAAACAAACTGTCACCCAGGTAGTAATTTGACTTTGGCTTTCACAATGCGACGGTGACTGGGAGGGCACTCAGGCGAAATAAGCATATCATAAAGTTTCTTAGGCTCGAGCAGCTAATGAACAACATTAACATTTTCTGCAGAAACTTTTAGCATCAAACTGAATAGGCTTTAAGTCAAATCTAACATTAGCAAATTTAGTTCCTTTTGGCTGCACTGAAAGCCTACTGTCTTGAAGAATGACATGCAATTTATTTTTAAATTAATTAGTTAATATTGGATGTATAATGTGTTCATTTTGGTTTACTCAAAATAGTATTGTATTTTAAATAATTGTAAGAGAGTCCGATTTGTTTTTTGTACTTAAGGATTAAAAGTCTGATAATATATTTGATTAATTTTTACTTCGTTTTAAAACCAATCAGAAAAGTATTGGTAGATTTACTAATAAAAGTATGATTCTACTGTTTGTTAAGTAGTATATATATTTTTATTGCAAAAAAAATTAAGGAATCCAATATATTTTTATTCTTTATAAAATCGAAGTCTAAATTTATTTATTTATTTATTTAAAAACTAGTAGATATAATTTAGTTATAGGCAAGTTTAGCCATTCCGATCTATTTCTGTAGCATTTTAAAACTAGACGTCCATGAAATGTTTGATTAACACTCTGAGAACTAATCCAAGTTTATTCACTTGACAAAACATAATTAAGTTAAAAATTGCAGAAACAATTTCTGTCATTAGCAGCAAAGATAAAGTTTGCAGCGTAAATTAATATGCAGATAGTTGCAAAAAAGTGAAGAAAGATTTTGCATCGTTGGTAAAATGGCCGAAACAATATGGATTGCACGTACTGATTATCTGTACTCCTGCCTGCCACAAACAGTTGCAGCATTCGCGGTATTCCGTATTCTTATAGCAGCATTTCCAAAGTTTATGCAAGGAATTTGTGAATTAAGGATTCTGTGGGATTACGCAAACCAAGCGTTGCTGGAGCGACAAACAACTACACGCGGAAAAAGCCCCAGAAAAAACAGCAGGAACTGTTTATCAGCAAATTATATCTTAGGTTAGGTTAACGCTTCACACCAAACAAAACAAGCAGTTCGTTGGCGTACATATGTTGACCATGTTTACGGGTACGTCTGTGCACGTCTGTGCCAATGTTTGGCCGTGCGGACACACAGTTCTAGTTCTCCCATGTTTGTTGGTTTTGTTTGTGCGCCACTTTTGGCGCTTTTCCTGCTGATTTATGCAAAACTGTGGCATTTTTCAATTGCATTTTCCTTCTTCGCTCTGCAGTAGCAGAAGCAGTTTCATTTTGCTCCCTCAGTCTGCTTCTCTTCAGTTCACGTTCTCTTCCTCTGCTTCGCTTCAGCCGACGTTCGTTGCTCCCTTTGCTGCGTTTCAGTCCACGTTCAGTCGTTTGTTCGCTCCGTTCACGCAAATCGTTCTCTTCGTCAGCCCGCTCACTCCTTTTGCTAGTTTGTTCATTGCGCTCTTCTTGTTGTTTGTGTGAGTGTGCGAGTGTGTGTCTGTGCAAATGTGTTCTATACAATTTTCACACATTTGCGCAACTTTGCTTTCAAATGTGCAACACATTGCCACGCTTGTTGTTGTTGTTCTTGTTTTTTGCGTTGTTAGTTTATGCCTTGCGACTGTGTTTCGGTTGTTCTTGTTCTTGCTTTTGTTGTTGTCTGCCTGGATAATGTGGTTTGAGTAGGAGGAAGCGGGACAAATGTCTGCAGTTTCTTCGCACGAGTTGCCAACTGCATTTTATTGCCGCTGCACGTGTGTACAGTGTGTGTAGTGTGTGTTCATGTGCGGATTCATGGATCCACGGAGCCACGCTTGGTTTTACGCATTTACTGTCAAGTGATAACTTACGCGTGGGTTGTTTTAGTAGTTCCCACTAGCTCCACTTAAGTATGCATGCACTACCACCAAATGCACGTCTTTTCTGTCCCCCTCTCTCTTGTTCCATGTTTTGCATTTGAATCATAAAAACAAAAACCAGCAAATAATCTTGGCCATAAATGTCAAAAAGGTGCAGGAGCTCAAAATTAAATAAACTCCGTTTTATCTAAGTAATGATGTACTGACATTTCGACTCGGCATTTACTTCACCGTGTTCTAGACTGGCGCACCTACGAGCCGTGACACTTTTAGGAAATCCCTTTTGCAATAAATTGTATTTACAAAAATTCAGTTCAAAATTGTTTTATTTATGTCTCATAATTAAAGTTTTCAATTGCCAGCTAATATAGACAACTTTTCGAATCACTCTCGGCTCGGATCACCGATCTGCGATGTGTTGCATTAATTTTCCAGCTAATTTTGGAAAATGTGCATAAATAAAGCGGGTGCCATTTGGGCCATAAACTAAATGAGGCCCAAATGGTTATGATGCCAACCGACAGTCAACGCATTTGGTGTTAATCATACGCACTGTTGCATCCACTTGTATCCTGTTGCATGAACCATTGTCTGGGCCATGTCCGAACGTGGCCAACACAATGATGCACAGTTAACGCTGAGTTATCCAACATTTTGCTAAACAGTTAAATAAATTTGAAGTTTTTGGAGTGTGAGGGGAATGACGAGAAATGTTTGTTAATGCAAGTGAAAACAACAAATTTATTGGCGCATAACTCAATGCGATGATGGCGTTGACGATGATGCATTGGATGCGCCGCGCCTCTGATTCTGGATCCAGAACCCGTACCACAACCCGATTCCTCAACCCCCAATTCCCGAACACCAAGATATGAATGGATGCAAGTTACAATTTATGGCTATCGCCTAAGGAGGATTGCATCGGACGCGAGTGAGGCACCAGGGAATTGGGTAGTGGGAAGGCAGTGTTGGGGGGGGAGAGGTAGGGGTCAAGGCCTTTTCACTGCCAAAAGCAAGCCAAAAAAGAAAAATAAGGATAACGACAACGACAACAACAACGAAAACGTTAACATAAAACGGAAACGGAAATGCCCAAATGCAATTGTCACGCACCCAGATACTGTACAGTAACATTTACAGTAACAATTTACAGATACCAAGACTGAAATTTAAATGGAAAATTCGTGTACTCTATGCGCCCAGCTAATAAAGGGGTCGTCCCACAAAGGGGTGCAAGGGGGATGGGGACATGAGGAATACGACACTGAATAGGCTGGTCTTGCACTGGGTTTGAGTGGCATCATCTGACGTCAACCAACTGACAAGCCCAGTTACTCTAGACCACATATCCCCTATGCCAAACCCCCTTTGATCCCCGTCCTTGTTCTACTCGGCTCAAGGTAACAAAAGTCACTCGCTTGCCATAACCGAGTTGGGTCAATAAGCATTCCGATATCTCTCAGCACTCTTCAAATAATAAAGAAACTATTTTTGAACTAAAATATTCGAGATTCTTTTAATAAAATATTGTACTGGCATCAGTGTGAATTTATTGGCGGGATGAAAAAATATTCCGAGAACTCACGAGTTTTTGTATACGCGGAAAACTAATGGAATTATGAACTAAATCAATATCAAAATAATTACTTAAAGTAAGCTACTGAGTTATTAAAAATAAATTTATCACAATTTAAATTTAAATTATGGAATTCACATTTATATACTCAATTGAAAAACTCAGTAATCAATAACAATTATTTTTTATTTCTTAAGTCAAGAAATATTTCCAAACCTTTTTTCTTTAGTACTTTAAATTTAATTTAATGATATGTAAACATATTTATCTGCTTAGTATAGAGATAGAGTAACTAGTAACTAGCTAGAACCTAGTGCATTTAGTTAGTTAGATTAAAGCTCTGCTGCATTTGCATATTACATAATTGGTTGAGTGGCTTGCAGGACGTCGGCTCCAAGGATAATCATCACATGGCAATGCTTTATGGTCACTTTATATTTGCAGTGTGTGGCATTAATTGAAGGCAAAAACAGATGGGCTTTGGGCTTAGCAGAGGGAGCGGGAGGCGGTGCAAAAAGACAGGCAGCAAACACTTGACGGGAACTGCCCCGTTTCCCAACAAACAAGTGGATCCCCTTGAATAGGTGCACAACTTATTGAAAATGCTGATGCCAATATTATGCGGGTGCAACTGCAGTTTGAACCCCTAACCCCAAACCTCTTCGTTTCCTTCTACACTTGGAATTATCTAAGGGATTGAGTTACATTTCTGATGCCAGCAAAGGATGCAAGTGTTCCAACAGAATTCCAAGCTACCAGCTTGGACTGGCTTATCCGACATGCTCGAATAGACTGATAGTTAGACATAAAACTAACGATAATAATGCTAAAAGAGCAGTGCAAAATGTGAGAGAAATAGCTGCAAATGAATTTTCTTTAACGTAATACCCCATCAGGAAATTAGCTGTCCCTTCTAGTTGTGGTTCGGAGTTATGCAGAGCGAATATTGAGTTAATTAATTCTGAATAAAATAAAATTTAATTAAAATGATAAGCCAAAATTGTTGACTTTAGTTTCGATTTGTAGATCCCATACTCAAAAACTGCTTGGAAACTTGGAGTTAGAACCAAATTAGGAATTGAAGACCGCCGCCAGCTAAACGAAGGGAAGCGACAGATTGTTCGTGGCTGAGTTAAGAATTTGGGAACGATAGTTGATTTCGAGAGTTACTTAAGGTAACTTTGCGGGCATGGATTTGTGATTCCAAACTACTAGCGGAATATCGGCACGGAATTCATTATGACCAAGTCTGCTGGCGCTTCCACAGTTTATTAAAAAACGATGGCTGCTTTGCATCTACTCACGGCGCTAGGGAGTAACTGTATAAGCGTAGACTCGTGATTCCGAACTAGCAACTGATTCCCGGTCACAGTTGATGGCACGGAGATCACAATGTAACCGACTATCGCAAAGTTCACCTATCGAATACTGGCAAATTTTTACCTGAAATAGCTGTATGACAAATAACTTATTGCCGAAGAAAATAAATGCACAGAAGCAGAAGGGAACACTATGTATTTCGCATACAATGAATCACGATTTGAACTCAATAGTTGCGCATTGGCTACAATTATTAATTAGAAATCAACGAGTCCGTCAACCAATGTGTGCACCCTGTATTGTGGCGGAGGCATAAAAACTGCTAATCATGTGTTATTCCCCGTTATTATTTGTTTGACGATTTACATTGACTTTTCTTTATAATTTATTTCCTTTAACTATTATTATTAATTTTTCTGCCCATAATCACATTTCGTTAAGTTTTATAGATATTTAATTTGTTTTCTGGCTCACCCGCGAGACTTTGCCAAGTGTTGTTTATCCGTGTCTTGGTTGTCCTGATCGTGTGATAATACTAATAAATCACTTCTACTCATTGTTCTGTTTCTGTGGCTGTTCCAATTCCTGTGTGAATCACCGTAATGGTTGCCGCGTTAGTTCTTTTTGTACGATGCCGAAAATAGATCACACACTTGCAAAATCGTAACTCGACTAAGTCTTCCTAAAATTAATTGGCGCGTCGCTTTCAAAAATTCCTCTGCCTGCGTCGCCTCTTTTGGCGCCTTGCGGCTGCAACGGCGCTTTTCCCGGCGACAATCGCTTTTGCCTGCTGTATGTGTGTGTGTGCAGTGTAGTAGACAAGCCGATATCTCTCTCGCTCTCTTTGCTTGTGCTTTGGGCTATTAGTTTGTGTGCGACAGATGTATATGTATATTTCGCTCTCGGTCTAGCTGCCGTGTGTATTGACCGCTTCCAGTGAGAACATTCTGTTACGCGATCTTCATGTGTTGCTGTTGTTTAACTGCTTGCAAGCAGTTATGGGACGGTGCGTTTAAATATTCAAACGATGCGCACTGGCAGTTATCGTCCAGTGCGTGTTGTGAGTTGTGTGTTCATGTGTGGAGCGTCACACTATGTCTTTCATAGGACGAATCGGTAAAAATGGACACTACAATAAGTGCAGGGTCATTTACAGTCTGTTAGCGTTCGGTAGAGCTAAGGTTTTTATTAGTTTTATTTTACCAACGTTTTAGGAAAAACGAAATAATTGGATAACAGTTATTTTAATTACTATTTACATTCCGAAACTATCAATTAACAACTTTAATAAGCACTACAATTAAGAACAAATAGAAAAGTTTTTTTTATTAAAAACTTTGCAACATGAACGCTTATTAAACAAGCAAAAGAATTTATGTTTTGTTAGACAACAAACTGAAATGAAGCATGTTAAAAAGTTAAAAAACAGAAGTTTTAATACCCTAACATGTTTAGTTTGTGCAAATAGTCCCCAAGGAAGAAAAGAAATAAGCTTTTTAGTTATACTGGAGAGGAGTAAAAAATAGTAATGGAAACATTTGTAGTGAAGCAAGTTTCACTTTGAACACAAAGGGGAGTTGAAAAGAAGTTATATTTAAATGGAAACACATTAAATTGTTAAAGCTAAAAAGGAGGTAGACTCGAAGCAGGAAGAATACTATGTTCGATTTGAGAATGAAGGCGAGCAGTGACGTTAGGGGGTACTGACTATTTTGGGGGTGAAAAACTGACGAGTGCAAATACAAACATCAGCACAAAAACAATTAAAACTTTTACCAAAAGTCAAACTTAAAACTTTGCAACGCCAAGTATAAATTGTGAATCAATCTGGCATTGACAGCATTTTCTTTGAGGACTCGACGCTGACGGATCGAATCCTATATATTAATATACCCAACGTAATGTCGGATAAAGAACAACCTCCGATCGGCAGGAGCTTCTATAAAATAGCTCGTGTTTCAGCACAGATTGTAGGACTTTGGCCACAAGCCCAGCGCAGTTGGTATACAAATCTGCTCTGTTTGTTCAGTTTGATTGTGATTCTCATTGGAGCAGTGGGCGAGAATCTCTATGGATTTCTTAATCTCAGCAATTTAGTGTCCGCCCTCGAGGCGTTTTGTCCCGGCAGCACTAAAGCTGTTTGTGTTCTCAAGTTGAGTGTCTTCTTTTTGCATCATAGACAGTGGTTTCGGATTGTGCAACGTTTGCGGGACATGTTGTGGTCCAACCGTAGGGAGGAAGCCCAGGACATGCTCGTGCGTATTTCTACACTGGCCAATCGTCTTGCATTGCTTTTGCTTTCATCGGGATCTGCCACGAACACCGCGTTCAATGTGCTACCCTTGATCAAGGGACTTTATCGCTGGTGCATTGGTTTGCCAGCTGACGTCGAGCTACCCTTTAATATCACGTAAGTGCGTAGAAAGAATGCGTAAAAACACTGAAAGAAAATTCAAATATTTACAATTTTGATTTGTCATTGTCAAATTATTTGGTAAGTTATTGATTTTCTCTTAGTTTTGAACAATGAAATATTAATTTCAAAAACAAAAATCATTTTAAAATAAAAGTTAAATGTTTAAATATTTGAATACGGACTTCTACGAATCCTTAGACATTTTAAAATTTAACTTGTAAAGTTAGTAGATTGTTTATGAATTTGCTAAAATTTGGACTGAAATGTTTCACGTTGATTGTTGCTTATCACTTAGTCAGTGAGCTTAAACTACTTTCCCCAACATACCAAACACCAATATATTTTTAGTGGTTAACTCAACAAGCTATAATTCAATTAAATGTTTAGTACAGCTCATTAACATACTAAATACTTAATGGGCATCATAATTTGTGGTTTATTAACTTATATTTATTTTTAGCACACAAGTAAAGCATGATGAGAGTCCTTTTAGATATTTCAACGCCAGAATTAATTAATTATATTTTTCCATTAAGTTTGCCGGAATTCGCCACCATTCCGCAGCTCTTTCCCCTGACCTACCTGCTGCTCACCTGCTCCGGAGCCTGCACCGTTTTTACCTTCAGTTTTGTGGACGGTTTCTTCCTCTGCAGCTGTCTCTATATAAGCGGAGTCTTTCGACTGGTGCAACAGGATATACGCCGTGTTTTTGCCGATCTTCGTAAGGGTAAATACCTGGAAGACCTTACGGGGTTTCAACAACCATTTTCCCATTCGCATTTTATGAATTTTCCTCATTTTCCCAGTTGATGTCTTTACACCTGCGATGAATGCTGAAATACGATTGCAACTCGGTTATATCATCGAGCGACACAATGCGATTATCGATTTGTGCACGGACCTAACGGGACAGTTTACGGTTATCGTTTTAATGCATTTCCTGTCCGCAGCCTTCGTCCTGTGCTCCACCATTTTGGACATCATGCTGGTGAGCGCCTATTTTTCTTACTTTTTTCGCTTTTCTCTCTTTTCCCTCCGTTTTGCCGCCATGATTAAAAGTTTTTCGCTGTTTTTGTCTCCTTTTTTGGTTGACTCTGTCTTCCTCCCCCTCTGTCGCTGTCTGTCTGTTTGTTTGCTTTTCGGTTGGCCATTTATAAGCACATGAATTGTTACAGTGCCAAAAGTTTTTAATGCCCCATTCACACGCTTTTCCGGGCTCCACACGTGAACAGCAGAGTGGGCTATTTGCTTTTGGCTATTTGGCATAATCTACTGCAAAAGTGTCTGCTTTATACCCTGTAACAAATGACAAAAGTTCTGAGAATCCAAAAAGGATTTAATGACACTTTTGCAGACTTAATAATGCTATTCGGAGAAGGCCTCAGTATTTGTCTTTCGATGGACAGCGTAGCATAAAAAACACAGATTTCTTTTGTTTACATATTTTTTAAGGCAATGCATTTTGGAATAAAATAAATGCGAATTACCTTTCAAAAAGCATGGGTTTGCCTTTAATTGTGTCTGCAGACAATTTAAGCGCTCAAGTCTACTTAAGTTTATTCGATTTAAAGGCACTTTTCACTTTTCTTTACAAACTTGTTTATTTTTCAAGATGTTTCTTGTCTAATTTGCTGCAATTATTGAAAACTAAATAGTGTGGGACATTCGTCAAGTAGCAATTACATAGTATATTTAGTTAAGATCTCAACATGTAGTGTAGTTATTTGAAATGCAAGTTCTTTCCAATTAATGATAGCTCTTATCACACTCTCTTTTCTTGGACTTCCCACCTCCCCCTTTGCGAAGAACACCTCCTCGCTGAGCGGCTTAACCTACATCTGCTACAGTGTGGCAGCGATGACTCAGCTCTTTCTGTACTGCTACGGTGGAAATCATGTCAGCGAAAGTGTTAGTAGTTTTACGTTTTCTTCTAATTTTCATTTCCATTTCCACTTTCACGTTCACTTTCTTTTCCATTTCCATTTAAATTTCAATTTCAATTTTGTGCCAAACATTAAAAGGCATCCAAAACACACCAACACACACACAAATACAAATTGCACTTGTGATAAAATTTTAATTACACAACAAAGTGTTTTTTGTGCTCAATTCTGCCACTCTTTTCCTATTCCTTTTCCTATTCTTTGCCTCTTCCCCTTTATTATGCCGTTGTCAATCTGCGGACTTAGAGCGCTGCTGTGGCTGACACCCTCTACGACATGGAATGGTACAAATGCGATGCGACGACTAGAAAAATCATTTTAATGATATTACGACGCTCTCAACGGGCAAAAACAATTGCGGTACCGTTTTTTACGCCTTCGCTGCCGGCCTTCAGTTCGGTATGTTGCTCGATTATGAAAATAAATGTTTTCGTTACTTGTTATACCGTGTGCCAAGGGGTTTTCTAGGTTTATCAGTAGTAGTAGAATTTTTTAGTATTTCAGACTTTTCCATTTAATTTATCTCCTAATTTAAAAACAGCTCTATTCTGAATTCTTTCTTGTTATTTGTTTATTATTTAATTAAAATATTACACACACTAGTTGTTTCGAGCTTAGAAGCGACAGAGCTTACACGGAAGTCAATCTTCCCTTATAAAATACAAGTTGAGCTTGTTCTGTATTAGTTCTAGCACAGGGTATATGGCTGTTGGGCACACTTACCTTTACTCTTCTGCTGCTTTCACACTTCCGTTTCTCTTATTTTGCAACCCCGCAGATACTGAGCACCACGGGCTCGTATATCACGCTGCTGAAGACATTTCTGTAAGCCTACGCGTCGTATGATTGATATGCGAAACGAACATTGGCCAACTGCCTGGACATATGCCACGTCCTTTTCAGCGTGCTGCCTGACAGTTTGTGTATCTTTTTTTTTGCATAATTAAATGAATTCCCAGATTTGTCAACCATGCTCATTTATTGTAGCAGAAAACGGAAATTCAACAAGTTTTTCCGCCAACTTTTATTTTTCATAGCTTTTTTTCAGCAACTACTTTAAGTTGCGCCAAAAACTAATAAAAAACACTTGCGGTTATGGTCGCATTAATTGGGTCAACATCGCGGCTAACTTGTGGAATCTCTTTGGCAATGGTGTTTTTATGGCATCACGTTGTCGCTGGCAAATATCAATTATAATTGCCAACATTTAAGCCGGACAGCCGAGCTGTCCTCGCACATGGCCAAGACAGTCAAGTTTTACGGACTTTGACAGCAACAGCGAGAAGCCGGAGATTCCATTGCAGATGATACCTTTAATTACAGCCAGACTCAGTTACACTGGGAGAAAACGTAGCACTAAAAAATAGTTGACATAAAGTCGATTTTTTTTTTCAAATATTTAAGCAGAAATTAATAAAAATAACAGATGGTTTGGTTTAAAAAAAATGTAGAAATATGCGAAGTCCAAAAATAAAATATTCTGAATCCAGAAAAAATCTTTGAACTCATAATTAAAACTAAGATCGACATGCTTTACTTAAAAATATCAAATTGTGTATAACTTGTAGATCTTTCTCCATGTTTAGAAATATTTAAACATGTTTGATAAACTGACAGTGAGATCACATAGTGCTCGGCCCATTAAAGAAAATAAAACCAATTCAATTTGTTTTTGTAATAATTAAATGTATTTTTGAAATAATCTCTTTTGTTCTTAGCATCACATATAATAATCTAAAATCTGCTTACTTTCTTACGCTTAGTAAATTCTTGTCTACAATTATAGTATATAGTATTTGTTTATTTAAATTAATAACTAATTATATAATTTAATTAATTATTATTTTGCAATATTTAACATTTAGAGTTACATTACAAATTTGATTTATATTTTCATTTACATTTCCGTTTGCTTATATTCTGTGTACTTTACTTTACATATGTTGTTAGGGGGTGTGCGTTAACTTGTTTGACGCACTATGGAAACAGACAGCTCGTGAAATGGTTGTAAGCCTTGTGAGTGTCTGTTTCTGTTGGGTTTGCTTGCTTGCGAGTGTTTTGCTTTTGTTTTACTGCAAAAGTGGGCGCCATAATGAAATCTGCACAGGAAGGACATGCTGAAGAACGCGGGTAAGGGGGTGTAGGGGAGGGGCAGGAGTAACATACCACAGCTTTGCGGTGAGGATGTGCCATGTCTTCTGCAGTTGCCGATGAATATTCTGCATTTTTTATAAGCTTTCACTTTCACTTTTGCTTTACTTTACTTTTACTCTCGCACTCTTTTGACATTTCACACAATGAAATGTAAATACAGCGAAAGCCTGAAAAGAACACGCCGATGGAAAGCAGCAAAAGGAGCGAAGGAAAGCAGACAATGTTAATGGTTGCTTGTTTGTCCTTTCCTTTCTTTCCCCACCGTACCTTTAACCACTTTTAAGTCCATTCCGAGCAGCTGGAAAAGAATAAGAAAATGTCGAGAAAAAAGCACGGCAAACTGCTCATAATTTGTCTGCTTCTTCCTCTGCATTTCCTTTGCTTGTTTTCCTCTCTGTTAACGCTAATGATGAGTACGATTTCCAGTTGTGGCTCTGACAGCTAATAGTACTTGGCCCATTGTAGTGCCAACAACAACAACAACAGTGCACCACACATTTGGCCAAAACGCTGCTGCTGTGTGTGTTGGCCAAACAAACCCAAAGTCGCGCTCTTCTGCATCGCAGCGGGATTTTCATCTGCAAAGAATGGCAAAACAATAGGAAAATAGATGTGAGCATGTGTTTCTGGCAAATCACTGAAATTTCCCTCAAAAAATAAACCACATTTTCACTCAATAAAATAATTTAATTTTTAGACTGCCTTGCGAGGCAGCTCAGTTTATCGCAAACAGTCACGTCACAGTCACAGTCTCGACGAGGCTAGATAAATGACATATGTGTCGGCGTTGACTTCGACTAAGATCCCGGCTGCGTATACGCAATATTTTGTTTGTGGCCTTTTCTTTTGCAGCAATGTTTGCATCATTTGTTAGTGTTCGCATTACTACCTCACCCTGCCCTAGCAGAACACTCAACGCAGGCTAAGACGAGGCAGAACCTTCAGGATCTTAATAGCTAATGATTACTCTGCTGCTCTCAAAGGATTCTAGCTACCACAACGGGAATGTAACGATGCTGCTGTGAGTAATATTTTATTTAGTATCGCTAGCTAAACAAGTTCAAGGCAAAAGTGATCATTGGACTAAAGTAAAGCAGAGTAAAGCACTTAGTTTACTTACTGTAAGATCAGGCGCTGTGCAAGAACTTTGTGTACGTTTTAGTCCAACTACTTTCTCGCTCTCTCCCATCTACTTACTCATAGTAAGAGTGACAGTAAGAGTGTACACCATTCGGCTATCCCACAGCGTCTTGGCTTCTACTCGCGTCTTCGTTAAATTTTTATTGCAGTTGATTTATTATCTGTATTTATGCATAGGCATTTGGCAGTGTCATACTCATTTCTATGTTGAACCGCGTGCGCGTCACTCCCTACCCTGTGCCCTTCCCCATCTCTGGGGCATGCCACATGTGGCACTTGAACGCGTATGATTAACTGCCTTTGCCAAGTTACTTTTGACATTCTTCTTTCATATTTATTATCATTTTCTGGCCTGGCCTGGCATGTCCTGATTGACGTTCACCCACAAATGCTTTAAAATGCAAATTCTTTAAATTGTCTTTTGTCGTTTGCCTACAACAAATTCATTTAAGTTTACAGCTTTTTCAGCCATTGCGACCATTTGAGCCATTTCATCCATTTTGGCCATTTCATTCAACACTTGACATTCCCACATCAAAACTTAACGAACTTCAATTTGTTTTCAAGTACTTGCCATAAAATTTGAAGGCGAAATTTACGATGACCAACGACTAACGCTACTTTAGTATGTAGTTTTCCTAGATTAAAATGTCTTAATTCACTTTAATTTATGCGATGCGATGTCATTGCTGATTTACTTGACTCATACGCCAAGTGATGTAGACACAGAAAATGTACATCAAGTGTTGTTAAATGAGTGGAATTCTATTCGAAAGTAGATTAAAATGTTTTTCATAATACTTGTTTTTTTTTTTTTAAAGTGAGTCAGTCGAGTCACATTGCACTTGTCGTGCCAACTAGCCACTACTTTCCATACGACTTTAAAAGCCTTTTGGTCCTCTGTCTCTCTACTTACCATTAATCACGTGGACCATAACACTGGCGCTGCTTGCAGTTGTCGGCTGACACGTGTAATTTCCAGTGTCCGTGGTCTGAGCATTCGAGATGCGTAATCTGTTGAGAAAATGGTGTTCCTAAGACATGCTCTATTTACTAATTGGCACCCAGTTCGTACCTGGACTTTAGCGTATCGCCCAGCTGCGATTCCATGGCAATGCGAGTGGTAAAATCCTTTGCCAACTCGGTGCTTATAACTTCATTTAGTGACTGATCCAGTTGCTCAGGACTTGGTCCCTGCTGCTGCTGCTGGACAAGATTATCGGCATCACTGACGTCTGAGTCGAAGGGTGTGATCATGTGCTCACCGCGGTACCAGTAAATGGGACCAATGTCCTTGATCGAGGGCTGTTTGACCACACAGTTGAGGATAATGGCGCTGCCAGACTTGAAGTGCAGATCAGGTGGTCCGCTGATGACAGCCTTGGCATCTGGTGAGATCTCTGTAAAAAGTAAAAAATGCTAGTTTTTACTAAATTTCTAAATTAAATGTTTATTAAAAATATTGTTTCACGCTAAATTTGGGTTTAACAATTTGTGCAATTGAATACGGAAAGTTTCGATCATAAAACTTTATGACACAAGTTTTAAATTCGACCAATTCGAAGCGAGAAAGCAGAAATAATAAAACGCAGATTGTAAAAGTGCAGCAGACATTTTCCATATGCAACTCCCTCTGTATGTGTGCGTGTGTATAACTGGGTTAATAATAATATTTATTATGCATCGGACTGTGCAAATAATAATAATTAAAAAAATATACCCAAAAAATAAGGCAAGCAGGAAGCTGTGGAAAAGTTCATGTGAAAGACAGAGAAAGGTAGCTAAAAATGTGTGTATGTGTGTATGGGTGTTTGTGTGTGCTCGTACGTGTATCAGAGTTTCGCCGCCAGATTGTCTGGCTGTCTCGCTCTACCCTTTTCAGTGCGTCCGTCTGTCTCTCTGTTTGTTTATTTGGTTCTCTGGTCGGGAGTGTAGCATATGTTGGGCACGTGTGTGAGGAGCACAGAGGATGCTGAGAGCGAGTCTGGCTTGGTGTCATTAAGTGCGTGTGTATTCCGACTCTTCTCACTCTACATCTGACTATCCATTTGTACGTCTGTAGTTGTATGTGTGTCGAATTGTGTGCGAACACTCGTATTGTAGTATTTGTGCAGTGTCACCGAGTTAAAGGCAATTAACACCCAGAACTGGCACACACAAACACAAACATACACATACACACTCATACAATCAGTACTAAATGTAAAAATGTGTCATTTTTTGTTGAAAACTGCTGGAATTGGATGCATTTGATGTGGTCAAGCGTGAAATGCATGCGTTATTTATACCCTGTAAGCCTGTTGGGGATATGAACTGAATTCGAAATAAATATTGACGTATACATTTTTTACCAAGGGTATCTACAGTTGCACAATCAAGAAGTAAAATATGCATAAATTTTTATTTATTAATCTGTTAAACTTTAGCTGTCTGGCTACTCAAGTGCAAGCCTAACAGCGTGCATACATCTAGTTAACAGTAACATAACATTTTTCTTTGGGTGTCTTACAAACGATCACTGCTTCCACTGCTTGACTGTAAACAAACATGCTGCCAACCGTAGCCAAGAGATGGCGCCAGCTTTTTTTAATCCAGACAAAACTTTGCATGCAATATTTACACTTCTGTTTAATTCCTTGACTATCTCTTTAAGCACATGAACACTAATTAAAATTAAATATTAAGAGATTATACCATATGATGTGTGTGCTATAAAAAATGGTCTCGAATGCAAATTTCTTTTGCATTTCCATTTTATTTTTAAATTATCCCTAAGTACATAAAGGAGACGCGCATTTTCCCAGCAAGTAAGTGGAAACATATTTATAGCGCAGCAACGCCCAAGCTGAATTTATACGAAGCACGAGTATAAATCTTATGCAAAAAAAATTGGCGGTCGGTCACATAAATTTGCATAATGACATTAATTAAATGCAACGCAGAATGCAGCACAAGCTAAGGAGGAAAAACAAGTGAAGAACTTTACAGAAGCCACTGTAGAGTCACTCATACGACGCGTATGCCGATAATTTCATTAAAAAAAAAATACTCACACACACTGTCCTTCTGTTCGTCGGTCTGTCTGTCACGCTGCAGTAAAGATACAGTACAGCAGACAGTTGATAAAAGCCGTTGAAGGCGCTTCTCCGGCAATTGTTTCATTAACGTAAATTAAAATACATGCGATGGCAAAGAAAATGTAATCGGAAATTCATTTGTGCTGCAGAGACCGGAAGTGGAGAGTGGGTAAAAAAAGAAGTTTCCCAGCATACACTCCACTACACACAACAGCATAATCGAAAACTCCAAAAAAAAGAGATTGCAAACTGATTTGCATAAGCGGACAAAAGCAGCTGCTTACAGCAAACAACATTCCACCTCAAAAAAATAATATTAAAAAAATCACGTATACGCAAATGAGTCTTAAATAGTCATTAAATTAATGTATATTTAAATTTAAGTAAGTGTGATTGAGTTAATATGGTTCAAACAAAGTTTACATTTAAGAACTGATCAAGGCAGAATCAAATGTGTTTACTGTCCAACTGAAATGAGTTGATGATCACAGACCACTTTTAAATGTTTTCACAACTTTCTTCAGTTTATTGAGATACTTTTAAGAGTGCTCTGCATGATCCTCGTTTAGTTTAACTTTATTCTAATCCAATTTTGTAACAAAACTGTAATAAATTTTTGAACAAATGTTTTTTCAACAGCATAAATTACTTTTGTACATTTCATACGAGCTGAGGCATCAATAATCTATGGCTCAGTTGAGTAGAGTAGAGCCTGGCACAGTGCCTGCTAATTGTATGCAAACCATTTTGCATGGCTCATTAAATCCTTTACTACATTTCCAATCAGGCAGCTTAACTCTTCTAAATCCCGCGAGTTGACGAGTTAATTAACTCCCAGCACTCACTATACTCTACATTCTACACTCTCTGCAAACATCACCTCACACCTGCGTGGACGTGAACACACTGTTAGCTGATGTCCTATGACCCTGGGACTTGATCCGACAGTTTTCCCAAGTGAAAACCGTTTGGTTGTTCGCTCCGTTTGGTCCGTTTTCATTTATTTATGATGAAAAATGGGAAATTAAAAATGTATGCCTGCAGACATTTGGGCAAAATTATGCATTTGTCAGAGTGAGATGGAGATGGAGAGTGAGAGTGAGAGAGGAGGATAGAGAGAAAAGAGTGAGAAGGGGACAAACAAATGAAATAATCATAATTGTTGCTCCCTGTTAGCTGTTTGCTGTTGCTTTTAGCTGTTTTGCTGTTTGCTCTTGGCGAGGTAAACTGAATTACAATTTTTAATAAGCAATCCAAAGGCCAATTCCAGTGCCAGCAGATGTGTAAACATAAATAATCAACAAGCAAACTTACAATTTCACATTTAATTTGTTTTTCTGCTTCGTTTCGCTTTTCTTTTTGAATTTGTGTATTTTTTGTGTTTATTTGAATATTTGGATTTATTTTTTTGTTGTTTTTTTGCACTCACCAATAATATTCAACTGAAAGGCCATCGACATTTTTGGCTCCGTGTTCACCTGACACTCGTAAATGCCACTGTCCTTGGCCTGTGGCGATTTTACGTGCAGCGTCCACTCACGTGCATCCTTGGACTCAGACACCTGTGTGTTTTTGAACATATAATTAACACTTAACTTAGTTTATAGTCTCCTAATCGCAGTTACTATTTCACTGCACTCTACTTCTTGAACAACAGACACTGCTTTCTGTAGCGCATTTTATGACATTGACACTGCTTGCTGCAGTGTGTTTTACGTCAAGCAGTGTCTGATCGTCGCTGTGATTGGCCAGTGTTAGTGCTGCCAGAAGTATGCAACAAAAAGAGGCTAGTGGATCTCAAAAGGAAATAGAAATGGGGCAAAATTAATAAAAAATTAAAATTTAATTAATTAAATTTAGGTTAAAAAAGTAACAATGTATTAACAATACAACGTTATTTGTCAACCCATGTCCGTTGAAATTATATCTTTATATAGTTTAAGACTTTGCTTTCGGATTGATTGAATTATATTCGTTAATGAGTATCGAACTTATCAATCGATTTTGTGAGTTTAAAATAATTTTCATTAAGAAAATAAAACGGTTTTTTTTATCACTTTATTTATGATGCAGAAATGGGTAAATTTCCGACTACAAAAAATTTCAGGTACGATTTCAAAATAAAAATCTTCATTAAAATATGCTGCATAGTTAGTTTAAAAACGCTTTTTAAGAATCTAACAATCTAAGCTGATAATAAGTTAAAATTAAAAACTTAAATTATAAGAAATGAAAACCGTTATAGTAAATTTATCGAATTTATTTCTGAACTTATTAAAAAGACAAGTTTGTCTCTCTTTAGTTTAATGTGAAACTAACACCTTTGTCTTAAAGTGAAACAAAACTACAAGTTACACTTGCCTGGAACCTCTTATCGGAGGTGTAGGTGGCTGTGCCCACAGTCAATATGTGCAGATCCCGCTTACGTATCCAGGATACCTGAGTAGGCCAAGAACACAAATGGAAATGCAATTAACTTAAAACAAAGGAATAATTCGAATGGGATTGCGAATGCCAATGCGAATTCCATTGACACAACGCGTGGAAGATGCAATAATTTTACTTTATTTTGATTTTCTTTTTTCGTTGGCGCCATACTTACCGATTTATCATGCAGACTGTCTACACGGCATTTAATTATGGCCTCTGTGTGTCCGGTGCGTCCGGTAATGTTGCGGGGCATGCCAAAGTCAAAAATTGGCAAGGAATGTATAAAATCCGTTTCCGTTGCCGTCGGAGCCACCGCAAAACCGTCCGAGTCCGAGGTCGAGTATGGCAAATCGCCGGTGTTGGCAAGGAAGGCTAAACTCTTGAAAGTGTGATTCGTGGCTTCCGCTTGTGGCAGCGCTTCAGCCGCAGACAATGACGATGACGGCACAGATGACAATGCCGTTACGTCATCAGCGCTGAGTCCTTCCGCTTTCCTTAGTGAAAAGCTCTGGTTGTTGCTGCTGTGAAGTGCTCCTTCCACTGCTGTAAAGAGGCCTGCAAAACGAGAGTGGAGAAAACCGTAAAGTGTTAGCCAACCTCATCTTTCATCACTTTGGCATTGCAACAGATTTAACTAAGTCTCAAAAAAAGAATTTACAACTGTTTCTTGGCTTTACTGGCATTGCCCTTGATTGCATTTTAATTTGTTTTGACTGGTCAATACGCACAGCGGTTTTAAATTACTTTCTTCCCTCTGGGATAAATCGTCTTAAATGTTCTCTTTGGCAAAACTGAATTCAAACTGAAGATTTGGATAAATAGACACCACAAACAGTGGGATTAATTACTCTTATCAGTAATAAGGTGAACTTGGATAAATAAAAGTGTTGGTAAGTTAATTTTCATCACAAAAACCACAGGAATTGTGATTAGCTAATTAAACAGTCTGGCAACTCTTGGGAACAACTTATAGCTATTCGTAGGTGTGAGGGGCTGCCACTTAAACTGATCTGTTTTGTTTTCGATTACTAATTGCGAATATAATATAATAAATATATTACACAAATCTTCAATCTATTAGCAATTTAGATTTTAAGCATACTTCTATTTAGACGCACTTTATTCTTTATTTCAACTTTTTCAATTTTCTCTTCTGGAAGAGAATGCCAACAAAAAACGATTCATTTTGTAGTTAAGTGAACCAAATTTAAAATTTACATGTGATTCGATTTGAACAACAGTAAATGTTTATAATAAAATTTGATATTTAAATGCTCCGTACGCAAAATGATTACAGGGCGCAATTAGGTTAGTTTGAAGCGCAGTTTTCATAACAAGCAGAAGAATAGGTTTCAGACCCCCTTTGGTATATAAATATTTTTGGTCAGTATCAACGACTGAGCGCGCCTGTCTGTACATTCCTATGAACAATTGGATCTCCTCACCCTTACCCTTAAATCGTATAATGTCAGTTAATGAATAATGAGGTCATTAATAATATAATAATAAGGTACTACATCCCTTTATTTCTTCCTACATGCACTACTGACAACCATTACATATCTGATTTCCAAGAGCAGTAAGAATGGAGTCTCTGGCATTCATTCGTCCCCTTAAATCAGAGTCATTTCGCGTTAGTTTTGGCTTTCATTTTATTGGACTGGTGGATTTTTCTGGGTTTTGCACAACCGTTGCAACAAATGTTGGATCAATTTCTTAACTTTTTCAGTTTGCTCACTCCGATTGTGGTCTTATTAGTATAAATAGAAATTTGGTTTCCGTTTTTTATTTATTTTTTATTTACATATACTTTTTTCTTGTTTTTGCTTGAAGGCCCAATTAACTTAGTTTACTTTCTTTATCCATTATCCGATCACTTAAATCTATAAAATCGTAGCAAATTGAATGCGATGACAGTAAAAATTTGTTAAGTGTGCTCCTTACTCCGAGCTATATACGTGTATAGATGTGTGTATGGATGTGTGTGTGTGCAGATACCTCTGATTTGCCAGTCGTGTAAAAGCTAAGCTGCTATGTTTTAAGCTTCTCTTTTAGCCTTTTGTTTTGTCACAAAGCCGGCAAGCTTATACTCCATACATACAAACATACATACAAACATATGTATATATATGTATATATATATATACATACATATCTGTACAGTTGAGAATTTGGGGATGGAATGGCCCATAACAACTGATTTCACAATGCTGCCCCAAAGGCTCCAAAAAGCGTTTGTGAATGAACGTGTTTTTCTGGCCATGTTTGTTGTAGGGTTGCCAACAGCAGCAGCAGAAGCCGCAAACAGGAGCATATTTGGGATGTGAATACGAAAGAGAGGGGAAGGCGGGCAGAGGGGCACAGGGGAGAGCGCCACTTCACGCGCTCAACAGCTTCCGGCGAGAGGAAAATACGTGGAGCACATGTACAATTGGTAGCAGTGTACAAGCGCCTATTGTTGGGTGTGTGTGTGTGTGTGTGTGAGTGTGTGTGCTTGTGCTTTGTACACTGTGTGTGTGTCGTGTGTGCTGAGTGTGTTGTGTGCTGCAGTTGCAGTGCTCAGTGTGCATTTCGCGTTGAACCCAAAATGACAAAAATAACTAGAAAATCGAACAAAAAACAAAAAAATACAAAACAAAAGAGACTGAAGTGGGGTGAAGTGGAGTAAGAAGAAGCTGTTCCCGTAAAGAGTTTCCCAAAAAAACTCGAAAGGAATTCAGTGGTGAAAAGAACGGAATTCTTTACAAGCTAGTGCTTAAAAACAATAAGACAAATACTTTGCTTTAGGTGCAATCTAGAGGCAATTTATGACTTCATCTTTTTATACAATTTATGTATAAATATTTTAGTTTTTTTTTTTTAAGTGTTTTCAGAGACTGAAATTGTAAAGTTTTTAGTTTGCTTGCCATTAAAAGCATAAATCAAATTATTAAATATAAATTAATATTAAATTATATTAATTCTAAATAATAATAATAATAATAATAATAATAATAATAATAATAATAATAATAATAATAATAATAATAATAATAATAATAATAATAAATATGTAAATAGAAACAAATTAAAATTTAAGTAGATATTATTAAAAATAAATGAAACAAATTAAACACAAATAAAATAAATAATAAAAATATCAATAAATAAATACAAATAAATATATTAATTCAAAATTACAAATAATTAAAAAAGTTGATATATATAAATAAATATAGTAATAATATAATAATATAATAAATAATTATAAATAATTATAATTAAAATAATCATATGTATTTAATTTACTTAAGTAATACTTTTTACGATATTTACTAAGACATTTTTTATCATGTCTGATTTAACCCTCTACTTTACCAGCTCTTTTTTGAAAAAAAAAAAATTATTTTTGCATGGCATTGATTCAGGATCTACATGGTTAAAAATTGACCACGCCCGAAACTCTGACCTCTAATAAAAAGCTGAAGAACACTCTTTCTTGATCTTGAGTTTTATCCATTTATTATAAGTTTACCAGTGCAGCAATACACATACAGTTTGTTTTTCAACTACGACAATTAAATCTATTTTATTTTTATTTTTGAAATTTTGGTACTTTGCATCTAGTTAAAAAATTATTTATTTTCTATTATTTTAACAAAATTTGACATTCTAATGGTTCTAACAGCCGATATTCATGCAAAAGTTACCAAAGGAAAGTTTGCCATTTTCTTAAATAGATAAAACAAAAGAATTTAAAAATATCTTTTTAAAAACCATATGGGAATATCAAATAAAATTGCCAGGCTGCTGGCGGTCTTGGGAAGTAGAGGGTTAAAGCAGAAATTGTATTCGGGAACATGTTTTTGTGGGAATATTTTTGCTACTGGTTGTCAAGCATATAAATGTAGGTTTTCAATTGCTTAATAAAAAGAGAGAAAAATCATCATGGACTTAAACTGCAAAAGCAGACAATTGAAAAGTCCTAATGCACATATAAAAATGGAAATAAATTGATATTTAGAATGTTTGTTTAAACTCATATGGAAGTGATTGACAGCTCTTCTTAAATGAGACTTCAACTAAAAATGATCTTAAGTTCAAACAATACTTTCCATCTAATAAAAGAAGATAAGTTTTTGTGTAAGAAATCTTACATAAATTGACACAATTTAAAGTAAATAAATGATTTTTTCTCGGTGTAAATATATAAATAAATAAATCCCATTTCTTTTTGCACGTTTTTCTCCATTTTCTCGCTTTTCTCTCATTTTACTTTTACGTTTATTTGCCATGACGACTAAAATGTGAAATATGTTTGATTTCAAAATTAAATATGCCTTAAATGCAATGAAACGCTTGTTTAAAGCATTAAACATTTCTACACGATTTATTTAAAATTCATAAACTCGAAATTCCAATGTTTAGCATGGTTTCCCAAATATTTGCCTTTGTTTTCAAAGTGTCAATAGAATTCTGTTTTAACTTCAGAGTTGTTCAAGGTAAATAAAATAAGCAAATGGCAGTAGTTCAGTATTAAATTGTCGTTAGACAGGTTGAACAAACTCTCAAGACGTTGATAATGATTTTGGTAATGATGACGATTATGATTTGGCTTAGGATTAGTATTATGATTGTGTCAAGTTGAGTTGCGTTGCGTTGAGTTTGAATCGCATTTAAATCGAAATATTCTCGAGTGTCACGACGCCAGACGAATTGTAATGACATGCACAGTGGGGCAAGGTGTCTCACAGTGGCCTACTAATCAGTGCATGCAAATTTCTTCAACTCATGACAGGAGTACTGAGTTTTTCTTTCTTTATGATTTGTTTTGCAGCTCAACTCAGTTTTTCCGTGCAAATTTTTTTGCTTTTCTTTCCATGAGCTTGTCGTTTGTATTGTTGTTTTTGTCGTTGTTGTCGTTGTGGAAAATTGAGTGGAAAAACGCACATCGAATGTTTGTCGCAAAATTAAATTCAATTTCACATTTTTCTCGTCTAACTCGATTTGTTTGTTGAGTCGAGTGAAAGTGGAAAGTGGCAACTGGATTTGACCGTTTTCCACATTCAGCGTTGCATGCATCAAAGTTATAAATGAATTTATTGCTTAGCTATCCACAACAGGAACGGGTGTGTGAGTGTGTGTGTGTTTGGTCCAAAATTAATCGCATTTCTGGCACGCGTAATAGAAACGAATTGATTAAATTAATGATGTCCCAATTGCGCTTAAATAGAATCGCAATCCGCGTTAAGCTTCAGTTCTATTCGCCCCAAATACCAACTAAATACCACCCAGATCCCACCCATGGGTGTTGTCAACACTTATCGATTCAGTGTCTTTGCAAAGGCAAACAATTCACAGAAACTACACAGTATTGAACAATTTTAAAGACATTTGTACAATTTTTAATTTATTTTATAAAAAATAAACAGTGCGATAACAATCTATTGAGAAGACTCAAACATTTTTAAAAAGTTTAAACATATTTCTTGTTTTAAATACTTTCCAAAACTATACATAAATTACTTAAGAAACATAAGAAATTTTTAAATGATTTACTGAAAATTAACTTAAGAACTTTCTTTTAAGACCGTGTACTCTAAAAAAGAGTTGATTGGCAAGTTAAGTTTGTCAGAAGCAAAATGTGCGTAACAGGCAGAAGGAAGTTTTCCCGACCCTATAAAGTATTGTAACGAAGTTTGCCAGACCGTTTAAATTTCCAGCACAACTTCAAATAACGCAAAGCACGATCGATTTCTATCGACCTATCGATAAGGGTAACTAATGCCCCACAGCTGCATTCTGAGGCAGAAGAAGAATTCTAACCTTGACCTACACGTTGTATTAGTTTTTAGAGAAGTTTGAAAGAAGTAAGAAAGAGTATATTGTGAGGTTCTCACTGCACGTGTTTTACCAATTGGGTCTCCAAGATCTGCACCACATAATGTTCGCCAGGCCCTTAAGCAGAAGTACCGCTCGTCTAACCTTGGTGAAGCTGCTCTACAGTTAAGGCAGTTTTGGCTACAGTATATTGTATATTCTCGATCAGCATCAACAGCCGAATCGATATAGTAACTTTTAAACTACAAGAGCTACAACCACCAAATTTGAAATGAATGTCAGACTATATAGTATGTCAGGCAGGCTAAGTAAGGCCTCCTTACTCTCTCGCAAATTGAAAAAATATATATTTTCATTACACTATACCTTCGAAACCATCAGACCAAATTCACCCAGTACGTCTATGGTACCATTATAATTAACCTCACCAAGTTTCATCCTGATCGGACGACTATAGTCTACAGCTGCCATCGGACAAATCGGTCAAAAATTTCATATGTATATAGAAAACTCACAAGAGAAAGAGTATGGGTTCTTTTACAGTCGGCTCGCTCGGGTTTGCCCTTTCTTATTTGTCTGTTTTGTATTGGTAAACATTTGCATTAGTTCAGAGATAGTCAAATTGAATGCAACTGCCACTACTTGGTTTATAATTACAAATTTCCAATTAGTTGCTCGGCAAATAATGCCATTTTAGCAAGCACAATAGTAGGAAAATAGCACTTGGAAAATCATTTCAAAACAAAGAGACACGAAAACAATTGTAGACCCGAAAACGAAACCAAAACTGAGTCGAGCATAGAGAACAATTTCACATAATCAATTTTTGTACCCATTGAAATTGCTCAGGGTGAAGTCGTAGGTCATGAAATGGTGTGGAAAGGGACTGGGGATGTGGAGGGGGGATGGGGAGTCGGCAGGTTCAGTTTCTGGCTTCTACTGTTGATGGATGTCCCTGGGGCAATATATCAAACCAAATTAGCAGTTTGCGCTTCGGCTTCGTGTGCTTTCCGAAGTCAAAATCGCTGGGCACAAAAGAGATTGAAGATTGACTGAGTGACAGACTGACGGATTGACTGACAGACTGAAGACCAACTAACTGTCGGAATGTGCGTATGCTCAGCTTATGCTCGGCTGGGTTGAGCAGCCAAATTGCTTGGCATAAGAAGGGCAGGTAAGTGTAGGTGAGAGTGCTGACCAGTGCTGCCATTTTGGCTGGTTTGCTGCTATGTTTGGCTTTCGGAGCTAGAAAACGTACTAAAAGCGTTTTCTTTTTCATAAATTGCCTTGTAAAATGTGTAAATACCTTTAAATTCAAGAGCTTCAACTATTATTTATAAAACATTAATAGAAAACACATTTGTAACAAAACAACAAATAAATACATGAAAGAGAAATGCTGTTGCTAAAATTGAAATATTCACTTTAATTTTTAAAATATCTTATTAATTTTTAAATTTAAAAATGTTTTATAAAAATGCTATTTAAAAAATATTTGTGTTGATTTTAAGAATATTTTTTTTCTTGTTTTTTTTTAAATTAATTTTTAATTTCTTAAAAAAGCCCAAAAAGTAGGAAAATTAAAATTCTGGCAGCACTGGCGAGGGGAATTTAGACAGTTCTCTTCTGTTCTGCTATTCAGTATGTGGAATGCGTTCAATGCGTTTGATGTGCAGAGTGCGTCTAATGTCTGAAAATTTCCATAAAACATGCAATAAAAGCGCAAAAGGGCGATGGGTAGCCAAGAGAACCAGGAACAGACGGAGCATGTGGAGGAGTAGGGTGAGCAAGAGGTAGACGAAGTGGAAGATGAGCGAAAGGAGTTGAAGGAAACAAGAACAACAACAAGATGAAGTCATAATGGAAAAAGTACAAGGATCGCATAAAAGCATAACAAGAAAACGTGTAACATGGCTCAAAAGTCGAAGCTGTAAATGAGGCCAGGTAACAACAACAACCAAAACAACATCAAGAGCAGTAAGAATAGGCCAAAAGCCAACGAGCCGCGTCGGAGTTGTGCAAAGAGCTAACAGCGCTGGCTAAGACTACACACACACACACACACACACACACACAAACAGCCCGAGGGGCATCAGCACTAGACAATGTAATGCTTCAATTTCCCACACACACACACTAGGACGGTTTACAAGTGCAGCTGCGAGTTTGCTTGAAAGTAAACACGCTGAAAAAATGTGTGGCCAACACCGGAAACGGAAATACGTATGGTTGTGTTACATTATATTATATGCCAAGCTTTGCTCAACTCTTCACACATCCTCTGGCATTTCCCATTTTCCACTTTTCACTTTGACTTGAAAATACCCATTAGGGACGTTGGACTAAACTTTACAGACGCTACTGTAAATTGTCTAAGCTGCGAGGGGAGTAACAAAGGTAATAGACATCGAACTACTAATTCATGACAGAAAAGTGGCTAACTGCTTTGACTACCCTCGCTGCACTGCTGTGGAAATTGCTCGTAATTTGACATGTTTCAAGTACTTACACTCCCCTCGGAGTGGGCCAAGTTATTTGATATTATACTTACTATAAGTTATGGCAAGTAAAGTGATATTTAATGAGAAACAGCACAGAAAAGGGTATCTGAGAGTCGTAGCAAAAGCTAAAGTAAGTAAAAAATTATTCACTTTTACTGATTACTAAATTTAATCACTACTCAGAGCTCTTGTTGAAGGTATGCTTGTGTTTGGGGCTTAGATATGTTTGAGCAGCCAAGTGAGATGGAAGTTAATTAACTCAAATGTACTGCAAGGACTTCACTTACAAGCCAGATAGTTTATGTTTTAACAGCAGCAACAAGGAAAACAAAAACAACTACAAAATGCAAATTGTAAAATGGAAATGCTAAATTGGAACATTGGCCAGTTAATTGAGTTAGTTGCACATTTCTGCATATTAAGCAAACACACACTATGCGTATACTTATTTGAAATATATTCCCCAAGCCAAATGGCTTCTCAAAAGAAAACTTTAAATATTTGCCTGGCCAAACAAATTCCTTGAAAACACGACTCTGCAGCAGCTGAGGCCAAAAGGCTGCTAACGGGTCAAAATGCGTAAAATGAATTGCGGTTTTTGCTTTGTCACACACAAAGACACATTTGTGTGTGTGTGTGTCATGTGTTTGACAAAACCAAAAGGTGAGCAGTGGAGGCTGTAGAAACCTGGTTAGAACTCCACCCCTTCCTGCTTCGTTTGTATGCAGAATTTACCTGTTTCTAGATGGTAATCAGCAGTGTGTGCAACTCTATTGTACGCTAGATGGCGGCAGTGTAATGTGCTTTATAGCGAACACGAGTGTTATGCTCTCTATTCGATTGTATCGTTTTTTTCCACTTCTATTATTCAAGGTTGTAAAATACATGATGCTTGCCACACTTCAGTTGAACGTGAGTGAACGTTGAGCTACTTATGGCGCGTAGCGTCGTTGTCAGCCATGGTCTATCGACCGTGCGAATACCACCCTGGAATTCTGCACATTGCTGTTAGGTGTATTGTCAGACCGCCACACTAATTATCCAAGCCTATCAAAACGCGCTGGTTAGACAAGGAGAAACATATGAGCTGTATGAACAATGACTCGAAGCTTATTTCCGGTTAACCTACAACTACTTTTTCTGGTCGCTAACATTCACTTTTCAAATCAGTTAATTAAAAACGATGCATGAAATTTAATGCATTAACAAATCCTTCTTTGCATTCACTTTGCTTTTCTTTCATTTGTAATTTTCTTTAATGAAAAAAAATTAAATGTAAGAAATGCTTTTAATTTATATTAAATCATGCTGTGTGTTGTGCACTTGTGCTAAATGTTTGAGCTTTAGCGGTCTTTAATTAGAAATTAATTACATGTCCCACGTCGACAAAGGACAGCGTCAAATGTGTGTGTGAATCACATGTATGTGTACTAACTGTTGATGTGAAAGAGAGAGTGGGAGAGAGAGAGAGAGAGAGAGAGAGAGAGAGAGAGATAGAGCATGAGGGGACATGTAAATATACACCTGTTGTGCACTACTTGTTGAGCGGTTTAAATAAATGGCCAGTGATTACTAACTTTCAGCGTTGCAAACTAATATTTTTTGCTAAACTTTTAAGCATTTTTCTTTACACTTTATAAGTTGTATAAGCATTTGATTATAAAACTTTTCAACGAGGAATAAAGCATATTAAAATAAGAAACCACAAGTTTTTAATACTCATTCAGAATGTTACTCTATGTCGGAGTTACTTCTAGGACAACTTTAAGGTGTAGTAGCCCAATTAAAAGAACGAAATGCAAGCTATGTGAGGTAGAATCAGATAGATATACGATTCTGTCTATGACAGATATATAGTATATTCTTAAAACACTCGTCAAACTGATTTGATTTAACCTATTTGGGAACCTATTACGCTTATATTCAAAATTAAGTTCATCGAGCATTATTGCTTCTTGAATCTGAAGCGTTACTAGGTCCTGTGAAAAAATGGTATGTACTATATTGTATCAACTACACTTTTGACGCTGATCATACATTTTGAACTGACTTCACTTCCTGTTTACAATAAGGGCGCTAAACATATTTTTTCAAAAGGATATCAGAGTCTATAAGGCCTGAGAGGTAACAAATGAACGAAAAAATGGCCAAGCAGTACAAGTTTCTTTTTGTTTTTTGACACCCACTTTAGGGCGTTCCATGCTTATGCAAGGAAAAAACAAGAAAGAAAAGTACAGTCGAGCACGCCCGACTATATAATACTCTCTGCACTTTTCCCGATTAAATTATTAAAATCGGTATCCAGATATTACAATGTGTAGCACTTGCATTAAAACACGTTGAAACAAAAACAATCTAAGCATAATCAAACATACATCTGTTTGTTTGCATGCGAATACACATACATATGTACGTTTGACAATATATTCTGCATATATGCATGAATGTGTGTATTCGGCGCAGCCAGCTTCAGCGGGCAGCGCTGCCGCCACACAAGCAGCGAAAACGTTCGAACATGTGCTTGTGTGTTTCTATCTCGCTTGCACCTATGGGTTGATATTGCGTTCAATTATCAATATTGTAACGCTTATAGTTTTCTTGTTTATAGTCCGATTTAAATGCGCCTTTCAGGATAGTTTAATATAGTTAATCTCCACACGAATTATAGATAACAATACTGTATGATACGAACAAGTTCGCAAAAAACGGCATTTGAAGTTTTTTCAATTGTGGGAAAAGGGGGAGTGGCAGTCCAAAATTTTAAATGGCAATGCAACTATGCTGTTGCTAGGAACCTCCATACCCAAATTGCTCATTGTGGGCGAATGGGGCGTGGCATCGAAAAAAAAAAAGATTCTTGTATTGACTGACTAAATATGTGATCGTTTGACACCAAGCTCGAACTTGTAGCTCTTACCATCTCTGAAATCTGTTTGTTCATACGGACGGACAGACAGACAGACGGACAGACGGACATGGCTATATCGACTCGGCTTGTGATGCTGATCAAGAATATATATACTTTATGGGGTCTGCCACGCCTCCTTCTGCCTGTTACATACTTTTGCACAAACCCAATATACTCTTGCAGAGAGTATAATAAAATATTTTAGTATAAGCAACTTGTTTTTTAGCCATTCTATCTGTGTCCATGTAAATTTAGAAAATTTGGAGCGAGATCAATTAGACCAACTATAGCTAAAGGACTTTTTCTTCAGAATCTGTCGAAAATATGCTCTAAATATAAGTTAGTGTGTTCAACTTTTGTGTTGACCGAGTAATAATCTTAATAAAAGTCAGACAAAATACATTTGTTACTAATATATTTATAAATCTCTCAAAGGTGTTCCAGGACCCATTTTGCATCAAAATAATAAAAAAGGCTTAAATTTTAAAATGACATAAAATTGTGCTCATTACTTCAACGTAACAATTTCAAATAAACTTCTCAAACCTATTCAGATGTGCCAAAAAATTCACAACAATTTCGGGGAATTCCGCTAATTATGCGAATTCTGGTTTTACCATTTACCAAGTTTCATTCAAATCGGAAGACTATATACGGTATAGGTGCTATAGGAAGCAAGTCATCTTAATCAAACTCACTAGTATCCGTCACCTAAACGATTGTTAATTATTTATTAAAACTGAGGAACGAGTATCCTAAAATCGCAAGGCGACTTAAGCAATCTTGCTTTATTCTAAAAAATGGTTTAAGATTTACGAAAGATTTTAAGCCAAGTCCAAGAAGTTAGGGAAAACCTTAGAAGACAAAACCACATAAAAGCTGTAAATATTTATGCGAACAATTTCAAATATTTATATTTATTAATTACGTGTGCACACAGTTGTGTGCGTAAGTATGTGTACGTGTGTGTGTGTGCGGCAAAAAGGAAAATTTATGCGACATCATAAAAATTATAAATCGATGGAGAAGACAAAGTAGGAGCAACAGGAGGAGATGATGATGATGGAGGTGAAGAAGGTAAGGGGAGTCCACGTGGTCCAGGTGTGGGCAGAGGTAAAGGTGAAGGTGACGTCGAAACGACGCGTCGTTGCAGGCAAACAAATAATGAATAGCTCTTAAATTTTCATTTAGCTGTCCGAAAACAAAGCAAACTTTTCACTGCCAGTGTGAGTAGAGAGGGACGTGGGAGGCACAAAAAAGAAGAAGGGCGGGGGGGGAGTGGCGCGAGTAGGCGAGGTAGAGTTGTTGGCGCTTCACAACAAATTGCTCGACCCATAACCGCAGTGCAATCAATTCTAGTGGTCCAAAACAAACACACACACACACACACGGTGAAAGCAAATGGAGGAAGGCTCCGAGGAGGAGTAGGAGTAGCAGTAGAAGTGCAGAGAGAAAGAACCTCTGCTGTCTCCGTGAAGCACTTTATATGCCGAGGTAATGGCGCTTAATAAACGTCTTCACTCGAGTGCGCCCAGAAACAAAACGTAAATCGAATTGGGCAAGAGCAAGGACACAGCCTGAGGGAGGATTGGCTAAGGTGGAGCTGGGGGTGGTGGTGGTTCTGCAGGACAAGGAATGCAGAACACACCACAGCAGATAGAGTCACAGACCTAGAAGGCTACAGGGCTGCAGACTTGGCCAAGTAATTATGATTTATGCCAGTCGAGAATGTAGAGGGCGTCTCTCTAATTGTGCAGCTGTGGGCGTGACGCGTTCCGTGTGCAGATACAATTATGGCCTAGTGCCCTTCCCGCTTCCCCTTGGCGCACCATTCAAAGATAATAATGATCAGCAGACCGTAAATACCGAATAGTAAGTAGAAATCCAACGTGAACAGCTCATAAAGCAATTACAGCAGACAAAAGAGACGTGAAAAGATTCGGCAATTCCCGAATCCCGATTCCTGATGACCAATTCCCAATTCCATGTCCAATGCATGCTAATGTCGTGGGTCCCTCTCCCATTCGCCTCCTTTACTCGCTCATTACAATTATTGTACTCACCTCATCTAATGTCCAAATGGACAACTTATAAATGCGATATAGCTTGTAAATTCCTTGTCAAATGAGCTAAAAAGAAAGCTTAGGCTGCAGTGCAGTTGCTCGACTGTTGACTGCCCAGTTGCTGCATCTTTTAGGCATAGCAGAAACGGTTAAATGCGAGCTAACAAAATATATACACTTCAAAACTCTGCCAACTATTCTAAAGTCGCTAAGATTGGCAGTAAAACATAAGCGCTTTTCCCTAAATAAACTGGGCTAACATAAACAAGAAAAAACGGTTATCTTCCTCTCGCCGAAGATTAAATACCCTGGCATTCATGCATATTGCGTTAATTTGGTTTCAATCACTAATTATTTCTATGATAGCTATATGATTTAGTAGTCCGATTTGAATGAAATTTGGTCAACAGATGGGACACGATTCGAAATTCATTCTGCGTGAATTGAAATCGGTCAATAGACACCGAAAATGTTTATATTAAGCTTTTCAACGGATTGTTCCTATGGGAGCTATATGATCTAGTGGCCCGATTTGGCCGATCTTAACAGAAAGAATGCAGATTTGTACCAAATTTCATAAGGGTAGCTTTGAAACTGACAGACTAATTTGCATTGAAACAGACGGACAGACGGATTATGCTGATCAAGAATATATGTATATACTTTATGGCGTTGGAAACGGCTCCTTCAATGCATTACAAACTTCGTGAAACATAATACCCTCTGCAAGGGTATAGAAATGAAAAGTAATAATTAAATAATGAAAAGTAAGAAAGTCTACAGTCGAGCGAAGAGTCGACGCCTTACTCCTTCTAGTGCTAACTTTTCCACACAACGCAACTATCGACCGATTTTTTTTATGGAAGTGTTTAGCAACAGATTATGCTATGGACAGGAGCAGGAATAAAACACTGGTTCAATTATTTGCTTTATTGTAATTCGAAGACCGTCTCATACGTGTCTACTCTGCCTTCAATGTAAAACTAAAACTTATACATGAATTCAATATGCATGTTAGAAAGAGATAAACATATGGTATAGCATTGTTGCTAAAGTATTTCACAATGTTGCTGAAGTATTTCACAATGTTGCTTATAATATGTGTGACAACATATTTATGTACTGCGCAATATGTAAGTGTATAAAAAATACTGAAATTAAGAAGAATCGCACGATCGTTAAATTCAAACTAATCAGACCAAACTTGATGACGATGGTTACAAACATGATTTACATACATATAATGTGTGAGTTTGGTGCGATCACCTTCTGAAAGCCATGATTTTCTGGTTAGACTATAAATATTTAGAATTTTGTGTTTTTGAGCAACTAATAAATTTTAATAAAGTTTTAGTTTTTTTAAGTATTAATTTGAGCACCAAAATCAGCCTAAAAACGAATCAATTACGAACTTAAGAGCTTTTTAGCGGCTTTAATTATATTGGATCTGAATCAGTCAGCACAGTCCTTAACTTGGCCCAGTCAGCTGACAGATAAGCGTCGTCCGAAGCTTATTGTGTGGCACTGTACAGCCGTCAAGAGCAATTAACGACACCACATACAATTGCAAATTGATGGCCAAGTTGCTGGCCATAATGAGACAATGTTGGCCAAGAAGGAAACAGTTAGCAGCTTCAAAAGCTGCAGACGACTTGACTGAATGGACAGAAGGCGCGTGCCAAATTAATTGATGGAATAGGAGAAAGACATAGACAGAGGAACAAGGAGATGGCAACTCGAGTTGAAGCTTTTCATCATCATTATCATTATCATCATCATCATCATCATTGTCATTGTCATTGTCATCGTTTTGCGTTTTCGGTTTCGTCGAATTTCGTGGGGAATTTCATTAGTGCGAGTGTCTCATCAAATTGAATTTTAATTTATGCTGACACTAACGTGTCTGTGAGCCAATTAAGTCACCAAGGGGGCGTGGCTGGCAGACACTTGTCTTTGATAAAGTATAGCATGTTTTAGGCCTCGTTTCTAAGCCTTTACTTGAGCTGTTAGCAGTCATGAGAAAAACGTATTTCTTCAATCACATCTTTGTACTTAAACGAAGATTTTATGGTATAAAGAAATCTAATAAAAATTCATGTCCATTACAACAATGTTAAAAGCAAGACCAAACTATTAAAATTTAACTGAAATAAAAATTCAGTGAAAAACAATTCATAAGTGAAGATCAAACTGTAATAATTAAAAAGTTTAGTTCTTTTATTAGTTTAATTGTAATAAATACATTGACTCAGTTTAACATATAATAAAATAAACAGACATGACACTAACACTGTGCTAACTCATGAAGAGTAGAAGTTTAGCTGTCATTTACTCTGAGTGAGTACAGTAAAAAGCTTCTACTCACTATTTTTGACACAAAGAATGCACTGTACAGTGTTTTTGAGAACACTACAATACAGTTTAATACTACCATGCTTGAAAGGAATACATTCCAGTACATAACTATTAAATATTATATTAACAATATTTTGTAGTAGAAATGAAAGTAACACTTCCAATCTAATTTTAATATTAGTATTTCAGAGTGCCTAAACCATTTGGGAATTATAACTGTTCTGATGTAAAGTTCTCAAATAGTTCACTTTTGACCAATTTACCCATTGTTCCTTTGTTCCATGTTGGTCAACGATAACTTTGAGTTTACTGTCAGGGTTGTAAGCTAGCAATCGAATTTACTACATTACCGAGCACTGCCAGTCTAGCAAGTCATTCAGACCAAAGTAAGAGAACGTGACACAGCAAATAAAAAATTAGTCTTTTTTCCGAAATGGCTACAAACCCAACCGAACCCAAAATCCCAAAAATTGAGGGCAAGCCGTAAGTAAAAATTATTATATATACTATATTTAACTAAAAATTAATTAAATATCTTAAAGCAACCCGTTTGTGGGCGCTGTTAAGTACAACAATGATTTGCCCGATCCACCAGTTGGCTGCAAGTTTCTGCCTTGTGGCAAAACTTTGATGGATTATAGTGTGGAACCGGTTTCGTTTCCTCAGCTGGAGAGCAACTATACGCAGGAAGTTAACGGACTGCACACGGTGCTCGACATTGATCTGCTGACACCCAAGTCGTTTCTGGCCAAGGAGGGTGACGCTGTCGGCATGCATCCCAAGGATGCCGAACTCTTGACGGGCATCGAACCATTGCACATTGATAATCCCAAACCGAAGGGAGTCGGCACTGCAACTACTCGTGGCCAGGATCTGTTTTACTCGGTGCCACGTGCACGTAAGAATTTGCAACGCCTACAGACTGAGCTACCGGAAGTGGAACTCGAGGCATTGAGTCTCGAGGAGCAAAAGTCGATGATAAACCAGACCTTTGTGGACATTCTGAAGCCGATTGGGGCTCATCCCACCAAGCCCAACAGCAAATTGCGTCCGGTTTCGATGCTCCCTGTTTTTCCACATCCCAAGCAGCACGAGTTCGTTCAGATCCAGTTCGGAATTCCACCCACCGAAAGTAGATCAAGCTTGCTCAAGAATTGTGGCAGTTGGTTGATCAATTTCCGCAATAATGCCGAGAATGTACCCAATACGATTGTGCAGCCCGATAACATGCAGACCTACGTGTCCGATCAGCGCTACAAGGAGGAACGTACCTCGGACATGTCGGAGCGAGGCGAGCCCATGCTATTGGGGGATGTGGAAGGAGCCGTCTACTACCAATTGATCAAGCGCAATATTAAACTGCGCAGGGAACGTCCCAATGCTCAGATCGCCCCTAACATTTCCGTGTTGGTAAGTACAAGTAATTTGGCACTGAGAGAAAAGAATTGAGCTTGGAAAAAGTCTTAAAGTAGTTACTTAGATAATGTTTAAAACATTGTTTATAGACACGTCCAAAGGGACACAGTGCTTCCATCAGCTCTGATTCCATTAGACTTCTCTCCGTGCACTGCACTTAACTAAAATTAACTTGATTGTAATTGAAACTCCTTTTCTTTCAGCAAGTGACTTATGAGAAGGGACGTACTGAACAGTAGAAGCCAATCAATATTACGGAATACCCGTAACACCTCTAAATGTACCGCTTATAAATACAATAAAGTACATCTCTTACTCCATTCAATCAATTGAGTAAGAACGAGGCATTCGATTTTGAATCTTTTTCTGTCTAATAGGAATGATATGTCCCTGTTTTGGCAGCACTGTCGGATCGCGTGACGTCACGCTGCTGAGCAACAGCCTGACATTCCTGCCACATGCCACATGCTGACCATTTTAGATTTTAAGTGTGTCTGTGTGTGGCGTGGTGTGTGCTTTTATGATGCGACAGATTCCTGGCTGGCAGTGCTGCCAAAAAGCCAAATAGCTTTATATATATATAGACTATATATGTGCCTGTACTGCATTTATCCTGTACACATTGTGTTGTCTATGTGGAAAATGGAAAATTGTTATAAGCATTTTGGGAAGCTTTTAAATGCGTGGATTTTATATGGGTTTTTATATCTATTTGCGTTCAGTTTCATTTTATTTGGTTGTTTAGAGCCACGATATCAACAACAACGATAATAACTACGACTGGAGTAGAGCTGCTCGACTGTTGTAAGCCCAGTAGTTGTTCATTTGAATAGTCAAAAATAAAGGAATTTGAATTTTAAATAAACAAAGTTTTATATTTATATTTTTTGTATATTTAGTGGGCGGAAAGAGGCATGGTCAAGCTGTTAAATGTGACCAAACAGTTTTAAACTCTTAGTTTCAGGCGTTTGTTCGGATTGGCAGTTATTGACACAAACTCATAAGCTCTGAGCTGCCAGGAGCAGCTGGGCTTACCAGCACTAGAAGTTGTTACATGAGGCATGCGGCATGCGGCATGTGGCAAATGGCGATAGTTGCATGCCACATTCTGGGTGCAACGAGACACACTCTGTCTCTGTCTCTCTCCCTCTCGCTGTTATTCGCCTCGCTAGCTCCAATGCGAAAGTGATGCATGATGGCTTTAATGGATTAGCCATTTGGGTAAATCCGTAGTGAACGTAAACATTAAACGCTCACTGTTAAATCGACAGCAGAGTAATGAGCTGCTGCGAAATGGATGTGGCGGCATTCAACCCACAACAAATCAAAATCAAAATCCAAATGCGATTCCGAATCAAAAGCAGACTCATGCTGAAAATGAAAAGAATAATGAAAATCCAATCGATTGCCATACATCAAAGCAATCAAATGTAACCCAAAAAGGAACGTCCTTGATCCGAGGACCTTTTTAGCCAAGGTGTTTGCCAAATGCAAATTGGCCAGGTCCATGCAATCAGACATTCCCCAAATACATATAATGTCAAATTAGCATTCTTTGTCGAGTCGACTCAAGTCAAAGCTATTGGCCTTCTCGACTTGGGTCAAAGTCAAGTTTGTGGCTGAAATGGTCAAGAGAAGCTTCACTTGCCTTCCTTTCTCATGCCAATTGCACACCGAAAGCAGGATAAATGCATTTGACCAATCGCAAATTCATATCACATCAAAGTGAAGCTCAAATCAGCAAGGATTGCCAAAAGTATCATTGTCCTGTGCTGCTTTCTGCCAGTCTGCACTTGAATTTAAGAGGCTTAAAGCTCTAACTAAATCGATTTATTTGTGGTGGCGACGACTAATGCTTAAGTTTCTCGCCACGAAATGATGACCAGAATCTTGTCCTTTACTAACGATTAAATTAACTAGCAGCTGACGAAAAAAAACAAAAGGAAACCAAGTTCCTTTATGGTGTCAACTGACACCTTTACATGTTTAAGTTGCTTTAATTTATACCCTGTGCCTAGGGTATAAGAAACTTGTTCTGAACAGCATCCTGTAGAAACTATAGACAAGAGAACTTTACTGTGCTACATCTACTTATTTTTAAATTAAAATCAGTTTGCATAATACAAAACTTTCAACAATAAAAACTATTTATTAGTCAAATAAAACTTTATGGGAATTTTTTTACATACACACATAAAGTTTAAACTATTAAGCGAATAATTATTCAGCTTAGAGCACTGTCAATACTGGGTATTTTGTGCTGTGATTTATACATACATTTTATTGAACAGAGGAAATTCAGGTAAACCGCAAATTGATTGCTTTGGTTTGTTTAATTTACACAGCAATGGACACTTTATTATGCATCCCTCACTTAAATATTTGCTAAATAACTTCCTTTCTAATACTTTCACTTACTTTGCTCCTCTCTCTGTTTCCCTCTCTCCCTTCAACTCCCATTCCCTTTCTTTTCAAGTTATTCAACCACTGAGCTGTCTGTGTCAACTGTAGCCAACTCCGCACTTTCTCTTGGCTCGAATCATGATCTGCTATGTAAATGAAACTTTCCAATCATGAATCATTAAACTATGCCAACAACTGTAAAGTTTTCGCCAGCAAATTAAAAGTTTTCCCCAAAACAATTTAGATCTAAACCCAAGTAAACGTCAAGACAAATCATGGAAAACCTAGAGACTCAAAAACAAATACTGTGTGCTAATAACAAGAAAGAAAAGTACAGTCGAGCGCGCCCGACCGTATAATACTCTCTGCATTTGTCCCGATTAAATTATTAAAATCGGTATCGAGATATTGCAATGTGAATTACTTGCATTAAAACACGTTGAAACAAAAACAATCTAATCATAATCAAACATACATCTGTTTGTTTGTATTCGAATACACATACGTTTAGCAATATGTATATGATGCAAATATGTATGTATGTATGTGTGTATTCGGCGCAGCCAGCGACCGCGGGCAGCGCTGCCGACACACAGGCAGCGAAAACGTTCGAACATGTGCTTGTGTGTTTCTGTCTCGCTTGCACCTATGGGTTGGCATTGCGTTCAATTATCAATATTGTAACGCTTCTAGTTTTCTTGTTTATAGTCCGATTGATGCGCCTTTCAGTATAGTTACATACTTTTGCGCAAACCCAATATACTCTTGCAGAGAGTATAAAAAATCCACAGTAAGAAACAACAGAATTTACAAGTGCCCAGTTTAAGCAAACTAATTTTGTGCATAGCGAGCAGCTGTTAATTCTGTTTGCCTGGTATTTCTGTTAAAATATGTGCAACTCTTAAGCTCACGAGATTAGCGAAAAACATCAGCGATCAGCTAAAATTGAAGATTTTCCTAGCTGATTCACCAGGCGAACAGAATCAGCAGCAAGCGACATTAATGTTAGTTCTATGTTAATTTTAACTCAATATTAATGTGAATTCAATGTTAATGTTAATCCAATGTTTATGTTAATGCAATGTTAATGCATTGATTATGTTAATGCAATGTTAATGTTAATCCAATGTTTATGTTAATGCAATGTTAATGCATTGATTATGTTAATGCAATGTTAATGTTAATCCAATGTTTATGTTAATGCAATGTTAATGCAATGATTATGTTAATGCAATGTTAATGCAATGTTGATGCAATGTTGATGCAATGTTGATGCAATGTTGATGCAATGTTGATGCAATGTTGATGCAATGTTGATGCAATGTTGATGCAATGTTGATGCAATGTTGATGCAATGTTGATGCAATGTTAATGCAATGTTAATGCAATGTTAATGCAATGTTACTGAAATGTTACTGCAATGTTACAGCAATGTTAATGCAATGTTAATGTTAATGCAAAGTTAATGTAAATGCAATGTTAATGTTAACCCAATGTTAATGCAATGTTATAGCAATTTTAATGTTATGTTAATGCTATGTTAATGCCATGTTAATGCAATGTTATTGCAATGTTAATGCAATGTTATTGGAAGGTTAATGTAATGTTAATGTAATGTTTATGTTAATTCAATGTTAATGTTAATTCAATGTTAATTTTAATGTTAATGTTAAATAATTTTTGAATTGCGACCTGCTGATCTTTCTGTTTGCCTGCTATTTCAGCAAGAATTACTAACGATTTTAGGCACTGCAAATCGCAGCGGTCAAGCAAAAAAAAATCCGCGAAAGGCCAAAATCAAAGATTTCTTTGTGTGAAACACCAGGCGATCAGAATCAGCAGAAAGCGACAGACTAATTTAAATTCAATTACAGAGAGTAGAGAGCGGAGCATATGACAACAGTAACCAGAGAGTGCTCTTTGTAAGCGCCACAGATGACAGCGAACAAACACACAAACCGTTCGTGCGCTCTGTTGGCGTCCGCGAACAATCACACAAACAGCGGCAGAGATCTCTGAGCGCAATTAGCGCAGAGAGTGGGAGCCTGCTTAAGCTGTTAATGTTAATTCAATGTTAATGTTAAATAACTTTTGGACTGCGACCTGCTGATATTTCTGTTTGCCTGGTATTTCAGCAAGAGTTACTAACGATTTTAGGCACTGCAAATCGCAGCGGCCAAGCAAAAAAAAATCCGCGTTAGGCCAAAATCAAAAATATTTTTGTGTTAAATACCAGGCGAGCAGAATCAGCAGCAAGCGACAGACTGTAATTTAAATTCAATTACAGAGAGTAGAGAGCGGGAGCATATGACAACAGTAACCAGAGAGTGCTCTTTGTAAGCGCCACAGATGACAGCGAACAAACACACAAACCGTTCGTGCGCTCTGTTGGCGTCCGCGAACAATCACACAAACAGCGGCAGAGATCTCTGAGCGCAATTAGCGCAGAGAGTGGGAGCCTGCTTAAGCTGTTAATGTTAATTCAATGTTAATGTTAAATAATTTTTGAATTGCGACCTGCTGATCTTTCTGTTTGCCTGCTATTTCAGCAAGAATTACTAACGATTTTAGGCACTGCAAATCGCAGCGGCCAAGCAAAAAAAAATCCGCGTTAGGCCAAAATCAAAAATATTTTTGTGTTAAATACCAGGCGAGCAGAATCAGCAGCAAGCGACAGACTGTAATTTAAATTCAATTACAGAGAGTAGAGAGCGGGAGCATATGACAACAGTAACCAGAGAGTGCTCTTTGTAAGCGCCACAGATGACAGCGAACAAACACACAAACCGTTCGTGCGCTCTGTTGGCGTCCGCGAACAATCACACAAACAACAGTGCGACATGCTGATCTTCCTGTTTGCCTGGTATTTCAGCAAGAATTACTAACGATTTTAGGCACTGCAGATCGCAGCGGCCAAGCAAAAAAAAATCCGCGTTAGGCCAAAATCTAAGATTTTTTTGTATGAAACACCAGGCGATCAGAATCAGCAGCAAGCGACAGACTGTAATTTAGATTCAATTACAGAGTTCGGGAGCATACGCAAATAGTAAACAGAGAGTGCTCCTTAATACCGCCCCAGATGACAGCGAACAAACACACAAACCGTTCGTGCGCTCTGTTGGCGTCCGCGAACAATCACACAAACAGCGGCAGAGATCTCTGAGCGCAATTAGCGCAGAGAGTGGGAGGCTGCTTAAGCTGTTAATGTTAATTCAATGTTAATGTTAAATAACTTTTGTACTACGACCTGTTGATCTTTCTGTTTGCCTGGTATGTCAGCAAGAATTACTGACGATTTTAGGCACTGCAGATGTGCCTGTTTCACACATTTTGCTTCTGACAAACTTAATAGACCCCTCTACTCTTTTTATACTCTCTGCGTGCCAGTCCAAAATTTTAAATGGCAGTGCAACTATGCTATCGCTAAGAACCTCCGTACCCAAATTGGTGATCCTAGGTGCCATAGTTACTGAGATATTTGCCGAAAACATCGATTTTTAGCGAGGTGTGTCTAGTTTTTTGCTCATTGTGGCCGAATGGGGCGTGGCATCGAAAAAAAAAAAGATTCTTGTATTGACTGATTAAATATGTGATCGTTTGACACCAAGCTCGAACTTGTAGCTCTTACCATCTCTGAAATCTGTTTGTTCATACGGACGGACAGACAGACAGACAGACGGACAGACGGACATGGCTATATCGACTCGGCTTGTGATGCTGATCAAGAATATATATACCTTATGGGGTCTGCCACGCCTCCTTCTGCCTGTTACATACTTTTGCACAAACCCAATATACTCTTGCAGAGAGTATAAAAAAAGGTTTAAATTTAAAGATTTGCTTATCGAAAAACAAATGAGCAAAGAAATTGAAATAAATACGCAATAGAATCAGTGTTGTTATTTTGTCCTAGATACGTTGGCAACTAAGTGTGTAGTTTGACCGCTTTATAATTAAACTAAAAGAACCCGAGCCCCTTCTAGTACACATTATTCTATAAAAATAACAATTTTCGACCTATTGGAGCTAAATGTTAGAGTTATCCAACACGAAAATGTGACTAGCTGCAAATTTGGCTATTTTCCCGCATAGTCTTCAAATTAAAAACCAAATAAAAGACCACAAAAAACTATTTGTGTAAATTTAAAAATATTTACTCCTCATTAAATTTGAATTTAATAATGCATTTTTATATGATTTTATTTGTATTATTTATTTTAAAATAATTTTATTTTCATTTAGTTTTCCATCAATTCCTGGCCACATACCAACATGTTGGAAAAACAAGTATGCAGCAATGAGCTTTGATATTTTAACTATAAATGGGCACCAAAATTTTTTGATTTTGATAAATTTTAAAAAATTAATTAAGTGCTCAAAAAACAGACAATTTCCCCATAGTGCAGTGTATGTTACCATTTTGCTCTGAAATGTATGCAATACATTTTTTCATTCATGTTTGCACAACGCTAAACTTTTCCTATTGAAGTTTCCTCCAGTTTCGCTTGCATTTTACAAGCAACTAATCAATTTTGCATATTTGTAGCTTACACTGTATTTACTGTTTTTGGTAGCCAACTCTGATGTATGCCAGAAATGTGGACTGCTTTTGAAGCGCCTCTAAGTTGGGCAAAAGCAAAGCAGGTGAGCATCTCCTCAGTAGCTGTAACTGCAGCTGCAACTGGCAAGACGTGTCAGAGCGAATGCACTTTCATTTGAACAAAAACTAAGCAACATCCAAAAGAGAAGATGATTCCTTCTTCTTGTACTGACAGCGTTATCCTTCGGGGCAAAGTCAACAACAATAACAACAACTTCTGCGAATGTTTCGCAGATGGGCGCAGCTTGCATTTGACTTGAATTTTGTTATTTTTCACGCAGCAACTCGAAATTGATACAAACCAGAAGCCACAATAATACAACCTACAATTTCGCCCTCAGTGTGTGTGTGTGTGTGTGTGTGTGTGCGCTTTAAGCAGTCGCTGTAGTTACCATGATTGTTATACAATGTTTCATCTGCAACATGTTGCGACGCCCTAAAGAATGTGTTTTAGATTATTGTATTTCCCTCTATGTCATTCTTGCCATTTTCATTTCCATCTTCTTTTTCTACTTTCTATTATTTCATTCCTAACTTTAACAACACTTGACATTTGGAAGGAATTCCTTCTTTAATTCACAGCCAAACCACGATGTCAAAAAGCTTTCGACTGTGTGATTGATTGCACAATAAATTGAAAATAATTCTAGCATTCATTTTGTAAGACAAAGTTTGATTTGGTTAATATTTACGTTAGCCTTGTGTGTACTAAATATTGCATTGCATTTGAATAATTGAAGGAAAAGTTTTTTAATAAATATGTGTTTTGTTTAGAACTGGTCAGGGTATCATAAAGTCGTTTGCTTCTAAAATTAATTGAATCTGCTTTATTGGAATGAAAATTAAATAGCTTTATTAATTAATATTTTTTTTGCATTTTAGTTCGTTGTATACTTGTAATTTTAATTATTAATTACTGGCAAATTAAAATATTTATTTAAAATAAATGTTTGTTTTTGCTTTAAGCTTTCACATTAACGTTTTTTTTTAACTAATTCCGAGGTGGCTTCAACCAAAACGTTTTGTGGTTGAATTGTTGCTTTTGTAGTGTAGCATACTTTGCGGCGCTGACACAGAATTTGCGAAAACACAAACACACGCATACATGCTTGAATATGCCAGATGTTTGTATGTGTGGCGTTTAGCTTGTATGTTTACTCATGTTGTTGTTGCTGCTGCTGCTGCTGTTGCTGCGACTGCTGAGCCATTGTTTCTCTCCATAATATTTATGTTATGGTTACAAGGTTTCGCCAGTTCACATTTGTGGCAAATTGTGTGTTGTAGGTGGCACACACACGTCTGTGGCTTCGTTCACTTCCTTTTACCGTCAAGAGCCCGGCAATTCAATGGCGGAAGTGCGGCATTTTGGGCCCAGCAAAAGACGCTTGTTTGCTAAAAGCTTTGCTTCTGCCAAAAATGCGAACGGAAAAAAATAAAGATGAAAAAAAATAACATAAAATGTTCACCATAAGTCAAGCAAATCGTTTGTTAATTGGCTGACATGTAGTACTCTTTTGGGTCCAATTTAAAAGTGGCCCCGAAGAAGGTCAAAGAAATACACACACTTTCCTGGTAATAAGTATGTTTTGGTTTTGACTTGTTTTCGGTTGCTGTGATTGATCGACAGATGCAGCGGAGCGGGAAACAATTATGGCAAGCACAGGCATATGTTTGTCCCGCTCTCTCTTACACACACTTGTTGTACCAAACAATGCGGAAGAAGGAGAATGGCAGAATGGGTACTGTAGTGCTGCCACACAGTGCTGCACTTTTTTAGTGCTGCCACTCAGTCGAAAAACGTTGAAATTCAAACTCTTTGTCAATTTTAATTACAAACCCTTTTAGGCGTCACACAATTATATGCGCCAAAAAAGAAAATTAAAGATAACAATTTTTTTCTTTTTTCAAAAATAATAATGATTAAATTGCCGCCCAGAGCCAAAGGAAAAAAGTGGGCAACAAAGTATGAAATTAACACGACACGCGTAAAAAAGAAAACTATTAAAAAGTGCCACTAAAAATTGCAATTTAATTAATGAAAATGCGTCGAGGATTGCAGACTGCAGACGGGTAAAATATGCGATAGGAAGCAGAAACAGAAAAAAAATAGAGAATAAAAAACGAGTTGGAGGAAAATGCAGTGAAAGATGTGTGTAGCGGGAAAAACGACAGCTGGCGTGGTAGGAGAAAAAAATAAGAAAAAATACAACTGAGGACGAAGAAAAAATAGCCGCAGTTTGGCGTGCTGCGTGAAAATGTGAAAATTAGTAGAAAACCAAATTTACCAAATTAGCAAGTTGTAAATTTTGCAGCTCGACGTTCAGTCGACAGCAAATTAATAAAGTTTCACGTTATTAGTGCAGTTTTCCCACTGCTCATTTTTCCCGACTGCGCCACATTGGCATTGGAAATGGCAACCATTTTGTTAGTTTTACCGACCCTCTCTCAGCCTCTTAGTCTGTCTGACTGTCTCTTCTGGCCACCCCATTTCTGTGATTCTCTGCAGCTAAAGAGTCGTGTGAATGCTTCTACTTTTGCCCAATTTAATTTCGCTTGTAGTTTTAAGCAGTCGGCACTGAAACTTTTTCCTAAATAACTTGGCCAAGTGAAGCTCCGTCTCAGCCTAAAAGAGAGTGGGGTGTGGGGTGCGCGGTGAGGAGTGAAGGGGAGCCATTTTTTCATTGTGCGTGTGTAAATTATATGCAAAACTTTTGGGGTCCACCAACTTTAAGTAGTCGACAGCTGGGACTTCTCCGTTTATTCTCGCGACGTTGCTTTAAATTATAGCACGGTTTTTCTTGTTTTTTTATTTTTGAATTTTATTATGCACACACATATACATAAATGCATACAAAGTGCACATAAACTTGGCAAGTGGAAGCATGGGCGTATGCATTTGACCAAATTCCTTCACGTTGTATCAATTGCTTGCAACTTTTCAAATCAGCTTTGTTCCTGTTGAATCCCCTGAATTTCCCCACAATAAAATGTTTTTGAAGAAAGTTACGACCCTTAGAAATCAATGCAATTAGCTCAGCACATTGTTACACCCTCGAGTGGAATTTAAGAGGAAAAGCGAAGAAGAATTCCCACATAATTAATGATTAATCAAAGCATTCGCACATTCTGCGTAGATCAGCAGCAAACAAAATTCATAAGTGCAAACTTTTTGCCCGCACAAAATGTTGAAACTATAAATTTGTAAGCCCCTTTCCGCTCCTTTGCCAGAATTTTGCTGCCTGCTTTACTGTTATTGCATTCAATTAGCCCGTCTCTAAGTTTCTGAGCCTTCTCCCTTGTACAGTTGGTACAGTTCGTACGGTTGATACGGTTGGCCCCATTTCGCTTCGGAATTCCTCACTTCATCGCACTTTGTGAACCGGACCAAAGTTGACCGACATAAATTTTATTAATTAGTGCACAATTTTGTTGTATACTTTGGCCGTTGCTGTACAACATTCCGAAGATTTGTTAATTTTGCTTTGCTCATTAGCAAATATATTTATGCAGGTTGCTTAAACTAAAAATTGCTTGAAATACCGATTTGAAGGAAATGAGAAAATATACCCATAAAGAATAGATTTAAACAGCACTTTAAAAGGCCAAGATTTATTTCTATTCGCTTTCCTTTCGTTTCGTCAATGGCAAACTTTTGGCCAAACTGCCAAATGGCTAAGAAGGATGAAAGAAACTCTGGAAAAGGGGATAAATCAATTGAAAATTATTAATGAATTATTTATAAGATAAGACCCAAACCCGAAAAGGACCTTCAATTCATCACATAGTGACAATCTTCGCAGGAAAAGTCACTAAAGCGTAGAAAGAACGCTCGACTTAAATATACACAGTAAGACTTTGATAGGCTCGACTGAAAGATACCTAGCGCCGAATTACTGTCAGGCGTATAAAAATAATTGCAGGGTATTTTATGAAGTCATACTGAAATAGCAACAGAAACAAAAATTGTACTGCGAAAAAAAATTACACTAGAGACCAATAAAACATGATTATTGCGGTCTAACTTCGCAGACGCTAGACAATAAGCTGCACTGGAAACGAAATCATTGATGGGGAGCACGAAAGGGCCAAGGGAAAGGAGAGAAAGGGAGATGCAGATAAGGAGCAAGCATGCCATAAATCAGTAGACGTAGATTGCCACAGAATGTTGAATGTATGGCACAGCTGCACAAGGTATTTAACACACTACACATGCGGAATATGCAACCGATGAGGCTGTTGCTTTAAACCAGTGTGGGATAATTGCAGAGAATCGCACTTAAAAGCCCAAGAGCTAAGCCAAATACAATAACAGCTTAAATGTGGGGTAATTGAAAAGTATTGTGTTCTGTTAATGCTGCTGTTGTTGTTGTTTGTTGTTTGTAGTTGGTTGTTGTACTTGAGTACTTTGCGTTGTGCATTAAACGCAATTTGAACTGTTAAAAGCGCACTTTTCACGCCATCGCCCTTTTTGCAGTAAACATAATTTGCATCGCTGTGAAATATTATGGCAGCAGCTAAAAGTATGCAATACAAATTTTTATTTCCCTACGAAAAACAACAACAACAACAAAAGGCTGAAAAGTCGAATTAGCGGTCAGAGCAAGTGCAAAAGAGAAGGATAGCATAAGAGGACGTACTTACCGTTACAGAATGGCCATTGCAGCACTTTCTGCTGCTGCTGCTGTTGCGTCTGCCTCTGTTCTTGTTGTTGCATTATGCTAAAAACTAACGCCATTATTATAATAACTGCTCGCAGTGTTGACGCCGCTCTGACGCTACACGACTGCCCCATTCTTCTTCTTCTCCTCCTTCTCCATGCTGTTAGAGCAGTCGCTGTTGTTGCGACGTCGACGTGGACGCTAACGTCGACTTCGCTAATATTACTTGCGTTACGTGCATTGTTGGCTGCGTCGTCGACGTCGACGTAGACGTCGCTGCAGTGCAAAGGCGCGCATAAATTTCTGTTTAAATTTTGTTGTTTTGTTTGCAGTTGCACTTCTCCCTCGTGTTGTTGTTGTGGTTGTTTGAGTTTTACAATAACTATTTCTGCAGGCATTCAGCTATAGTTATTAGTATCTGTCTATAGTTGAATTTTAGTTAACACTTTATTTAATTGATATTGTTGTCGCACTTGCACTTGTTTTTGTTGCCTTTTGAAACATTTGTTTGCTTTGTTCGCTGCTACTGTCGCTGACACTGCCTCTGCCGCTGTCATCAACGGCAGAAAGTGACGCCATTTGTTGATTTTTTTGCTCTTTTTATTCTCTTTTGCTTGTGACGAGAATGAACACTCTGTATACTGTGTATAATACACACTGTTGTTTTTGTTACTTTTGCTTCTCCAATGAAGTCTTTAGTTTACTTGCTGCTTAGACTTTTTTTATTCACTGTTGTTGTTGCTCCTGCTCCTGCTCCTTCTCCTGCACAGGCTGTCAAAAAAGAGAAGGCCAAAGAGAAATAAATTGTTGGCATTGTTGCTCTGCTCTGCTGCTCTTTTCACGTCAACACTTGCGGCTAAGACGTGCTCCACACAGACACTTTGTTATCGTAGTTGTTGTGCCGTAGTTTAGCATACCTAACCCCTGTCACTATTCTTTATTTTCCACTTTCCAGCCACTTTTACTTGACTCTTTTCTCTTTTCACATCTGCCGCTCACTCAAAAGCAACTTTCTCTCATTTCCTCTGCTAATTTAATTGAAATCGCGGCTGTATTCTCGACTAAAGCTGGATAGAAATTTCTAAACAGAGTTCACTACCCACTCCCCACTCCTCCGCTTATTCTGCAGTCTACTGTGTTTTGTGCTTGTTTGTTTTGGCCATGAGTAGGTTTTATTGTGTGGTTCGATGCTGTGTTGTTATCCCTTAATCCTTTAAATCCTTATCAGTTGCCAATCGCTTCCAAGTAAAAAGTTCCACACAAACAATGTGGCTTTCATGTTAGTTTTCCTTTTACCTATCGTTTTTTATTTCTGTATTCTACTCATTTATTTTATTTTTTTTTGTTTCATTTTACTCCCAGCTGATAACTTTTTTTGTTGTTGTTGTAATGCTGTGCAGTAAAGGTAAATGATTTATTATGTGAGTTTTGGACAAGTGCGGTTTATGGTGCGTCTGCGTTCTTGACGATTTATTGTGGTTTAATAACAATGCGAAACTCAATACTCAGCTTGTCAAATTTCAAATGAAAACTACTTCAAAACGTTTCTATAATTTTAATCTGTTGCTAATATGTGGCATAACATTTTTTATAAATAATTTAATAGCATTAAGTTATTTTAAAACAAAATAAAATATTTGTATTAAATTTCCTTTAATTTCCGTCAAGTAATCTATTTTTACAGTCTGGCAACTCCATAAATGTACATAACTGAACTGCTTGCTTGCTGCATCTGCTTGTCTCGCTTTCTCCTACAGCATAGTTCTGCTATCTGACACCAAGAGCAGATCTAAGGAAGAAACCCAAAGGGAAGAGGAAAGAGAGAGGCCATGAAGCAGATCAGTATCAAGCTAAAAACAAAAACAACTGTGTGTGTCAATAAAAGCTAAAATCTTGGCTGTGAATCTGCGGAGATGCAGGCAATCTTTGGCTTAAATATATGTACATAGGCGGCGTTTTATTAACCTCGTGCGTGGGACTAAATATACGCATAATTGTGCCCCTCTGAAGCTGAATCCTGTAAAGCACCTATGAGGACCTTATGCCTAAGCAGCTTGACAGCGGGAATAGAATGCTTGCCGGAATTCCTTCATATTTTTATGGAGTTCACTCGGATGTCAACATGTGCGTGTGTGTGTGTGTGATTACTGAGTGTGTGTGCTGAGGTCGCGTGTGTCATAGAGTGTGTTTACAGAGCTTTTAACAGGCGCGTGTTTATGAATTATTAGGTACAAGAACAGCACACACTTACACGCTTACACACACACGCAAGCAAGCTACTAAAATACGCATACTAAATGTTAAGCATATGATTAGCAGTTGTTGTTTAATTTGTCAAAGCGAATTACAGTCGACGGCATAACTATTTTGACAAAATAAATGTTAAGCAAATATGTGCATAACTTTTATAAATGACCACACAATAAAATAAACAAATTGTGGTGAGAAATATTGATTATTTAACGTTTTTTGAAAGTAACGAAAATTTTTCAAAATTAATATTAACAATAAAAAATTCAATTTTCCGAAAAGCACGGTGGCAAAAGTATTTTGACAATAGTTTTATATGAACCAAAATAACAAAAAACTTAAGTTTAAATATAGTGTTTCTTATTTTTAGTAAAAAATATATCCTCCCTTAGCACTTATAACTTTTTGTAAGCGTCTGGGAACTGACTCAACCAAGTTATGGATATAATCCAGCGGTACACTAATCCAGAGCGCTTCAATCTCCGAAATTGTGTCCTCGCGTGTCCTTTGTAAATCAGCACACCGCTTTTGTTTAATATAAGCCCACAAATTTTCAATTATATTTAAATCGGGGCTTTGGGGTGGCCAATCTAGGATGCTAACTCCAATTTCATTAAAAAAATTTGTTATCATTTTTGCCTTATGGCAAGGAGCATTGTCCTGCTGAAAAATAAATGACTCTCCAATCAATTTATCTCCTGAAGGAAATGCATAACTCTTTAGGACCTCCAAATATTTGTGTTTGGTCATCATTCCATCGACAGGTACAAAGTCTCCTACGCCGTTATAGGCAACGCATCCCCAAAACATGACTGAGCCACCTCCGTGGCGCACTCTTTCACACGTCGGGACTCTTTTTTTATGTGTAACTTTTGGCATTCTGACAAAAACTTTTTTTTTGAGCAGTGGAAATTAAATGAGCTTTCATCACTCCATAAAACATGTTGCCAAAACGATACAGGCTTGTCAACATATTTTTTGGCAAATTCAAGCCTTTTGAGTTTATTCCTTGCACTAATTTGGGGAATTGTTCTAGCTACATATGTTCCGTAGTCTGCTTCCTTAAGGCGCCTTCGAACCGACCTTTCACTAATAATTGTGCTTGAAGTATCAGCAAGCTCCCGGGCTACTGTTTTGGGTGTCACTAATGGGTTTATTTTAAACTGGCGCACAATTAACCGATCTGCTTCCTCGGTTGTCTTGCGAGGTCTGCCACATCGCGCCAGATTTTTGATACTGTGGAATTTTTTAAATTTGTTTATTTGGTAATAAACAGTTTGGCGAGAAACTTTGTATAATTTACTGATATTTTCTACGGAAATACCAGAGTTATACTTCTCCACCATCTGACACTTCACCATGTCGCTTAATTCACTTGTTTTCACCATAATTGAGCAAAACGAAAAAAGCAAAACTGATCTGTTATCTCTTCAAATAAATTAATGAACATTAATAATCCCACGGGATGTGTGTAAAAAGTCAGTAGCAGACAAATAAAGACTAAATATTGAGAATGTCAAAATACTTTTGTCCACCTATTAACAGCTAGCGAAAGACAGTAAAGCGAAAACTAAGAAAATGCAATGAGCAATTAAGAAAAAAAATTTGCATTTTGCTTTATGCTTTCGCAATCTATGCTTTGACAATAAACTAAGAACCGTTAGGTCTGCGAGTTCATCGAAACAAAACGGAAAACAGAGCAACGAGGTTTGTCAAAATAGTTATGCCGTCGACTGTATATGTATGCAATTGAATTATTTATATATTAATATGAAAAGCTAGCCAGAAACTAAGTACGTCTACACTGAAAGAAAAAAGTCAAGTGTTTAGCACTTGTAGCCCACAATTTTCGACTTGGTCTTGGCTCTTTGAATTGCTAAGAAATCGATTCTTAGGAAACTAAAAGTAAGCTGCGACATTTTTAGCAAGTAACTAACTAAATAAATAATCCTGAAATATTTTATTTAAGTTAATATTAAGCATTATAATAAGACTTGTCTACTATGAACACAGTTAAGGATTGGTTTGATGAAGAAATCCTCAGTGCTTTTCTATGCTTAATATTTTTAAAATCATGTCATTTTATTTATTTGTACAATATTTTAATTGTAAATAATTTTACAAATTTTCTTGCGTATTAATTTTTTTCTCTGTATTTTAGCATAGCTATTTATTAGTTTACGTTGCTTTTAGTTAATTCCAGAGCCAGAGCGGGCTAATTCGGATTGTGGACTCTGGAATGTGTGAATTGCATACTGAAGTGACTGGGAACTTACAGTCCATTAACCGTTAACTTGTTTGCCAAACTTGGCTGCAAGGCAACCAAATTAAAGCCTTGGGAGCACATCACCCAAATGAAAAAAAAAACACACTGCATTACATTATTTATTTACCCGCCAGCAACCTTGAGAGACCCTTTACATATTTCACACTCACACTCGCATACACAAACACACACACACACAAGTATGTGTGTACATGTTTTTACTTATAAATCGCTCTGTTATTCTTTTGAAGTCTGCGTTATTTCAACTCTCAAGTTAGCTTTTAAAACTTTCACTTTTATCGTTACATTTTCGACCAAAGTTGATTGATTTTGTGGCTCAACCCAAAAGTTTATTCAAATTATGTCAAGCAGACGCTTTTAGCCAGAATTAGCCATTAAACAATTCTGTTTTAAGAACTCGTCTTAAATGGATTGGTGTCTTGAAAATACTTTAGAAACATGTAAACTATTTTTCTTGAGTGTAAAGCAAACTTCAGCGGTTCTCTGTTATACGCATGTATAACACTTACAGGCTGAGTAGCCATCAGCTGTCATACACATAATCCGTAAAAGCAACTGTATACAGCCATCTCTTTTGCACCTTAAGCACCTGCATAAACTTAAGAAAGTCTTTTGTAAATCGTCTGCAGTAAATATGGCCAACGTTTTGCGGCAGGTAAATTGCTCGAGTAATTCGAGTAATCGGCATAATTTTGGTCCAACTCTGACACACTAAACTTGTCCCAAATGTTCGGCTTAAACATAACGGCACATAAATCACACGATTGGCAGCGAACAAATAAATTCCCAACGTTCAACTATTTGATGGACAGTGTGGAGGGGCGAGGCGAGTGGTGATTGGTGGTTCGCAGACTGTGACATGTGAACAGTGGACAGTGGACAATGGACTGAGAACCACTGTTCGGTTATTATTTTGACGCACGAGTGAGTGAATGAGTGAGTATGGGAGTGGGGGAGTGAGTGAGATGGAATGATACTTTAATTTCATGGTTAATCTGTTACAAATGTCAGCTGTCAATTGTTTGTGTACCCACTACTGTTTAGACCCTGTATAAGATGTGTTTTGCGGTTTGATCTCATAAAGTATATATATATATATATATAAATATATTCTTGGAACTCAGAGCCTACAGGTCCATAGCCTAAAAATGTAATTAAAGTTTTGCGATTTGTTGGGCATCTTCACTTTGTATAATTATTTAACATGGAAACTTCTAGAATTATCCTAACTAATGACGAAATTTTAATATAATTAAGAAACCATATTACATTGCTTCATCAGTACTTATCGATCAGAATCTGCATTTAATATAGAAATAGTTGTTATTATCTTAACACTTCTATAAGATTCTCAGATAGATTGACTGTTTATTGCTAATGAGCATTAATAGCCGAAGTGAGACTGCCTCGTCAGTCTATGTAAACGACAACACTCTGGGCATATAACTGTTGGAGCCAGCCCATTTTAGCTGCACGCAGATCAAGCAAGTGTTTATTGGGACACTTTAAACGCTCTTTCGGCAATGCAGAACAAAACAAAACTCTTGAAAACAGCATTGGATACATTAAGAAATCACAAACAAACTCACATAATAAAATAAGTGATTGTGTTTCTTACACTCCTTAAATTCAGTTGGCGTTAAAAACTTTATTACATAGTAATAAATTGTTCGTTAAATTTGTTGTTATAAAATCTGCCACATAAATGTCATACAGGGTGCTTTACAGTCACCACCATCAACCGCATTAATTCCCACTAGCTTTATTTATTTCAACATTTTGTTCGCTAATTGTTGAGGCACTTTCTATGCTCAAATTCTTGCATAATTCTTCCTCTTCTTCTTGTTCAATTGGCAAATTGCAATGCAGATTTCAATTTGTGTTGACATTCGACACAAATTGTTGTTGTCGCGTTCATTTGATTGAGCGGCACACTGATGAGTGTGAGGCAGTGTTTGTGGCATGCAACGCACGAAGACACAACACACGCAATTGACAATCGAGAAATACCACGATTCATGAATATTGAAATTTCTATTGTTGTTATTGCAGTCAGGTGTGCACTTTGAATTTTCCTCGTTATCACACACATACATATACACACTAAGGTAGAGTTTCAGGCCGTACTCTGCTTATTACGAACTGTTTTCGCGTCCTGCCTCAACTTGTTTTAGATTACGGTTTTACGCAAAAACCAACTCGCATTTACCGACACTTTTTGGACGCGTGAGAATCAACTGAAACTGGCTTTGGTGTTGACGACAAACCGTTAGGCACTTGTCGTGTCGCACTTCCGCTGCGCTGGAATTCCGTTAGGTTACTGCTTGCTTGGTACACTTCTTGCCTGCGATGCCAGCCACAGACAATTGACGTCGACTTCGACGTTGACAGCAACAGCAACAGCAACAAGCTAAGCTAGCTTTTCCCCCAAGTCGTTTGCAATTCGCCGCAACTCCGAATAAATGTCAGTTGAGCTTTGTCGAAGGGATGAAAGCGCTAACAGCGGCTAAAGCTGTTAAGTCAGAAATTACCCATGTTAATAGTTGTCTCCACTAAGTGTCGTCACTGTTAAACGCTTGTTGATTAAGCTTAACAGACAGTTTGCAGTTTGTCTCATTGAATGCATTTAACAGCACCGCTGCAGTGAAAATCCCTGCTGTTATTCAGGCACTGCTACTGAAGCGCTTTAAGTGTGGTGTTATTAACAGCGCTGCTGTTACGATGTGTACCAAATAACATGTTCTAAAAGTACCTTTCTTACCCCTAGTTTTACAGAAGGTGTTGCTGCTGTTAATGGCAGACGGTACACTGTTTAAAGTGTACACATTTTAATATATTTGTACAACATTCAGTCTGTTGACAAATATGGTACTAGGGTGAATGAAGCTATTCTTTGCATTCAATAATTACAACCATTATAATATTTAAATTACTTTAGAGAATTTAAACAAAAGTTAATTACTCAAAATTTATTAAGTTTAATTATTGACATGTTTGTCTCTCCTATGTTGGGCATTCCGTAGTCGAGTACCTATTGTTTTGTATGTAAACTATGTAAACCGAACTGAATTTAGCGTTGTTTTTAAATAAATTGGCTAACTTCAGTGTTTTCTCGTCCTTTTTACACACCGCTAAATATTTCTTGTTCACTTTTTAGAGACCAAAAAATAGTGTGGAAATTAGTCAACCTAAAGCAAACAGCGTGAAAAGCCGAGCTAGCAAGTCAGAGTCAGAGTAACAGTCACAGTCACAGCTGTAGTGTCTGTAACAGTTACAGTAACTATGACAACAGCAGCTGAAACGTGAAAATGACTAAATTTTAACAATTTTACTTGACGAATTTTTGTTTGGCTTTCAATTTTTAGGGTATATCAAGCAAAGTTATAGCACTTAAAGATACCCCTTAAAAACATATATATAAAATGATTGTTCAAATCGAAACTATTACAAAAAGTGCTACAACTTTCCATTTATAATCTTTCCATCTATAATCTTATACCCCTTATTTGCAGTTTGTTATGTAGAGGATATGATAAGCGGGAACTCTGCAGAAAAGTGCCACGAAATTTATTCAGTCGGCGTCGAAGTTCATTTGAGTGTCATAAATCAGTTGCCCACGCCAAATCGCAGCCGGTTAGACTTGGAAAGGGGAGCAGAATTTGGAGCCAGAGTCGGAGTTGGAAATGGGATTCGGAATTGGATTGGGATTGAGATTAAGAGTGGGAATGGGATCGGGGATCGGGGAATGGGGAATGGGATTGGAGAATGGGTGTAGGATAAGATTGAAGACGATGGTAAAATGGGTGGACATATAAACGACAATTTTGACTATTTGACTGCTGTTGCACGTACGTTGAAACTTGCAACTTGGTCACGATTCAATGCCAATGACATGGCGACATCGCAGTCATGACATATTTCTGCATTTCTGTAGAGACAAATATTTTTCCAAAATGGCTGGGAGTGAGAAACTTATTTCGGGAAATCCCGTTGAGCACTCGCAAAAAAAAAAAAAGTGGGGAATCCCAAAGAGGAAAAAAGAAAGCAAAAAGAAACAAAATGGAAGCAAATCGCTCAACGATTTTAAAAAAAATTTTTGGTTACAAATCAATTTCAATAGCTGTAAGAAACTCTGAACAGCTAAAGGAGAGAACAAGGAGGTCTAAGTGGTTAGAAAAGGAAGTTAACGATGTAACGAAGGTATAAAAGGCAAGTAAATGCTGCTTATTTAATCAAATTGGTGGTAGGAAAACTCAAGGAAGAGGAGTGAATAATTTTCTGAAGTGTTCAAACAACCGAGTGTCCATTTAACAGGTAAGAGATACTAATGCAAACATTTGCTTACATATTTAATACTATGTGGGTAACTAATTTAAGTTGTAAGCAAAATTTTATTTTTTAACATAATATGATTTTAATTGTTTTCACATTTAACTTTTATATGGGTAATTTTTATACAATTTTATTTATTTTTTATTAACTCGATCATCGGGGCCGGATAAATATTAAGAGTTAAAAAACCTTTGAAACTTACCCCAAGTAGCTTTGTAATTGTAATAAGACTCTTTATTGTATATAGACTCATACATATACCGTGTAAAAATCAAAGTTCGCCAAAGAGGGTATTCTGCAGCTAAAAAAAATATTACAAAATTAATATTTCATATATATAAAATAAAAACTTTAATAACAATTCTTTATTAAGCAAATAATTAAGTGATTAACTGTGTAGAAAAGTTAACAGCATTACTGTCGCCATCTAGCGGTTGGCTTTTTTTATGTCAGTGGATTCAATAAGCACGGGCGAATTCGTGCTGTTAAACATGGTTATTAGTCTTAAGAGAAATAAATCTAATTGATAAAAAGAGTATATTTTTAACAGTAAAAATAATTATTAAATTTCTTACACAGAGCATCTTTTAGTCTATCACACAAATTAACTGGCAACCAAAATTACAAATATTCAAAAAATCGGACCACAATAACACCCACAAAAGTATTCATTTGGTCTGCTTAACCTTTGCCCCAACCCACTTTTATCCGCCCCCACCCACGGTTGGCCCTGCGGCCTTGTTTCCACACACAACTAGACGAAAATGAGGAAAAAGAAACAAAGAGAGAATCAGGGAGAAGGCGAAGAGCTGTTGTTGCAAATGAAGTACTAAATCCGCAAGTGTCAAGCACAGGAAGGAAACAGGAGCAAAGTGTGCAAAGGGGAGAGAGAAAGACGGCAGCTGTAAACGGCTTTTTTGCAAGTATCTATTTCTCTACTCTTCACTCCTCTTCTCTGCTCTCCTCTTCTCTGCTCGTTTCTCTTTTTTCTTTTTATATATAAACCATTTTTGGTGAGCTTAATTTTTTTGCCTGTTTTGTTTTGTTTACATTGCGGGCACATTTGTTGCGGATGTGAATGCGCCTAACCCATTTGCATTTGCATAACCAAAACAAGAAAAGAAGCTACTGTTGAGCACACCACACTGCAGTTTACCCTGTGTCATTAAAATGGTATCTACAACTTTTTTATTTAAGAATGTATATTTACGAAACATGCAGAATGGCTTTGTACAGTAAAACCTCTGTTAACAAACATCGCTCCTCTTTCGCGCATATTTCGAAACCCTGACTGTAAAAAAGAGTTGAGGAATCTATTAAGTTTGTCAGAAGCGATATGTGTGTAACAGGCAGAAGGAGCCGTGGCCGACCCCATAGAGTATATATTCTTGATCAGCATCAACAGTCCAAACGATGTAGCAATCTCAGACTCGGATCTCAGAGACTTAAAGAGCTAAAGCCACCACATTTGGAATGAAAGTACGTCTATAGTGTACGCAGATCAAGTGTCTTTAAATTGGTGCCACGCCCCCTGCAAACCCCGCAAATTGTAAAAACCATTTTCATATCATTAACTTGGAAACTACTAAAAAATAGTGTCTAAATTTACCATAATGTGTATGGTATCATGACAACTGTCCAAGTTCCGGACAACTAAAGCCTATAGCTGTCATAGAACAAATCGGTCGAAAGTGGCTTATTTGTATGCTTGATTTTAGCCAAAATGAAGCTGCTCTTAAATCAGTCCCTAAAGAAGTCAAAAATTGAATATGTTAGACAAATTATGAAATACTTGATTAATGTACTAAGATCTAAGAGTTAATTTAAATACAGATATTCTTAATTGTTTCTTTTAGAAGAGTTAAAAGAATTTTAAGCTTTAACTTTCGTTAACAATTTATTTTAAAACAGATCAATTTGGATGCTTTCAGCTCTCATTTTCCTCGATAGACAACTTTGACTAGTATATAACATTCAGAAGCCTTTATTTCTTTGGTACAGGGTATAACAACTAAAACAGCGACGCGATGTTTCCATTTAACCCACTGAGCTCGTTTCCAGTCGCCCAGAAAAAAAAGGGAAAACAAAAACAAAACCACGACAAGGATACGCATTCGACCGTCAAGGATGAGGCAGGTGTGTTGACTCAGAGGCGAGTGTGTGTAGGAGCCAGTTTACACCTGGCAATGAACAGAACAGCGAATGAAGCTGCCTCTGTTTCCGCACTTGCTATTTCCTCTCCACTCTTTCCTTTGCCTCTTCCTTTTTCTCTTCACCCTTCACCCATCCTACATCTCCGCCTCTGCCCGCTTCCTAATTCTGGCTTGTTAGCACAACAAACGAAATATTTGTTTGCGGAAATCATCAGCATCATCATCGTGTCCGTTATGAGTCTAGTTTACGTAGCTACGAGTCCTTCTCCGGGCAATGACTTGGTCCTGCCGTTGGTTCTCAGCGGGAAGCAGCTCATGTGTTTTTACCATTTCCACTCATTCCTCTTCACTTTCTATTTTCTTTATAAACCATTTTCTTTGATATTTTTATTGGTGGTTTTAATCACATTTGTGTGGGTTTGTTGTACATACAGTACCCACTGCTATTTTACAATTTTTATTAAATTATGGCTCAAATAAATACGTAATTTTAAACTCCTTTTTTACGGTTTTTGAAAAATTGCTTATATTTTAATAATACAATAAGTCCTGAATATTCTCAAAAAATGTTAGACCGATCGGAATAAAATTGTAAAAGATAAAGCCTTTGTAAGTTCCGCTCATTATTTTACTTAAGTTTAAACTGCAATAATTTTTGAATTGAGCTATTAAAATCTTTGAGAGGAATTAAGCATAGACTTGGAGTTAATCTAAACTCACATTAGGTTTTAAGACTAACAATATAATACATAAATTGTATTAAGTTAATGCTATTAAAATATTAGCAGTATTATATTTATTTTTATTCATTTAAACTAGTGACTGTGTTTAATTATTTTATCAGCGAATCAAAAGCAAACAAAAAACTTAAAATAGGAAGCAAGATATTTGGCTTAGTTCCAATTTATTAATTATTGGCTTTTTTAAGGCTTGAAAATATATTAAGAAATGTAATGAACAAGCTACAAATAAAATAGATTATTAATCGTTGAACAACAGTGATTTTCCCTGTACCAAACTGCTATAAAGTTGAGCTGCAAAGCGCTTAACTGTGAACCGTTTGTATTGTGGCCTAGTCGAGGGTGTTTGTGGCTACGAATTGCTGCTGTCTCTAGGGCAGGCAAGCAGAGTGGCAGCAGCTGGTCAACATGAGTAATTTCCAACCAAATGTAAATCGGTAAGTTATTCAAAGGTGGAAATTGATTCGAGTTTTTAGTAGAGAAAACTTTCAATGGAAAACAAAATTTATCAGATATTTTTGCTACTTGTCATTGAACGTTTGTAACGATATGGGGCATTATTTGTGAAATTCAGACATCCGTATTCGTAGTTTACGAAACTTCCCTCGCACAGCACTAACAAGCAGTAGGAGTGTGAGGAGGGGTCTGTGTGTGTGTCACATGTATAGGAGTGTCTGCTAATAAGCTTGTCGCTCTAATCAGTGTGCAATAAGTCAAAGTCCAAGAAGAGCCAAACCAAAAGGAAGCGGAGGGAATGGAAATGGCGTGGGTCAAGCAGGGGGCGTTGTTAGATATTTTAGCCAAAAACTAAGGGAAAACAAGTAGAGAACGCAAATTGCCAATTATGGCAAAGAAAGTGCACGCATTTGCTTATTTATGGCACGAACGATTGTTTGATATATTTATGACAATCTTTCTCCCTCTCCTTCTTTCTCCCTTAGCCTCTCTCTCACTCTCTTTCACACACATGCTGCCTTAGGGATGGCAATGGGCCGTGTTGTGTTGTGACAAACTCGTGACTCATAATGCCATATGTTCTAGTTATAATCGCTTATAAATAATTTTCAATGTTTACTTATACTTTATTTAAAAGTTTAAAAGGCTTTCTTTCTGACGAATTCTTAATACACCTAATGTGGGGTTGGTAGTGGGCGTTGTAAAAAATGTTAAATGAACTACTTCTGTGTAAACTAAAGATGTGTTTTCGCTCCACAGTCACCGGACAGACAGTCATTTCTATATTGACTCGACTGTTGATACTGATCAATATATAAGAATATATATATACTTTATGGGGTTGGAACCGCCTCCTTCTGCCTGTTACGCACTTTTCGGTTCTGACTCTCTTTGAGACCGGGTCAAAGAGAAAAGCGTTATGCGAGCTCGTGCTTCTTCTTGTGCTAAATTTCGGTCTGAAGTCTCAAGTCGTGACTCCACGCTCTCACCCTCTTTCTTGCAGTCTATGTCGCTGTCTAACTACCTGTAACGTATAACTCTGGTCAAAAGGATGAGAGCTTGAAATTGTTGTACTACGTGCCTTTGCCAAATTTAATGTGGCTTGGCATGACAACAATTTATGTGCCTCCAAACTCGGGATAAGGCCAAAAAGGGGAAAGAAGTCCAAACGGCAGCCTTCCAGCATATGCATGCAAAAAAAATAACGCAAAAGCGAAAGCAAGAAATGTGAATCCCCCTCAGAGAGAGGAGGCAAAGGGTGAGGGGTGTGGGAAGGAGGCAGCTTCAGAATCAGAGTCGGTGCTAGGCTTAATGGGGAATAATATTTTTTGTGTTGGTTCGAACTGGCAGTTTATAAGCATTTAAGCAGCTTAACTCGCCGCCTGACTTATCGCATTGTCATCAATTTGGTTAAGTAGATTCCGCCAGCACACTGGCAGAGAGGCAGAGAGAGAGAGAGTAATGGAGGGTAACAGAGTGAGAGGGAGTAGCTCCAAAAATGTCGGTAGTATTTTTATTACAGGACTTGCGACATTGGAAAGTTGATTGAAAATTTGCACGCTCCATTGAGCGTCGGGAAGGACATCTAATTATTGCATTGATTGAAAATTTCGCTATAGCAAACGAAACTGAAATGGAAATATCTCCCTATCTCTTTCACTCTCTCTCTCCCTCTCTCTCTCTCTCTCTCTCTGTATAAAAAAGAACTGTTGTCAGCATCGACTCGTGCTTACATAATCAATCACGTTTTATCAAGGATAATTGTTTGGCGCGATTCCTTCGCGTTGCATAAATTGAGTTGCTTCCTTGGAATGAGCTTTATTTTTGGGTACACAGCAGTACAGTACACAGGGTTGAAGGGGTAGTGGGAGGAACTTGAGCAGGGCCACCCCGTAGTTGATTCAATATCATTTTCAATGCTTATTATTTGCGCTCAATTGCCTTTGTATGCTTTGCTATGTACCACATAAACTCTATTATTATTCGCGAATGTTAAACAAACACTTTTGACAGACAATACACCGCGTTCGCATTGAATTCCAAGTACAAATATAAATCCAAACTCATGCAAATATTATATACAAACACGTACTTAAGTCAAAAACTTAGTCCAAGTGCCGCGCTTAATAAAAGATTAAATGGCTAAAATATTTCAGATGACAAACATTGGAGCATTACCCTATAATACAATAGTAGGGAAAACTAAGTAATAATAAAGTCTTTAAATAAAATATAAAAAGTGGTTAGAACAGAAACTGACTGTGACTCCATCTAAAGTTTTTAGTTTGCATGCGAAGAAGTCCGTGTGATTTAAATGTAGAAATATAATATAATAAATATACATATATAAAAATTTATTTTAAACTATTAAATAGTTATAGGGGTATATTATTATTATTTTTAATAAAATAATTAAAATGTTTTAAAATAAATTTAATTTAATCTAATTAATTTTTTTTTAGCTTATAATTAGCATTTAACTCAACGGGCAATTAGCTTTTATTTCAATATTTAGCATTGTTTATTTATTACTTTAACGTTACAAATTCAAAAAGTAAATAATATTCTTGTCTATTTTATGGACAGAAAGAGAAAAATTCATAATAACAAAAGGAACAAACTTGAATTAACTATTGTTAATGCTCTAAAAATACTGTATTCTAACTGTATGTTTAATGTGCTGTAAATTAAGAAACAATCTTTTTTAACAATTTTTGCTTTTAAAATTAAATTTATTGTTATATTTAGTGACATTAAATTTAATTGCAAAAGCTATTTAAGTTAAATAAAATCAAATTTCATTCATAATTTAAAATAAAATTTTGCTTCGCACTTTTTCAATTTCGGTAGAAATGCCGTATTAAAAGTGTCATTTAAATGTGCACAAAATTAATTTTTAACCACGCTGTCTACAGGGTAGTTGCTAATTGACCATACTTGTTAGTCATTTACAGTCGTGTGTGTTGCACATTTTAACTTGCATGCGCCAATATAAAGTCTTAACGGTAGAACTATTATGCAAATAGCTGCAAAATACAAAAACACCTCCGGGGATTGAACTAACAAACAGTCTCCACTCAACACCCATTATGAGCAACACTCTCTTCCTCTCCCTCTCCTTTCGCATTTGCTCTCACTTTCAATCTTACTCCCACACAAGCAACTACTTAACCAGCAATTGACACTCACACATACTCATACTCACATCCATATGCTCCCATACACACGCACACACAGGCATACACAGGATCGTCTGTAAATTGTGCTATGCACATAAAAAAAAGTGTTCAACAATAAGCAATAAGGGATTCTGGTTCAGACTCAGATTCAGTTTCAGATTTAGAATTAGCCTTAATATTGGCATAGGATGTGGATACGGAATCGGAAATATCGACACATTTGCTTACTTGAGGTTTTGTTTGTTGAATTGAAATTGCTTAATTTACCAGATAATATACCCCACAGAACACACACACGCACACAGTTAGACACAAAAACAACTGTCGCAAATAAACGTAATTAGCTTGCTTATTTTTGTTTTTTTTCCCTTTTGCTTGGTCACTGCTTCTGCTATCTTTCGACTCCCTCACTCTTACATTGACTATTTGCTTGCAATTTACGGTTACTGTTTGCACTGCGAGTTTACCTTCTCTTAAACTTATTTCTTCGTTCCTTCCTTCCATTTCGGTGTATTGTTTTATTTTCACTTGTAGTTTAGTCAATCAGTATACCAGAAAACAAATTGACCTTTGCTAAAAATCCACTTTTGGATGGGATAAAAATATGTATGCATCGATAATGTCATACTTAAATAAGTATGCAAGTTCAATAAATATGTAAGTATGTTAATCTTGTCAGGTCAAGATTTAAGCTTAAATGATTCAAGAGTAAGAAATTTAAAAAATTTACGTTGAATACTTGATTTAAACACAAAATTGTTTATATAAAATTAAATGTGTGTTACATTCTTGCTTTTATTTTAATTTTAACTTCATTATATTTTATATCTTACACATGTTTTTTAAGTATTCTAGCTTCCGACCCTATACTGTGCAGATTTACCCAAACAAATTAGCAAGATTCGAAAGATTTGTTCTATAGAAGAAATAGGATATTGTTGTCCGTACCCAATCAATCTTTCTGAAGATAGGTAAAATCATGATATACACATATTATTCGAGTTTCGTTGCGATCGCTTCACTAACACTACGTATCATGTAAATTATCAATTTGTCTTATTATCCGATTTGTCCTATGGGAGCGATAGACTGTAGTAATGTACTCCTTTTTAATGTGCGATGTCTTTAAAATATATCTAATGATCTCTGCAGTTAAAATGTTGAAAAGCAAATATGTAACTAATCAATTTATCAATCAATCACCTTATTTCTTTAAGAACATCCAGGATTAACCCATTTCCGACGTCGTATACAATCATCTTGGGCCAAAACCCAACATTATATTTACAATATAAATTTAGTTTAATTTTTGCTTTTGCACAACTTGTAAATTTTAAAGGACAACATGCAAAAATAAATAAAAATTGTAGTAAATGGATCTGCAAATGTTAGGCAAGAACATTTTCCAAGCACATTCACTAGAAAATGTTTCGATTTACTATTTTTTATCGAATTTGACAACACGCATATCGTCGGCAACCGTCTCCAGGTCTTCTGGGTCACGGCGGAAGCGATAGGTGCCAATGTCCTTCGACGCCGACTCTGGTAGCTTCACCTTGATGCCCTTGTACTCGAATTGACCCTCTCGGGTCTCGGGTACCTCCAGCATATGCTGCCTCTTGTACTCGATGTCATTGCCAATGTCCATGGGCTGTCCGCCGGGATTCTGAACTGTTGGACCTTCATCATCGAAAGCGTTCTTCCATCCATCTATTTCAATGGGCACAATCGGCATTCCATCTTTGTCTAGAATGCTCATACTTTCCCCATCTAAAGTAGGTGACTCCGATGACGATGTTGGTGGTGGTATGGCATCTGGTTCAGTTACTGTTTCCGAGGATTCCGCAGACACGGGGGAAAACGCAGTATTCTCTAGCGATACAAGGAAATTACGAGAAAACTCCACGTCCCCTTTGGCGAGATCCTGAATGTTTATATCGGATACAGTGACTTCTCCTAACGGAGAATCCGGCGTCTTGGCCCGGTACTTTGGACTGATACTGAGATTGGCTCTGAATGTGTAGCTCGAGTAGATAATTCTGGACATTAACATATTTTTACGCAGCATGCACAAATTACGAAACATTTTGACGTTGTCGTTCGACTTTTCTCACAATTAAAAATCACAGGGACACACGAAATACACAAAATAAGAAATTATAAGTTTTAAATTTGTTACTTTGTTGTTTGTTGACTGAGCTAATGATGTACCGAAAGTTGCGACTAATATGAGTTTGTTTCAATCAAGCAAACAACTGACAGCGAAAAGTTCCTAAAATTTCAGCGACTACTTGTGTCGGCTAAAACATACAGACTGAATTTTTAAGTTTTTAACTACAAAACGATACGTTCCAAGAAGCTAAATGTTGTTTCATATGTAGAAAAGTTAACACATCATCAAAATAGTGAAATATTTATATATCACAGGGATAACTATTTTCTACCCTCCATGTAATGTTTGCTTTAGTTTCATTGACTCCAAAAATATTTATTCATGTTTGATATGTACATATGTAGTTACTACATAACACACTGAACATATGCATTTTTCTATATATATTGTCAAGCGCGACAACTTAAAGCAGTGGTGGGCACATGGTCTTCTTGTCTAGAGGACTCTCGAGTGCCAGGCGCAGTCATGTTATTTATGTTCATTGCTGGTCATCTGTAAAATCTTAAAATATGCGACGCCGTTGACATGAATCTTTCGAAGCTAACACCGGTCGCAATATAGCATATATCCAAGTCAGATAAATCTACCGCTGCTTAAAGGATATTTGCATAATGGACTTTTAAGCAGTGATGCCCACAGATACAGTAACAAACAGTGTACGTGATGTTGTTAACAGTAATATAAGTACCTGTACTAAGATTAAGTTAGGAAAACTTTAGTTAGGTCTAAAACAGAGTATATATGTAGTTGGCATAGAAACATTCGTTGTGATGTACATACATCTAACAGTTTGTGCTGATCAAGTACCTATATAACTGGCTAGGATTACTAATGACATCTAAAAACTTCCGTAGAACCAGTTGGTTTAGACTCAGTAATTAGTATGCGGAAACAGTTCTGCTTATTAAAATCTCATGACTAAAATCACACATGGTTTGTGAGTTCTGGCCAAATTCAGATAGATTTTGATGATTATATTATTTAGCCATCATACGCTCTATTAGCTTATTATTTATTATTAGTGCCGAAAACGTTCAATTATTGCTCTATATAAAATCACGAGTTCAAAATTTGACAACCTGCAAAACAAAACCAACTGAGCGGACAACACTGGGGAGCCAGAGACACTGGCAGTGACGCTAGCAGAGTCAGAGTCAGCACTCGAGCTGATAGATACAAAAGCTTTTTGGGCACCACTGCTTTAATTGACTGAGTTAAGTGAAAGATACAAAAATGTGATTTTACCTTGCTGGATATGATTAACGCTTTCGTTTGGCAGTGCCTCCAGTTGATCCGGACGGTGCCTTGCGCTTTCCAGTTGTCTTTTTTAAGGGCTTTTCATCGTCATCATCGTCTTCCTGCTTGCCGGTGCGAACCTCACGATTCACTTTGTAGGCTGCACTCATGCGTTTGATGTTCTCCTTGTGCACAATGTCGTGGTTGACAATGCGATGGGGATAATTGACACCGAGAACACAGCCATACTCCCGCTGTGCGCTTAAAGTAGCCTTCCAGGGCTCAAAGATGCAATCCTTGGGGTACTTGGCCAACTCTGGAACATATTTTCTTATGTATGCCCCCGTGGGATCTGTTTTCTTGCCAAATGCCACCGGACTATAGACACGAAAGTATTGATGAAAGAAAGCCGAAGCCGAAAGCCACATCCAATTGCCGGCATTGAGAGCCCAATCCTGGTCGAGCAGTAGTTGCTCAAATACACGTTGCCCTTCCTCCCAGCTGATCCACAGATCTCCACGAGTGAGAAAACAGGCAACTGCATGACGGGCTAAATGATGTATCCAACCCTCCTGGCGCAGTTGCCGCATAATCGCATCGATAAAGGGATAGCCCGTTCGTCCATGCGTCCAGGCCTCCAGGTACTCTGGATGCTCTCGCCAAGCAATTTGCAGACAATACGTATTGCCCAACATCCGATCAAAATTGGGCTCAGCTGCTCCGACTGTATAATAGAACTCACGCCATAGCATCTGGCCAACAAGCGAAACTGGTGGCTTCGAGTGCCTTGGATGACGTGCTAGAATCTCCTGAAGCCTTTCGTAGACTAAACGTGAGCTCAAACAACCGAATTTTAGGTATGGACTAAGTACGGTCGTGCTGGGTTCCAGCGAATTTGGTGCCGTATTGGGCTTTTCAAAACCTGCCACCCACTTCTCATCACTCAGCGATTCTTCCATTCGACGCAGTGCCTCGGTTTCACCTATTCGATGACAAGTGGTTAGGTATTTACTTTATTTAAACTAATAAAAACTTACCGCCAGGAAATTTGTTGATGCCCAGCTCTTCGGGTCGCTTAACCAGCTGTTCCAATGTTGGGCAATCATACACACTGGCATCTTCTGCTTCCAGCGCATCGGGCACAACAGGTTGTAGTTCATCGGGAAGTTTCTCTGGCCTGGGCAGAACTTTCGATAGCTTTAGCTTCTCCACTATGGCAAGAAATTTTTGGTAAGTGATTGGTGCTCTGCCCAAATTGCGCGCTATTACAACTTCTGGATTGAAAATGGTATGCGAGCAGTGTGTATCCACCTTCACACCCTTGAATGCCGCCAGCTTTTGCACTTCTGCGTCTCGCTTTACAGCGTAAGGCTCAATGTCCGATTCGTAGGTTAGCAGTTGCACGTGCCAGCGCTCAAAGAGATGTGGAAAAACATCGACAGGCTTTCCGCGTACAACATACAAACGCGAGTTGAGCTGTCGCAGCTGCTGGTCCAAGTCGTAAAGGGTTTGCTGAAGAAATCTCCAGCGATTGGCGCCAACTTGCATCCATGTCAAAATGCCAGGATCAAGAATGAAAATGGGCCGAACGAAGTACTTTGTTGGATCTGCACGGGCAGCATCAAAAACTTGTGAAAGCGCTGGATTGTCGTGAACACGAAGTCCTTTGCGAAACCAATGCACGAGTGTTGGACGCTTTCCAGTCATTGCTAACACTTTTTTTTGCGACTTTTAATTTGCTTTAACCATTTGAAAAAAACACCTCGACCGCCTGATTGTGCTGATGGGGATGCCAACTCGTCTGCAGGTCCAAGGGAAAATATTAATACCAAAAGAATACTAAATCGGTACTAAGAATTCAGTATTTTGGTGCACATGCACCGGTAATAATCTTTTTTTTATACAATACATAAAAATATATAAATAAACCAAATATTGGCATTAATTTAATAAATCAACGAGTAATAAATAGACAACAGTTTGTTGACTACATTAAGCAATACATTAACTCTGCGTTAACGCGCAAACAAGGACACAATTGAACTGCAAAATGGATTTGCTAGATTCTATACTCAATTCAATGGATGCTCCGCCAGCCACCAATGAACAACAAAAGACGCTCATTAAAAAGCAACGGGAAATGATGGAGCGGATGCAGAACAAACAGAAGGAAGAACTACTTCGATTTCGAAAGTATGTGGAGGAAAGAATGGGACGATTTGCTAAGGATGATCGCACATGCATTGAATTCCAGCCGTTGGACAAGGTGCATAGATCGGTAATACACGAAATAGCTGAGAATGGCGGCTTTATAGCTATGAGCTTTGGCCGCGAGGACGAAGACCGACATTCGGTGGTCTATAAAAAAGAGCATCCGCCCAGCGAGGATGAAGTGACAGCTCGTCGTAACGGCGAAGGATGGAATAAGGATATAGCCAAAGAATATTCCGAGCGACGAAAAGAACGCTTGGCACAAGAGCAAAGCCAAAGTGACAAGCAAACTACAGCTTCCGAAACCAGCTCCGGATCAGGATCCTCTGCCGGCACCAGCACAGATACTGAGGTAAAGCCGACGTCCAATTATAAAGCAAAATATGCTCACCTAATTGGCGAATCAGCGGCTCTGCAAGCAGCGCGCAAAACGGAAACTAACCAAAGCTATGGATTCGTGCCCAGCAAGAACAAAAAGGACATGCGTTCCATCGAACAGACTCTGGCCGATATTCAGGCTAAAAAGCGATTAAAACTACAACAGCAGCAACAGCAGGAGCAGGAGCAACAACAGGCAGAAGCCGATCATCCCGCTGACGAACATCAGCAATAAAAACAACAAAGTCTTCTGTGAAACAAATAAGTAAAGAAAATAGTAATAGGAATATTGTATGTATGTTTTGTTAAATCCCAAGTTAATCAAAAGATTGTGAAGTAGTCGTCCGTTGCTTCAAAATGTTGACCATACACAAACACACAGACTGATTTGTTTGTGTTCAAACATTCATACAAATGTGTGCACATACATACATATGTATCTGAAAGCAATTTAAATTGTTGGCCAATTGAACGCATGTTTAGATGAAAATATATCAACTGCAGTGTTCAATAAGCAATTTCTATTTATATAATAATAAAACAAAATTGGTAGTCAATAGCAACAAAACAATTTCAGTGTTGTTTATTTTGCGTCAGAAAATGGGGCTAAAAATTGCCATGGGAGTGCTGGTCAACGCCAGAACTAAGTTTTAGAAGGTGCTGACATTTTCGAAAGAAGAAGACAATCGCTGAATCCACGTGGATGGACATTGTTGAGATCGACTCTTGAAAAAAATTAAGAGTTTATTTTACTATTAATTCTTGAAATGGGGTGAATCTGCCATTAGTTAGGCAAGGTTGCCAGGAACCTAAAATGTAAGTGTAATTATAACCGCAATATTTGATTTAATATTCTTTGAAACTCTCATACACAAATTCTTGTACATTTGCGGTGCACAGTGTACACTGTACACTGAAAAATATTGAATTTTGTATGCATTTTATGTTTATGTTAAACTAATTAGTTGTGGTCTTTAATTGCACATAATGAACATTAACAAAAATGTTTCTCACAAGTCTGTAAGAAAACGCACATTTATGCCCAAATTTAACCCAACTTTTTTCTGATGAGAGGTGTGATAGGGAAATTTTATGTCTAATTGATCTACATATAAAGTTTAATATTAGAACTTGTTATTATAAATTTGCTTTACACATTTTTAACCTTACTTTTCCCTTAACTCTTAGATTATGGCCGCCCTAAAAGTATACAAATCCATTGTGGAATTGAAGGGTAAGTTTATTTATTAATTATATTGGAGTTCTACAAATTCCCTGATGAGAACTTTGATAGGGACATCTGATGTCTATGATTGATTTATCAAATTTGATAGTAGAACTGATCATATGAATTATTACTTATTATTATTACCAATGTGCTTTAAAATTTACTAATCTTTCTTTTCCTTTTAATATTAGATCATGGACGCCCTAAAAATGTGCACATCCATTGAGGAACTAAAGTGTAAGTTTATTTATTAATTATATTTGTGTTCTACAAATTCCCTGATGAGAACTTTGATAGGGACATCTGATGTCTATGATTGATTTATCAAATTTGATAGTAGAACTGAATTAAAAAAAAAAAAAAAAAAATCATTTAATATATTTTCTAAAAATGTTACTAATTATTTCATTCCCTCTTATTGCAGGTTATAAATACGCATTTGGTAAAGAATTTTCTGAGAGGAATAGAATTGCGTAAGTTTCTTGATAATATTTTTACAAAATATACAAACTTTTCTGATGAGAACTTTGATAGGGACATCTGATGTCTATGATTGATTTATCAAATTTGATAGTAGAACTGAATTAAAAAAAAAAAAAAAACAATCACTTAATATATTTTCTTCAAAAGTAACTAATTATTTCTTTACTTCTTATGGCAGGTTATAAACACGCAGTTGGTAAAGAATCTTCTAAGAGGAATAGGATTTCGTAAGTTTCTTGATAATATTTTTACAAAATATACAAATTTTTCTGATGAGAACTTTGATAGGGACATCTGATGTCTATGATTGATTTATCAAGTTTGATAGTATAACTGATCATATGAATTATTACTTATTATTATTACCAATGTGCTTTACACATTATTAACCTACTTTACTTTTTCCCTTTAGTCGTAGATTATGGCCGCCCAAAAATGTGCACATACATTGAGGAATTAAAGAGTAAGTTTATTTATTAATTACATATATTGGAGTTCTACAAATTTCCTGATGAGAACTTTGATAGGGACATCTGATGTCCATGATTGATTTATCAAATTTGATAGTAGAACTGATCATATGAATTATTACTTATTATTATTATCAATGTGCTTTAAAATTTACTAACCTTTCTTTTCGTTTTAATATTAGATCATGGACGTCCTAAAAATATTCACATCTATTGAGGAATTAAAGTGTAAGTTTATTTATTAATTATATTCGAGTTTTACAAATTCCCTGATGAGAACTTTGATAGGGACATCTGATGTCTATGATTGATTTATCAAATTTGATAGTAGAACTGAATTACAAAAAAAAAACAATCATTTAATATATTTTCTTAAAAAGTTACTAATTATTTCTTTACTTCTTATTGCAGGTTATAAATACGCATTTGGTAAAGAATTTTCTGAGAGGAATAGAATTGCGTAAGTTTCTTGATAATATTTTTACAAAATATACAAACTTTTCTGATGAGAACTTTGATAGGGACATCTGATGTCTATGATTGATTTATCAAGTTTGATAGTAGAACTGAAAAATTTTTTAAATATTTTGTTTACATACTTGATTAATTTGCATTCACTAATTGTTGGTTTATATTTTTTTAATTATAGATAAAAAGCTTGAATTCGAATAATTGATACTGCATGCTGAAGCTACTGAGTTCTTACGATTGTTGTGATTCGATTTTTTATTTTTCCATTTTGGAAATAATGCCATAAATTCCTCTAAATAATTATTGAATAAATATAAATGAAACAAAAATACCTGTATGTTTTTATTATTTATAAAAAAAGCTAATTTAATTTATTTAAAAATATATTAAGATTTAACTATTTTCTGGTGGGATTAATTTAACGTCACCCAAGTGAATACATTTTTTTGACAGAATGAGTTTGGCGCCATCAAATTGAATTATTGTCCAACACATACAAATACAACTCGGCGCAATCAGCTGTCTTTACAGCTGTTTCCTAAGAAGGCGACAACAATTCTTAAATTTCCACTGCCAAAATGCATTACTGAAAAGTGTTGACTCTCCTTACAAAAAATTGACAAATCAAGTTGAACAAGTTGCCGAATATGTTGCCTACCAAAACAGACTCTCGACGGCGCCTCAATGCCACTGGCGCTACAATTGGGAGCTACAGTAAAGTTGGCGACGAGCGTAGCGAAGTAGATGGATTTGTGAACGAGCAATGGGTGCCACCCAGCACACAAGGAGACTCTACGCCATGGAAGACGATTGCAATAATAATGACATTGTTCATTGGTGGATCGGTGAGAATGCAGCAATCAGCATTTAAAAAACTATAATAAAAAGTATTTCTCATTGCCAGATCTGCATCGGCTGTGCCACCTTGGAGTGGCTGGCAGACGTGAATCAAGATCGCAGTGATCGCGTCTGGGCACTCGTAGTAATTGGAGCGTTGACCATAATTCCAGGCGGATATTACTTTTATATGCTATCGTGTATTCTACTGCGTCGCAACGGTTATACGATGGACGATATTCGTCGCTTGGGCTAAGAGAATCGATTTTTATAATGGATTACAATATATTTATATGATTTTATTGCATTTTAATGGCATGTTTGTTGTTAATTTTTATTTCTTCTGAGAATTGCAGTCAGAACTCGGCATTTATTGTATAAAAATATTGTAAATATATATACTATGTGTACATACATTATTTGTTATCAAATGATTCAGTTTTCAGAATTTAGTGCGTGAGAGATTTGCTAACTATACTAATTTGCAATGCTTGAAGCTTTAGATATATATAAATATATTGATAGTAATACGATTTGAAAACTTTATGCAAATACATATGGCATTATAATCTCTATAAAGCATAGTGCGTTTTGAGCTTTAATTTTACATAAGTTTATATGTACATAAAAGTTATTCGTTCGTTTTTGTTTTATTAAATAAACAATTGCTTCTCATGGTACAACAAAGCTTAGCTATAGTATATATAGATGATATATATGCATATATGCATAGAATAACATCGCTATCAGAACTACAAATAGGCAGGAGGATGAGGGAAGGGTAAGGAAAGTACGTACTTTTACAGTACACAATATAAAATATACATAAACATATTACGAATACAACGAAATTAAACTACAAGTGTTAACAATTTACTTTCAATTTCTTGGATTACTGTTCAACAACAGTCACCTCAATGGGAGGTATAAACTTCCAAGTGTGAGCCTGTTGCTCATCAAAGCTAGCGGTCGATATTGTTTCTAATTGACTCATGGTCGCGGTTGCTGGAGAAGATTGGATTGAAATACTGTTACTTTGCTGCGGCTTGGTAACACACTCAATGCTGGTCTTAAAGCGACCGGGCGTAAAGAATATTACGGAACAGTTGTGCTGCGTCTGCTCGTGCTTGTCCAGAACCGGAATTGTAATGCTGCAAATAAAAGAATAAAGAGTTAATAGTCAGCAAGAAAATATAAGTGTTGAAAAACACGCACCGATTGGGTCCAGAAATGGCAACACGTGTCTCCAGATTATAGTTCTCCATGCCATTTAGATAGTCTTGATAGAATTTGATAGTCAGAACCAAATTCTTGAGTGGCTGAAGCGATTGATTCTTTAGACTAACACTGAGCTGTGCCCGCTGGCCAACAGTGCACATGATCTCGCTATGCAGCTGCACAGACGCATCCTGGAAGCTTACAGCTGCGCATAAAAAACGAACGAAAAATTAGTTAAATTTTAATTTTGAATTCAAAAGTTACTTACACCACTGCAAAGGAGACACTGTGGTCTGATCTACCATAGCGTGGGAGAGCACAATGCCACGCAACGAGGCAATGCCTCGAATGTCTGTGCCTGTCAAGAGCCAGTTAATTTTGACCCGTTCCGCAATGTGAGTGGAGCACAGTTTGCTTAGCGCATCGCTAAAGGATAGGATTTGTGTGCGAAAACAGAGCTCTGCGAGAATAAAGTAAATATATTAATGTATTTTACACAAAAGTTAATAATTATTAAAGTTCTTGTTACCGCGCTCTAGATTCTCCGCGACTTCTGCCGCCCGTGCTGCACCCACCTGCTCCAGCGAGCAGCGATCAACGGGAATTGGAACACGACAGCTTTCTTTGGCCTCAATGAGTATATTCTTGTTATCCGTATAGTTGAGCGACATTTCTTGAGCGGTTAGATTGGATATATCCAGTACCAAATAGAATTGTGACGGTCTGTTGAGTAAATCAATTAAATTCCGTTTCAGTGTAGGTAAGATCATTAAATTTACATTTCTGCGGGCAAGACATCCCAGCTGGTGATCTGCGCACTCGGCAGCAGCTCCAAGTTAAATGACACGGCGCATTGCCGGCAGTAACCAGCCACCAAAGCTTCTCCACCCGAATATTTAAGCCGAAGCTGCGCCTCAACATTCTGCGCCAATTGGGATGGACGCATTGTGCACGCACTTGCTCCTCCGGGTTGTAGATTCAGAGCAGCCAAAGAATGTTGAGCGCCGGCAAATGTGGAACGTGCACCAGTATTTTGTAAGTCCTGGCGCCGATGCTGTGGAGAACTGACGCCCACGGGCAGGCTGGCATGACCCGAACTGGATATGTTTGAGCTGTGCGACATCGCAGAGGCTCCATAGTCCGTAGAGCCAACAGTCAGTGAACCCGCTGGCATGGGACAAACAAAGTCCGCCTCAGCGTAGATTTCAAGCACAAATTCCAGAGTCTCCTGCGGAGCAATAGGCAGCTGAGCCTACAAAACAAAATTCAGTTCAGTGAAGTTGTTCAAATATCAAGGATTGATTATTTTGCTTACCTGCAGCGCCTGATCATCAATGCGAAACATTTTCTTTTGTACCTCTTGCTCCACATTGGAGTTAATGCTAAATTCTAGATATTCCAAGGGCAAGGTATTGCTCTCATTCTTGACGGTAATGGTACAGCTTGAGGATTCACCATTGTACAGCGTTAAGCTGGCCGAGGTAACCACAATGTCCGCTTTGTTCATATTGCTAAACGTGGCCGTCTGTGGCAACGAAGTCCTTACACTGATCCGCGGCAGGGAGGGAATCACTTCAACCAGATAATTTGGGGGTAAGTTGCGTCCATGCATGTGTTTCAATCGGCAATTGGACTTGACTCCTAGTGTATGCGTGCTATAGCCCTGCAGATCCAATTGACCAGTTTCCATGGGTGTACCATGAAGCGAGACATTGGTGGGCACATGCGGTTGCAGGATTATGGTCTGGGGCAGTGCCTCAAAGACCACGCCGTTGGTGAGTAGACGCATGTCCGTAACCGCTAGTTCAAAGGGCAGCGGATTACGCAGCCTCACGGACACCTCGCTGAGATCGTTTTGCACCCACAAAAAGGCTATCGTACAAAGAAACAGTTAGTCAATAATATAGCCATGACTTGAGCTTAGTTATTTCACGTACCTATCTTATTTTTATCCTTCTTTTTGTCCCTTCGGTCCACGGAATTAAAGTGGATAGGCGTAAATAGAAAAGGACCGCTGTCAGCTTTGGCAATCTTAATGCTTTGAGGACGCAAGTGTGGTGGCAAATCCTTGACCACCATCTCTAGGCAGTAGGGTAGATCGGTGAGATTTGCGGGCGGTATCACAGTACCATTATCCAGCACCAACGGCACAGGAGAGCCTTCGCACTGTGCGCTCAGATTCTGCAACGCAAAACAAAGGATTAAAGATTTGAACACGGTATAACAAGGCATATTTTTTGCTCACCTGCAACTGTACAGCCATTTCGCTTTGCTCCGTCGGGGACATGTTGTCCCATTGTGTTTGCAGTAGGAACGTCATGTGGCGCGTGGCCAGTGCAGAATGTCCAAGTCTTCTTGAAGCAGTTATAAGATTCTGCACCAAATCAATTTGCAGCGCTGGCCAACCAGCGGCATTTTCCAGCACCTCCAGAGGATCAAGAGACAATAAATAGCCAGTAAAGCTGCCCAGCATTAGGCGATAGCTCTGTGTCCAATCAGGCGTCTGACTGCCTTGCTGGACATGCTTTAGTGCCGCTAGACGTTGGAAGAATGCCGCCTTGCGCTGGTATCCAATTTGCTGATACAGCTCAGTGATTATTTCAAATCGTTTAACACGCTCCGCTTCACTCAAGCTTAGATTTATATAAAGTATGTTCTGCAGAAACATAGCAACATCCAGCGGACGATTTTGTTCAATGCAAATCCTGGTTGCCTTTAACGCCGCCTCCGTTTCAATGGTTGCCGCATGCCGGTATTTACTATAGTTAATTATTGCCTTGCGATAGTAGTTGGTGATCTCCTCCGGTTTGAGTATATTCACGGGTAATTCGCCATTCCGTTGACCAAAAGGTGTAACCGAAATGGTCGATGTTGAGGAAGATGATGTGGAATTTGTTGGCGTGCCTGAGGCCGAGGAATTGTTGGTCAACAGCGAGGATACTGATGAGCAGGAAGATGAGTGTGAAGTGATGGGATCCGTACAATTCGTGGGTGCATTTCCGGCAACAGCTGCGGTCGTATTTATCTTTTTGGTCGCGTCGCTGGCACGCCACTTCTCAGGTGTGTTCCTTAGTGGTGAAGTACCTGCAATACAGATCATGAATATAAGTTCAAACAAGACTTGTGTGGTAGGAGAAATACTTGCCTGTTTCCTGCAGGGATGCATTCCTATGCAGCGTTTCAATCTCTCGCATTTGTGGATACAATATAACCGCAGAGGCTGCGCAAAGACCTTCCTCGCTGGCGCCCACCCACAGTGAGTCTCCAACGGAGCGAAGGGTCTCATTGGCATTAACGTACAAGCTTAGGGCATCGTCTAGCAAACCCGCTTGTAGTGAAAGGTCTGCCAGATTTTTTGTCACACGACCAACACAACGTTTGCGATTGTTTCGTGACTCCATGTCCAAGCCGACAAAGTCGCGTTTTTCGAATGGCGCCAGCAGCAGACTAACCTTGTCGGCCTTCTCGCGTGAACGTTCCAGACGCCTTGATTCCAATACCCAAAACAAGGCATTCAAGAAGTCTCCAACGCGAGTCTCCAGATCAATGCAATTATCTTGTTCACGATAGAAGAATGCTTGCGATTTGAAATTGGATGGCGTTGTGAATTCATCCTGCAGACGAGCGGCATGGACAGGATGCGTCTCCCTTAGCCCTGGATTGTTAAAGTTGCTAGATTCTGCATCTTTGTGATTTGTTATGGAATCGCTGGTGACTGCATCGGGACCAAAAAATATGGCACGGGACTCATAGAGCGTGCTGCCATAGCGCACCTTTAGGGACTCATGGTGACGACACAGCTCGTTCAGCTCCGTTTGGGTGTCAAATTTTCCAATTGTGATGAGTCCCAGTAGGCGACGATGCGTTTGAAAGTCACCCCAATCATTATGCTCCACAGGATGCTCATGTATGAATCGAAAAAATATGGTACGCACTGTGCCGCTTGAATCTATAAAATATGAAACATTAACAAACTGCTGAGTAAATTTTAATTTAACTTTACCAGTCACTTTTATATTATTGACACGTCGCACCTTTTCGAAGGCGCGTTGTAGGACGCGGGCACGTGAGGGGCCCACTCCGCGCAGCAGCACCAGCAGGCAACTGTGATGCAGTGCATTCTGTTCGTAGTCGAGACGTGACATAACTGAATCCACGCTGGCATGGGGATGCACAGTTCCAACTGTGGCACGCATTTACAACTCCTGTTCCACTTTTGGCTATTATCAAACGACAAAACGACAATTGGCTTTCACATTTCCACAGTCGTTAAGTGCGTGCTGATATAGTTGCTTGTCTCACTGACATTAACTGACGTTGACGTTCCTCAATTAATTTCCATTGTGTTGCAAATAGCTGAGGGCCGAGCTCATAGCAAGCGATAACATCGAAATCACCTCCCCTTTTTAATGATGCTGCTACTTTTACTATGTCACCTGGTCTAAACACACTCCCGCTATTTTCTATTGATGCTGCTACACTTGGAAGTATATGCGTGCAAGCAGATTAATTAAATTCCGCAAAACTATAGAAATAACACAATATATTAAATTTTATTAAGTAAAAAAATCAGTGCTCAGCTGCGTTCCTAACCCCCGTGAATGGCAAATTCAATAAGTGCTTACGAATGCGAGCGAATGACACTTCAAATGTTCCACTATTAACATGGAATAAACTTTAAGTCCTACTAATTTCGAAAGAGTGGCATCACTGAGTTTTGGCAAATTTAGTGTATTTTTTAATAACAGTAGCATCAGGTTGGATAGCGCAATTTTTGCAAGCAACTGTTTTCGTTAGTTTTTATTTTTATTTTATAAAAGCAATGAATTTATTGCCAAGATCGCGTGAAGAGTTCGCGCAAACGGACTACTGGAATGAATTCTTCAAAAAGCGGGGTGAAAAAGCATTTGAATGGTAAAAATTAGCATAAGCGTTTCAAAACATATTGTCTGCCGGCGAGCACGTTTTCAAATTGGAAACTACAAAAGTAAAACAATTAATATTTTGAATTGTTTTTAGGTATGGCGAATATCTGGAGCTTTGCGATCAGATACATAAATATATAAAGACCATGGATAAAATCCTCATGCTTGGATGCGGCAACTCAAAGCTCAGCATGGACATGTACGACACGGGATTTCGGTAAGCAATTACTTAAATATTGCTTAAAGTACTTTAATTAGCATCATTTACTTACAGAGATATAACCAATATTGATATCTCTCCGGTTGCCATTAAAAAAATGATTGAAATAAACGCAAAACCAAGACCGGACATGAAGTTCCTGCAAATGGACGCGACTTCGATGACATTTGCCGACGAAAGTTTCTCAGTAGCCTTGGACAAGGGAACGCTCGATGCTCTCTTTGTGGACGACACGCCGGATACGAGAGACATTGTAGAACGCTACCTTAAGGAAATACTACGCACAATGCGGTAAGATGATCCCAATTGGCTTTATTCAGGATTGAAACCCCAGAGTTTTCATTATACTCTTATTACTCATTATGTTTCCCAACTGCAGCAATGGTGGTAGATATGTCGGCATATCACTGCTGCAGGAGCACATCCTCAACTATCTGTCTGAATTTTTTCCCAAAAATAACTGCATGTTGCGAATTGTCCACTGCCTGGATGTAGAGCGGGCGAACAAGGAAAAGAATGCAGATGATTCTCTGTCGCTGCCTGTCTTTGTGGTGATTGCTACCAAGTTCAAGAGCTTACCTATGGCCGTGAGTAGCTGCAGTAGCTTCATGTGACTTCTGATCAATAGATTTATCTTTTCAGATCCTAGAGTTTGGCTTGGGCAACGATAAAATGCAACGTTTTAATGCCACCACGGAGTTACTGAATGCCGTGAAATCTGTACAAAAAGCTGCTTTAGTGTGCAATGGATTGTCGCGCTCCAGTATCGCTGGACACAACGAGGTCACCCTAGACTTGTATCGTCCCACTGAGGAAACGCCGCGGTACACAATACACGTCATTGATCAGCCACCAGCACGAGGCGTTGGCAAATACGCAGCGTTCATTGTGCCACAGGGCAGAGAAATCGAGTGGCTCTTTGCGACTCCTGCGGGACGCAAGAAGCTTCAGGCATCGGCTAAATACCAACGCTTGGCTGTGGTTACACTGCATCGCGATCAGGTCTATAGCACACTGGAAGAGGTCAAAAGCGAGCTGGCCAATAGCATTACCAATCTGGCACCGGCACGTCTCACTGAACAGATACCCTATCTTTCGCTTGGCTCCGAAGTTGGTAAGCGCGAAACGCTCATCTCAGGATTCTCCAAGATATCCGGAGAGTTTCGTATCGAAGAGGTGGAGGCCGATGGCAAAACTCTGCGTCGACTGATTTTCCTAAGTAATCAGTTTGTGGTGCAGTCAGAGGCACTGGTCAAAACAGGTTAATACAGTGTATACTTCATTTGTCTGCCATACTAGACTAATCTTCTCTAATCCAGTTAAGATCAAGGGCAAAAAGAATCGCAAGAAAATTGATTTCGGTTACTTGGCGTGCCAACATCATCTCTTTATGTCCGTGGGCGTACAGCTGGCCACCTCAATGCAGAGTCCCAAAAAAGATGTGCAAAAGAATGTGCTGGTCATAGGACTTGGAGGCGGTGGTCTATGCACTTTCCTGCACTCTGCATTGCCGTAAGAGCTTTCACACTAATTAGTGCAATATTATTACTTAATAAGTGACATATTTTAGTCAGACCACCATTACGGCTGTGGAAATCGATCCCATTATGCTAGAAATAGCGGAGCAATATTTCGAGCTCAAGCAGGATAATCGCTTCCATGTGGTTATCGACGATGGTCTGGCCTTTGTGGAACGCTGCCGACAAGAAGGCAAGTCCTCTAAAGTTTTTGGGAAATCCGTTCTTAGTAAAATTCTTTTTTTTTAGATCTGCGTTTCGATGCTGTGCTCTTCGATGTGGACAGCAAGGATTTAACGCTGGGAATGAGCTGCCCACCCCAAAGTTTTCTGGCAGAAGAGACCCTGCTGCACATTAAGGAAATCATTGGGCCTAAGGGTTTATTCATGTTGAACTTGGTTTGCCGTGATGAAACCTTGCGAGCAGAAGCCCTAACCAATCTGCAGAAAGTTTTCCCCGCCGTTTGCAGCTATAAGCTGGATGAGGACATCAATGAGGTGGTTTACTGTACCAATGATGCTGAGAACTTCAAGACTGTGGACCAGTGGAGGAAGCAACTGGGCAACGCAGGGCGTGCCCTTAATAATGCCATTAAGGTACAGAAGTTGGCCAACGAAGACACACTTGATGTAGCTGAATTCCTAACCGAATTAAAAATTGAATAAAAACAATTGTAGTGATTTTTAAAAATAAATGTTATATTGCCTTTACTGTGAAATAAAAGCTCAATTAATTTAATAGAAACATAATTGCTATTATAATTAACAAACTATGCGGCAAAGGGCATTTAAATGTAGTATTACTTAGATAACTAAATCATTAGAGTTGAACAAGTGTGTTTTGGAATATTAAGTTAAGTAAATTTGTTATTATACTCTCTGCAAGAGTATATTGGGTTTTTATACTCTCTGCAAGAGTATATTGGGTTTGTGCAAAAGTATGTAACAGGCAGAAGAAGGCGTGGCAGACCCCATAAAGTATATATATTCTTGATCAGCATCACAAGCCGAGTCGATATAGCCATGTCCGTCTGTCCGTCTGTCTGTCTGTCTGTCTGTCTGTCTGTCCGTCCGTATGAACAAACAGATTTCAGAGATGGTAAGAGCTACAAGTTCAAGCTTGGTGTCAAACGATCACATATTTAGTCAGTCAATACAAGAATCTTTTTTTTTTTCGATGCCACGCCCCATTCGCCCACAATGAGCAAAAAACTGGACACACCTCGGAAAAAATTGGTGTTTTCGGCAAATATCTCAGTAACTATGGCACCTAGGATCACCAATTCTGGAACGGGAGGTTCGTAGCGACGGCATAGTTGCATTGCCATTTAAAATTTTGGACTGCCACGCCCACTTTTCCCACATTTGATAAAAAAGGCTGGAACCTTCAATGCCGGGTTTTGCGAACTTGTTCGTATCGTACAGTATTGTAATTAATATAATACGTGTGGAGACTAACTATATTAAACTATCCTGAAAGGCGCATTAAAATCGGACTATAAACAAGAAAACTAGAAGCTTTACAATATTGATAATTGAACGCAATATCAACCCATAGGTGCAAGCGAGATAGAAACACACAAGCACATGTTCGAACGTTTTCGCTGCCTGTGTGTCGGCAGCGCTGCCAGCGGTCGCTGGCTGTGCCGAATACACACATACATACATATTTGCATCATATTGTCAAACGTATGTGTATTCGAATACAAACAAACAGATGTGTGTTTGATTATGCTTAGGTTGTTTTTGTTTCAACATGTTTTAATGCAAGTAATTCACATTGTAATATCTCGATACCGATTTTAATAATTTAATCGGGACAAATGCAGAGAGTATTATACGGTCGGGCGCGCTCGACTGTACTTTTCTTTCTTGTTTTTATATACAATACATACAAGCAGCGAGCACATTGAATTAACTAAACTAAAAAAGCATAGTTAAATATTTTAAATTTATATTTAAATTGACAGTCTGTTGCAATTGTATAGCAACGCTAAGGAACTCTTGGGGAAACGAAAGTAAGCTTAATTACTACAGTATAATTCGCCTAATTACATTAATTTGTGCAATTAAATAAATTATACTGAAATAAGCTGTGTTGTTATTACAAAATTTTGTAGTCTTTAAATTTACACTTGATTTTTATTAACTATGAAGACAACAGCGGGCAAAAACGTTGATATATATTAAATATGAAACTATTTAGTTAATAATTAATTAAATTATTAAAAAATTATTCACTGGTCGTGGATGGTGACCGACGGCACACGAAATCAAAAGACTTTGCGGAAAATGTTATTAAACGCCCGCTGCTTCTTCTTCATTGTGGATGAGGTGGTGCTTGCACCACTACTACTACTGCTGCCGGCGGCGACTGTGTTGCTTCCAGTGGTGCCATTTTTGCCATTGGGTCTACTCTCTTCCGCTTCCGAGGCCGAGAGTATCGTCTCGCCAAGTATTCGAAACGAGTTCTGTTTGGCATTGTAGGGAAAACTGATTTCCGACAGCGATGAGCAGCTATCCAGGCTCGCATTTGTGGAGACCGAGGCATTGGGTGCAGCGATCAATTGCTTTGATTGCTTCTCGTTGCGCTTGAGGCGATACCATTCCCAGGACGTGGCCTCATGCGCCGAATGACTACCCTTGACTCCACCGATGCCATTGAAGGCACCACCCTTGTTTTTACTCTTGCTAAACGGTGACTTAAAAAACGCAGGCGAGGAAACCCGTCGGGATTTCTTTGTCGTCTGTGCCTTGCCCGCCTTTGTGTCGTCTACTGTGTCGACGATCTGATAGCCCGATGGACCTTCCGGCATAAACTCATTGTAAGCCAAATCGCTGTTGGGTATAAAATTGCAGAGATCGTCGTCGTCGAGTATGAGACTCTCGTCGAAGTCACTCTGGTTCGTAGTCTCCTCCAGCTGACTGCTCTGTGAGAAATTTGCTGGCGCTGACTCCTGACGCTTCAGTTCTTGCTGCTGTTGAATCTGCTGGGATTTCTTTTTAGGCACTTTAGGTGGCAACTTGCTGCTCTTCAGCGTTTCTGCGCAAAGAAAATAGGATTTTAATGGAAAAATAGTCTTGCCTTTAAATACTCTGGACTTACCGACATCGAAGAACTGTTCGCCACACGTCACCTGAGCAGAGTCCAGACTCGAGTGCTTGAATCCCTTACGCCTCTGTAGGGATGATCTCGTATTGAACATGTTGGCGGCGATGTTGTTGTTGCTGCCATAACAGACGGATATTTTACGCTGTCGAGAGGATGCACTGGGCCCTTCGCTGGGTTCCACGACTGATATATCGCCACAGCCATTCATTATTAACATGGCCTCTTCGCTGGGACGACGCTTCTCTCCCGCAGCGGGTTCAACGATTTGCTCATAGGATTTGCGTCTACTCAGATTCTGCTTAGTTAATCCTGAACTGTTGTGCTGCTGCGGATGCAGTTGCTGTGTTTCTCGCCGCAGCTTGCGATAGTAGACGGTGCCCAGCACAAGCATGAGAAAGATGCAGGTGCCTACAATGATGACGACCAGAATGCAGGCCTGCACCTGAAAGGTTAGAGCTCTCACTTCGCCCGCTAGCTCGGCACTTTGTTGTATATAGAGCTGCTCCTGTTCCACATAGCGACGACTTTGGTCCTCCAATGTGCGCACCGTTAGAGTCTGTTGCGTAAGCGTCTGCTGCAACTCCTCCACCTGCTTCTTATAGCGACGCGAGAGCTCCTCCAGATATTGACCCGACAGCGACATATTACGTTCGAGTGCCTGTGGAAGACAGAATGTGGGAGAAATGTTTAACTATTACAGCGACGTAGCCAATAACAACTAGTGCCCAGGTAGCCAGGGGCTAAAGACGAGTGAACTAGACTTAGAACGACCCTGTGTTTACCCTAGTCTGGGTTCATAAGTTATTCCACTAGTGTATCTACCGAGTACAAAAATTCAAATCGTCTAATCAAGAGTTATGTCTCGATGAAACAGTTAGACCATTTAGAGTTCTCAGTACAGGGTCTAACAACGATAGCAACGCTTGGCAAAAATCAAGCAAAATCAAAAAGGTAAAATTGGTTACAAGGATAACAGCAAAGGTGCGGCAACATTTGTAGCTAGACAAGTTACCGGTAATGAGCCACAAACACGCAAGCTGGCCATAAACAAGCCGAAGGGAAATAGCTAAACAGAGTGGTAGCTATACGAAACTCAGATGTGCTTACTGGCATACAGTAAACTTCAGAAAAGTAGCTACTATAAATTAAAAAATAAAATTATTTTCTAACCATGAACAATTGATAAACTTAAAACATAAACCAAGTGAATTAAATTATTATAAATCATTCATAATAAGATCAAACAAAACAACATGAATCTATTAACTAATAAACCCCAAGGAAATGTTGAATTTAGTTGTCGTTTTGGACAGTTTGGAGTGAACGCCTTGTAAAATATTCAAGATATAAAATCTGAGGTGTTTCTAAATAAAATCTTAAAAAAATATTTCACTTTAGAATTTAATCTAAAATCTAAAAACAAGCATATGGAAATATATATATTTCTAGACATATTAGCGCATAAATTATACTGCTTACTAATTCCGCTAAACAGCTGAGTCATTGAGGTACACAGAGAGTTATTAATTCCAGTACTAGACTCTGAAGTCACAGCTGATGATTAGAGTCCTGTTTACGTAATACTCAAGTAGGGTATGCATAAGTATGTTATATATGTACATATAATTGTGTGGGCGTTTACTTTACAGGATATTCAAGTTATTATCGGGACAACGAAACCCTGTACTTACGCTAAGTTTGAAGGGTCGATTAAAGTTGTCAGAATATGTGTCTAATATGCAGTTGAAGGCATATCGGTTTTATAAATAGTATATATTCCGTATATACCCAGATTTCATATGGCTTTCCTTTCCTTTCTTAAACAATTTTGTTTAAAGAGAGGTACATTGTAAATGTTATCACTCAATCACACATTAGGACTAGTTTTAATTATATTCAGACAGTTCTCATAGGATTAAACTTTAGAAATCGTATTTCAGTATTGTGTTCATCGGGTATTGTATAAGTTTCTCTCAAGTCTAACTACAGGGTCTTTAACAGTCGATTACATCGACTACACTCACCTTAATACGATTTGATAGACGAATGAAAACACTCTCCGACTGAGCACCGTGTGTGAGTTTTGGCTGCAGGTTGATTGCCCCTCCAGGTGCCGCATTAGCGGTGCCTCCGAGGTGCGCGTTGCCATTGACGACAGCTGCGGCCGCTGCTGCGGCGCCACCGCCGGCTGTTATCGATGCGACCGTTGTGGTCAGCAGACTGTCGATGTTCTCCCAGTTGGCCAAGTTGCTGTCGTCCATGCCGTTGCCACTGCCAAGTAAATCCCCGTTCACCGCTTCCGTTGTGGCTGGCGGCACTGTGCCTGCTGGAGGAGGAGCGGATAGGGATGTCTCCACGTCTGTCGCGTCCAAAGGTGTGGTTGGTGTGACCACGGGGACCTCTGGGCTCACTACGTTTGTGCCTGCCGTGGGCAATTCCGGCGTATCATTTGGCACATTGAAGATATTCACGTCCGCTGGAGTGGGCGCCACCGTAGAGGACTCCGTGGACTGTGCCTCTGGAGAGGCTTCAGCGACAACAGTTTGCGTCGTTGTAGAAGTTTCCGAAGGCAGTTTCTCCTGGCTGCCTGTGGTCTCTTGTATGGATTCCTTGGGCACTCTAGGTGGAATTACGATCTCATGCGCTGCCTCCACAGCGGGTGGATCAGCGGTGGTGACATTCTCAATGGGAAGCTGCTCAACCACATCGAGATTCTGCTGCTCCTGGTGCTGCGGCTCCACAGGAGGCACAACTTGGCTATTAAACTCAGCCTGTAGCGTCTTGCACAAGGCTCCCACATGCTCCGCGGGCAGCATGCTCAGAAAGAAGCTCTGTCGCTTGTCCATGCCACTTGTGGCTGCGGCCCAAGGCCGAGCCAGACCCAGACTGATATCATAGTCGGCCTGACAGACACGGGTCTGCAGCAGATGTGAGCGCAGCTGGGGCAGTGAAAGAAGTAACTGCAACTGCTGAGATTGGCAAGAGAGAAGATTATTGATGCGTTCCACGATAGTGCTGTTGCACTTGGGGCAAGTGTAGACGCCTGTGGCAGGAGTGTGGCATAAGATCGGGTCTGTGGACCAGCGAAGAGCCTTCGTGGGCTTCACCAGAACTTGAGCTGCCTTCTTGACCATCTGCATTACGGCATCGGAGGCGCTCTGAAAGATATTGCCATTGCCAGCAGAGGATGCCTTGTGTGCCTGCTCCTGTCCAGCAAAATCATCGTCAAAGTCATCCAGTTCATCGCTATGACGAATCTCCGTCTCAAAAGCCTCGTACTCCGAGGTGCCAAACACTCGAAACAACGAGATGGGACAGAAGTGTTCCTTCGAGTAATGGGAGTGAATATCAACGCGCACGAATTTGCCAAATAAATGAGGATGCAGCTCGAAGGTCTGCACTGTTCTCTTGTCCTCAGCGGCAAAGCGTCCCACATTGCTCCAGTCGCGAGTGGGAAAACGCTTCGAGACGGCCACAGTGAAATTTCTAGGCGACGAACTGAACAATTCAAAGTTGGCCAATTCCACTTTCTGGGCCTGCACCGCCTCGCAGAGCTCCACCACAAACCAGATGCGACTGCCACAGGTGCTCAGCATGTACTCATCACTGGAGTGACTTAGCACAGCTCCTGTATTGGTGGCATCGGCGTTGGAAGCTATTATCTTAGCTCCACAGTCTGGAGAGGCATAGTTCTTAGCACGTAGTTTCAAGGACGGCATTTTGCCATTGCCAGTTCCTGTTGCATTGCGACGCTGTGCTGAATTGTTGACTACTTGCTGCTCCAGCTCCATGGCCTGCTCCCGACTCGCCTCCGCCTCCATTTGCTTCTGCGCCCATTCTGAGAAGACGGGCATGGGCACCTCCTCCACAGTCTCATTGCTGCTACCTGGCACTTCCGGCTCGGAGGATAAGCCGCTATCGCTGGTCAAATTGGCATCCTCGACGCCAATTGACTCCGTCGTGGGCACATCCACGAATGCAAATCCTCCGCCAGGATCGTTAATATCATCTAAACAATTAGAAGCAGTTGAAGTTTAATGAGTGCTCCAAATTCGTAGGCCGTGTACTTACCTTTCTGATCTACTTTCTTAGCGCCCAGTGACGGCTGCTCCTCCCCCTGCTCCTTTATGCTTTTGTTGGCAGCCCTGCCAGGCGTGTTCTGCAGAATTACCGTGTCCAGAGTCTCCTTCACTGGCTCCAGCTGAAGCGGCAACTCGGTTACCGTTACACTCGGTAGCTCCGTTATGATCTCCGGAAAGCTGGAAAACAAAATAAATTTTCTTTAGATATTTAATTGAGTTATATTGACTTCGGAAGTCATATTTGGAGTATTAATCATAAAGTAAGAGACGCTTTTTGGACTTGAACCGTCAATTATTTAGTAAATCAAATTAAAGCTATAGTTTTCTTAGTTCATACTTAACCTGCGACTGAACTCATAATTAAAACAAGAAAAAACGGTTATGTTCGGCTCGCCGAAGATTAAATACCCTTGCAGTCATGAATATTGCATTAATTTGGTTTTAATGACCAATTATTTCTATGGTAGTTATATGATATAGTACTCCGATTTGAAATTTGGTCAACAGATGGGAGACAATGATCAATACATTGTGCGTGAATTTCATTGAAATCGGTCAATAGACACCGAAAATGTTCATACTAAGCATTTTTAACCGATTGTTCCTATGGGAGCTATATGATACAGATCTGTACCAAATTTCATCAAGATAGCTTTAAAACTGAGAGACTAGTTCGCATAGAAACAGACGGACAGACGGACATGGCTATATCGACTCTGCTGTTGATGCTGATCAAGAATATATATACTTTATGTGGTCGGAAACGCCTCCTTTAATGCGTTACAAACTTCGTGACAAAAACATAATACCCTCTGCAAGGGTATAAAAATTAAGATATATCTTACAATCTGTACCTTTAACTGAACATGACGCTTAACATTTCGAGTTTTATGTGCTGATTATAATGATTTATATAGCTCATTCACCTCCTGCCTTGCTGATCTTAACACACTTATTAAACTAACTAAATAATTTGTAGGTCTGATTGTGTTTTTTTGGTTGTAAGTTGGAAAAACACTTCGTTTAAACCCTAAAATATTAAATGTATATATAGTTTATATAGTTAAGTTTAGTAATAATTTAAAAAGTAAATCTTAATAGTTATGTTATAAATAAATATATACAATTAGTTATCAGGGCAATTATCTCACCTCATAAACACTGTGGATATGGCTATAATTTGCGAGAACCAAACGATCCAGAAGAATATCAGAAACATGGTTAGGTTCGTTCTAAGTTTCTTCAACTCACAACATATAAATCTTACAATGCATCGCATCAACATTTTGTTAACATTCGCACCAAAACTCTACCGACGTAAGTACAAGGCAATTTAAAATAATTTATTTTTGGAGAACTTCATGCTCCGATCACTGCAAAAAAACTGAATATTCAAAGTGCTTTTCAACGTGCATTCACTGTGTTTATTCAGTATCTTTGCAACAGCTGTGACCGAGTCCAGCTATACTTCCCACAATTCCCCTTTTTCAACCTGAAGGTGAAGCTATAAATAAGTTACTGGAAGCTTTTGCACTGCAAGTACTATAGAAGTAGTTTTAAAGTCTGACAAAATGACAATTAATACATATCGAACGCATAAAGGTGGCTAGAAAGTGAATAATACAACTGATAAATACCTGGTTATTGTAGCCAAGACAAGAGAACTGAAATTGAATTTAGGCTCCTCAAACCCCGTAGGCAAAAAAGAACAGGCGTTTAGTAGGCTTAGCTTGGAGGCGTTTTTGACCCGCAAATTATTTATATTCTTGATAAGCTTCAATTTCAATGGATCCCACAGACTATAAGAGCTAAAGCCACCAAACTCGAAATTAAGTTACGTCTATGCATAAAGCAAATCAAATCTATTTCAAATTTCTTTTAAAAGATGCAGGTGGACAGACCGACATTGCTATATCGTCTCGTCTGTTGATGTTGTTCAAGAATATATATACTTTATGGGGTCGGAAACGCTTCTCCTTCTGGCTCTTACGCACATTTCGCTTCTGACAAACTTAATAGACCCTTCTACTCTTTTTAAAAGTACGGTTCATAGCTTAGTTCATACATCCTTTAAAGAGACAACAATTTTAAGTAAGCAACTATCGAAACTTATTTTGGATATTAATGTACATAACCCCAATCGATTAAATAGTCAACAACAACAAGAAGAAAAAAAAGAAGCCTTTGACGTAAACAAAAATCAATGTTTCAACAACATTCTGATGCCAATAGCTTTAAAGACGGCAAAGAAACTTGTTTGGCACTCACAGACACACAGAAAAAGCACTTGTTTGTTTCGAAAAACAGAAAGATACAAAAAACAGTCGGGGATGTCATTGAGCAGCACTTTGTAGGCATTTTTATTGCATAATAAAAAACGGTTACCGTTGCGAGTGAGTTTTAAGGGCTCCAAACTGTTGGAGAGTTAATTAGGCGAACTTGTAACGGCCAACTGTAAACTACGCTAATTTTAACGCCCAAACTCAACAACTCTCCTTACTGGTCTGATCGCAAAAGAAAGTATATCAAATGGGCACCAAATGGCTACAAAATGCTCTGAAACGCAAGTGGTGTTAACTGTGTCCAAAGGGAAGTTGCAATCGTTTCCGTGTTTGCACGTGAACAGCACCGACTCCCTCTAATCTTGCACTCATTTTTTTTTAATATATCTTATGTAAATACGATATAAGAATTGGAATTCTATAATCATGTTGGAGGCTGCCACAATTCATGTCAACAAGCAACGCCCACTTTTTTCTACGCTCTCACCATGTGCAAAATACAAATTCAAATTCAAATATTCCCACCTGGCTACCACATATTTATGACTTGTCACACGCCTGCATCAAAAGTTTCGAACAAAATATGTTTGGGCACAAGCAATATGGCTTTTATGACTCCAACTTGGCTCGGGGCCTTCGTTCCGCCTGTCTGCAAAGTCTACTGAGTCTACCAAATCTACAGCTTCAAGTTTGTCAGGAATTTCTGGCTTTTTGCATTTGAATAATAAATAAGAAATGCTTCTCGTGTTGATCGTCGTAAGTGACGTTTTCCTTTTATGTTTTATGTTTTAACACCCTGTAAAAGACTTCTATTAACATTAAGATTGTATGTGAGATGTGTGCTACATCATTTTTACACAGTAGCTGAACGAAACCGGAAAAAAGTTTCGTTTTCCAACACTCTAAAAAGACAACTCGCAAGCATTAGGCTATCTTTGAGATAAGTAAGGAGGGAGTTTTAAGAAACAAATTTATCGGTGGTATAAGGCGATATAGCACATACTACATCACTGTTATACGAAGTCTGCATATACCTAATAAAATGACAGACAATTTAACAGTAAATGATCTGTGAGCTTTTAATATAAAAGCATAAAAAATTAATTTTGAGTCATTATCGGTGAGATAAGTATAGAACACAAAAAATCAATAGTTTTTAAAAATGAAATAATATTGCACGCACTGTGTACAAAATTTGAGTATCTTATTCAATCTAACATATTGTCACCAAATCGACTATTTAAATTAAAATTATCCTTATTCCTGTTTAGCAACCTTTAAAAAGACCTCTCGTTCAATGAATGTCCTGCTTCGTCCTTACTCCATCACAATATTCACCAAACAAACTCCTTGACTGCCTTATGTCTTTACAGGGCATCTTATTGCTTAAAGCTCTGCTTAAACGTGCTTTTACTTGTACACCAAAGTGAAAAGCGTTACACATAAAATGGGCTCATTATTTTTTATTGAATACAATTCTTGAAAAATAAGAAATCACTTTTCATTTTTAATGTCACTTAATGAAAACTCCATAAAATAAAATAATGAAAACTCAACTGAATCCTTCCGCGTGTTTTTCATTTCTTTCCCCATTCCCATTGTATGCATTTTCTGTAAAATAATTCTTGTTTATATACTTATGTGCCTTACTGTAAATAAAATTGGCATTATTATGACACTATATAGTATGTGTTGTTCGCACAAATGTTGCATCGCAATATTCTTTGTCATTGGACTGTCAGTGCAGAACTGTCTTCGGACAACGTGGGCGTAGAACATGCCACTCCCCCGTCCCCGCTCCTTAATTACCCGCTCTTTGTATTTAAAATGTAGTATGCAGTGTAAACAAAAACATATATTAAAATTTGCACACTTTGTCTAAAGTAGGCTAAAAATAATGACGGTCGTCGCTTTGGTAATTGTTGAGCAAACGGAATTACACATCTAAAGACTTAATTGCCGTTCATCCGGTGCGAAGACCAATAAGCCGGCAAATAAAAAAAAAAAATCAAAAGTGATCCATATTGTATCAATAAAACTGCTTCGAACAGTAAGTTGCTAATAAATATTGCTTTGGTAAATAGTAAATCAACATTAAGTTAAGTCTGGATAAATTGCAATTAAGCGCTATTATTCATATTTGTTAAATAACAAAACATGTGAAACCACTTTGGCGACAGCTTAGCGTTTGGCTGGCCAAATCGACAAATGGCTTAAAACAGCTCATAGACACACGTCGAACGAAGTAGCTGATAAACCCACAAAGGATTACGTTTAAATGATGAAATCAAGTGCACTGCGGGCACACAAAAACACACAACACTGAACAGGCTCAAATATTCGAAAGGATATTCGTGTAATTATTATTTTTAAGATATTTATTATTTTATTTAATACGTCGCGCTTCGCGGACCCACCGAGCCAGCGTGCGAAGCGCACGATCGCACCACTGGAAACCGAAATGGGAACTGAACGTATTACGACTCACCTCTAATAATTGTGGTCCAAGTGTGCAGAAAATTCCGCCATATGTCGTAGAGAGCGAGACAAACACACACACACACACACACACTCGCACGCACGCATACACAAACAGTCAAGTGTCGGTAAAGCGACACACACACACACATATCCATGCACGCAGTCCGGCATTGAAACTCACACATAACGAGAAAGCTATACATCTACACACATACACAAATACAATCTTGTGCACACACAGGTGGAAAGAGAACGTCTCACGTCTTAGCTCTATTCGTAGCATCAATATAACATTATTGCAATGCACTTGCAACGACAACTTACAGTGGAACAATGTCACTCATTTGCAGCTGCTCTAAGTTTAACTCATGCAATGAATTTTATTGCAGGTATAACTTAATAATAAAATGTACAGTTCAGGGATAGTATCGGTTTAAAATAGAAAAGCTTTCAAGTTTAAGTATGCAAAAAGCACAGAATATATAAATATATTGAAGCCAGCGTAAGGAAGCTAAGCAGTTTGCGATATTTAAAAGTTATTATATATTTTTTGACAATATACATAAATCCAATCGAAGACAGAAATTTAAGTAAAATTAAATCAATCATCGCTGTCAAAGATTTTCAGAACCTGTCAAATATTAATGCGCGCTATGCATCGATCTTTATTCAAACTTGTTGCATACATTTTTCAGATTTAGTTGTAGACTCAAATAATTAATTTATTTATAAATGCCATGCGTACGCCCCACTGTGAGAGGGCGACTTGTTGGAAACATTGCACGCCGACTGCCGATTGTCGACTGCAGTTTGCCGGTAAACTTGTCGCACAGCTTTGACTTTATGAGCGCCTGACTGTGTGTACCTTAGTGTGTGTGTGTGTGTGCACATGTGTTATTGTTGTTGTTGTTGGTGTGTTATTGCTGCTGATGCTAGACTTGCCAAATTGATAACAAGCCAAGTCATAGAGACGAAACTTTCACACTCTGCAGGCCTTTAAAGTATACCGATATGTAACATGGGACAGCAAAAGGAGAGAGAGAGAGAGAGAAAGAGAGAGAGGAGCTGCACTTGATAGTTCAATTGAACGAGCGAAATGTTCATCTAATCCATTAGTTCGAATGTAGTTCAACTGAAGGATCAAGTACATGGAATCGTTTCGCTAGTTTGATGGTCGATTAAAAACTCAACGAAGGATAATTTATACAAAAACATTAAAAATAAACCATAAACGAAAATTATTACTTTCAGGTGTTCAGTGAAGAAAACGAGTGTGTTTAAAATAAAGTCGAATAATACATGGTTTTAGTGAACTATTAATATTTGACAAAGTGAGTGTATTGAGGAGTGTACGTAACATCGAATGATATCAAAATTGTGCTCGTATAACTCAAACGCCCAAGTTATGTTGAAAACTAGACAGATGAACAGCTCCATCTCTTTGGCTCTTTATTGTGTTGGTATTTTATAAAACATTTTTTTTTTGTTTTTGTGGGCCTCGTTTGTTGTACTCCTGGAGCACAGCTGGCTCTGACTCGGGGCTAAAGGCGTCGGAAATGGTTTTAGCCCCCACAATAATTCAGAAGGCGGTACATTTAAGATGCCAGAGGCAGATTTATGCCAAAGTCCACACTGGAGGTGGGCGCGAGCCTTACTCTAAGGCACGAAACAGCCGAAACTTTTAAAACAAAAAATACAGGAGCTCGTTCGATCTAGTCTCTGTTTAAATTTAAAACAAATAAATTGATTTTTAGTTCTAGTCGGCAAAAAAAAGTCAGGATTAGGACCCGAAACAGAATGTAACTGTTTTTCTTTAATAATCTGAAAAAAGGTTTAACTTTTAAGCCAAGTAAACGATTAATTCTATTGCTTTAAAAACAAGGCTATTTATTTGATAACGTTGAATTCATCTCGATGTCCATCTCTAATCAACAGACCTACTCCTTGGAGATTATACAAAGTAACTCAAACCTGATAACACCCCTTTCGTTCAATTGATGCTTACAGGGTATAGCAACAATATAAATAAATATTAAAACGCATAATTGCTAGTGCACCTGAAAGTGAAATTGTTGCTCATTTATCTGCGCACCCGGCACCAAAAAATTGTTCAAGTCAAAGCAAATAAAGGCTATAAAGCCATTTGCAAATTTGTCTATCGCCTGGTAGTCGCATAGTACACAGTCTATGGCAAAGATTAGTGGATACCGCCGATCATTTGAATGCCTTAGATGACTCTGTCTTTGCCTTTGCTTTTGTTTTTGTAATCAGCAAACTGTGGATGCCGGGAAATCCTTTAGTCTTTAGTGTGTTGTTAATATTACAAAAGGTTACCGCGGGCCGAAAGTGCCAATTGAATTGCCATCTGATGTTTAACCTGCTCCGACTTCGACAGCAACTACAACTCCAACTCCAACTACGACTACGAATCCTCCTCCCCCTCTGCCACCAATTTCCACCGACATTGAAAGATAAACACTTGTAATGCGAAAGTGTTTTGATGCCACAGCGCTTACACAATGGGAAAAACAAAAACAACAAAATACACACACGAGCTGTTAAGTGTTTTAAGCCAAGTAACTGCGCTGTTGTTGGCTAAGCCAAAAGCTCTAAACTGCAGCAGAAGGCGTCTCAAACCGCTTGCTTTGAGCTTTAAAACAAAATTCCCCAAAACTTATATTAACCTGGAATAACAATCCTTGCCGACATAAAAGAAAAACTCCTAAAACTTCGTGTCAAAAAGTCGTCCATAAAATTAATGTCTATCGTGAGAAATTGACTTTCCTCGGCTGTTGCTGAAAACGGACCTAAAAAGCAGCTCTTAATAAAGACCTATATTTGTATGACTTTTAAAATCATTTCGTGCATAACACAGCATATAAAATCGTACTTAAATAAATCATCCAAGCTTAATTTATTGTTCTCATTTACACAATTCAGTTATGTATTAAAATCTGTCCAGTCTAATTTCAGTATTCCATACTCTAATCAAGTCGGGATTCCTCATAATTTATCTACCACTGAGTAAGGCTAATTTTCGCGTTTACAGCGTATTCAACCAGTCGAGCAAATGGATGAACTAAAGTATTGCCCAAGCGTCTGGTATTTCTTACCAGATAGACAATAATTAAATAGTAGAAAAATGCCGGCAAAATGTAAGAAAAAAATGCAAAAATTAAACGAAATAAGACAAAAACATACAATGGCAATAGGAAAATAACCGGCTTTTCAGAAAGTCTGCATTTAATGGACAGGCGCCTGCGGAAAGCAAAAGCAAAACAAAGTAAAGTGAAGGCGTGCGGCAAGCCCACAATACGCAGACTAATCGATGCAGCAATGTATACACTAACACGAGATCAGTGATCGGGCGATCAACGATCACAACGTGATTAAATTGATTAAGCAAAGTCAATGAGCGACCGACCGTTCACAATCAATTAACTATTTGGACATTGAGATGAGGTGGACTGGACAGGACAGGACGGGCAGGACAAACGTACACATATTTGGATAAGATCATTAACTGAATCGCTGTTGAGCCGATCATTGTCGGCAAGTTGTCCATAATCTACACCACAACTTGGCTTACATTGTCTTAACTTGGCCTAATCATTTGCATAAGCGAAGGCAATCGCTTCTGTCCGCTGGATACGAGCTTGTTTTCGCGCTTGCTTGTTGCCTGTTGCCTGTTGGTTGACTGTCTGTGATGATCAGACATTGATAGCAATGTCATGTTGTACATGATTATGGCTTTTTTACGCCAAACTTTGATTATTGTAACAAGATCATGATGCATTTTCGAAAGCCTGCCCAAATTGCAATATACTTTGATTCGAAGAAGTCCTTACACATTCGCGCTGAAAGTGAAAGTAAACGACGATCATCGCCATCTCCATTATCATTATCAGCATCATCATCATCATTGTGATCATCAGCCGATCACCTGCCATGTGTGAAATGTCTAAAGGGGATTCGAGTCTCACCGTTGCTCAGATGCCGGGATGCTTGCTTGCCTCGCTGATTCTGATACCAACAAACAATATAAGCAAACATAAAAGTAACGTCGAGCGCACACGACCGTTATATACCCTGTGTAACGGAACAGTGTATATTTTTAGTTGTCTGCTTATAGCAGTGAGCTTTTCAAGTTCATAGCAGGCAGCTCTGTTCCGCTGCCAACGTCTAACTCCGTTGTTTATTAAACTTAAAGGATCTATTTACATTACTATGCTCTAAGGTCTGCCCACCTGAGTTGTTCGCTGCCAAATATTTATTTTACGCTCTTGGGTGCAGTGTTTTATAAGTAAAATCATATAGATTTTCCTTTTACTTTAATGAAAAGAAGTTTTTTTCAATTGTTAAGCTATTTAATTTAATGCTCCTTTCGACTATATGTTAACTTAAATACGAAGATCATTCATTTTGTTTACTGAAATGCAAACAAATTCAATCAAGTTTGTTTTAAATTTTGGTCAAACACTCTTCGGCCCTCGTAAAAAGTGAAAAAACCTGCGAACCTTTATTAAAAATCTTATATCCGTTTCTGTTTGCATAAAAGTCACACCGAAGACGCCCGCTCCTGTCTTTTAGGGACTTTAAACAAACTTATAATACCCTCGACAGAGGATACAAATATAAAATGTATATGCATGCACAATTTTATCGTGTTGCTCCTGGCACAAAATGGAAAGTACATTTCAATTGATAAAGCTATTTGCCACGATGTAGGAGTAGCAGTAGGAGTAGGAGTTTGAGTTGGAGTAGGAGTAGGAGTTAAAGTAGTGCCACAGGCAACAACACATGATGTCCAGTCAAATCAAACTGATATCGCACTTTAATTTGCTCCCATTTAACACTTTTACCCCATAACATCGGCAGCAACAATAACGACAACAACAATGTTATTGTCATTTTGAAATATGTTGTGCAAAGCCTTTTAAGGATCAGGCGTTCGAGAGATCGAAAGATCGGGCGATCAACGATCAACGATCGACTTTTGGCGTTGGCGGCTTTAACTCCCACAGCGACTCTCTTGTTTGGATCGTAAATAAGAAAATTTTCAAAGCCTGACGCAGTATTTTTTTCTCTCTCCTCTCTCTCTCTCTCTCTCTCTCTTTGAGTTTTTCTGCCGCTTTTGTTGATGTTTTTTTGTTTCTGTTTTGAATGAATTGTCCACCAATAGATAGCCCAGACAGCTGGATAGACCCCAAAGAGACGACTGCCACGGCATTTAGAAAGTCGCCGCTCACACGCCGCCGTTTAAAAGTCAAGGAAAATAAATTGAAAACTGTAAAGCAAATTACCGGCAAAATGCATTGTGACAAGACTTGGCGTGGGTGTCTTTTTTTTTTTTTGCTGTTGTTTTGTTTTGCTTTTTTTCTTGTTTTAACATGTATCCCGGCATCCCACCATTCCTCCCATACCACCCCCTTTGGTGCTTGGGAATCTGTTTAGTTATGCTTATTGGTCATAAAGCCCCTGGTCGTACAGCCAACACGCAACTACATAATTATCTATCCAATAAATATTTCATTACGTCGAATTCATACTCGGACTCTGACTCGGAAACGGACCCGAACTCGGCTTCCGACCTTCCACAATGCCTCTTTTTCCATATTCCCCCATTAATCTTTACTACCATCAGTTCATTTACTTACACTATCAATTAATCTAAATTATTTCACCAACTATATTTTAGACATGACAGTTGTTTGGCATTAGAAGTAGATTCCCATCTTTTTTTAAATGATATATTTATCTGACGAACTCATATCTTAGTTTATGTTTATTATATAAGTTTATTTGTGATCCGTATCATCATCCAAAATAATATATGTACATAGTTAAAAATTTTTTCTGTTTTCATATTTAGGTACAACATTTTGTCTACTACTGGACCTTGTTAAGGAACTGTCCTGCGCAAAACCATAACAAGAAATCCCTTTTGTAATTTTTTAATTATTCAAATAAACAGAAAATACATTCTCATATACATTTCATGGAATATATTATTGTTCATTTTCAATATTTAGAACACTAGTGTCATACAGAATTGTATGTATAAATCAGAATCATTTTCAGATTGTGTATTTTTTCATCCGAAAAAATGTCAAATGTCTTTCGACATGGCATCCGTACATGGCGTATCAAATTTCATAGAAATCCCACGAAATTCAGAAAAATAGTTTAGCTCAAACCTTTGTTAGGGTATTAAGGCCTCAACGAAATTTTAACTTATTTCGCTTATCTACTATTATTATAGTATACCCCTATAAAGTCATATTAAATGAAAGTAACAAAGATTGCATACTTATTTATAACTATAGTGGAGTCGAAGCTTGCCAAGTACAATTAAATAATCTTTATCTACTGTATTTCCTCTGAGAGAACACTTTGTCACGTTTGAGTTCAAACAAATTTGTCACATGACACGTAAACTGAACTACTCAATATATTAAGAACTACAACTACGAATTATGTATTATGCTTTGGCGTGCTCCGAACTTTGTTTGATTATCAAACTTCTTGTTATTGTTTGCTTACTTATTTACATAACTGTGTGTGCGTATGTGATTTCTCACAGCACAACTGACAGGCAGTGCTGCCAGAATTTCAACCTAGAATACCCAACAAAAAAGTCTGTTGGTATTTTTGAAAATACAGGTGAACAGGTCAACGACAACACACAAGTTTGGCACAAATGAATTGAGTACAACAGTCAGTTTAGCCAAACATAATGAATTAATAATTTTAAAAATATTTTGAGCTTGTGATTTCAGTGATTGCAGATTAAAAATTGGCTTAAAAACTTTTAAGTCTAAATGCTTTAATTTAGCTTTAAACTAGCTGAAATGTCAGCATTGCACAAAGGGAAATTCCACACGCTTCTAAGAGACATAAATAATTATAGTAAAGTACAAAAAACCCACCTTTCTTGCTGTTGTTGTTGCTGCTGTTGGGAATCTTTCTTTGGTATCATCACATTGTCGGTTAAGTCAGATTGTTGTGATTGCTCTAATTGATTAACATCTTCATTCTCATTTGTATAAATATTATGTTTAATTTTGTTTTTTAATTGATTTTTTGGCACTTTAGCAGTCGCTTCATCACTTGCTGCCTTAAAATTATTATTAATATTATTTCGTTCACTATTAGGCACTACACTAATTCGTTCGTTTTGGTTTTTGTTATTGTTATTATTGATATTTACATTAGACGACGACAAATTCACTGACGTGTCTCTTACATCGCTCGATTGCTGTGTTGTTGTTGCTGCTGCTGTTTTTGCACTAGTTCTTGGCGTTGTGCCCAACTTCAGTACAGCGCTATCTACCTCTTGATTTGTAGTGGTAGTTGTTTTTATTGTTGCTGTTTCTGTCGCGCTCGCAGACGCCTCTTTCTCTGATGCAACTTCTTTACTTATTTTGTCTTCACTTAATACATTAGGTACTTTTTCATGACTGCTTCCTTTGCCAGCTGCCAAAGGGTCCAAGGTTTGCAACCCTGGACCCCTTTCCGCACCAGCTGAATGTGCATTCTCATCACCAGCTGCAGCTGCAGCAACAGCAGCAGCATTTACTGCTGAAAACTCATCTGCAGCAGCAGCGTTGTCGTACAGCCAGAAACAGCAGCTGCAATGAAAATGGCAAACAAGATGTGGAAGGAGGATTAGTAATGCACACTTATTGACACAAATTTTGTTTATCTTACCTTAGTAACAGATTTATGTACATAAAACGCACTAAATGCAATCTTATTCTCATTCTTGTATTATCCAGCGTGAACGGCAAACGCGAAATTATACAAAAAATTTCAATAGTAGGCGTTTTGCGAATCGGCGCGACGACGTTTCTCGATTGGAAAGCGCGTTTTTTGTTAAATCAATTTTTGTGTAGTGTATGCAATTACCAATTCGTTCACGAACGAAATGGTGCGCACTTAAGCACTATGCCCAAAACGTTCATAATGTGTATTGATTCAAATAATAATAATAATAAATAAAGTGCTGCTAAGTTGTCGCAGCGAAAAACAAAATTATAACTAGAGATTCCCGATACACGATAACTGCAATCGGTATTTGCTCACAATGCCACCACTAAACGAGTATTCAAGGCATTCCATATTTGGATTTCGAACTATCGAAACCAATACAAAAATTTTGGTCACCCTCAGAGTGACTAAATTTTATTTAAATAATGAACTGAACAAATATAATGACGGTGTGCTATAAGATTATCAAATTAATTAATTATGGTACAACAATTAGTGATCGATATAAAATCGATTAAAATCGAATAGAAACAACTAATTAAGATACTCAAACGCACAGTCGGAATTCTCACAGCACTTCTGCCGTTTTTCAACACGGACACTAGTTGATTTCTTAAAAATCTAATTGAAAGAAAACTAAAACATTAATAAACTAAGACAATGTCCTTTTTGCGGGGTTCACTGCACTATGTGTGGTGCACTACCAGCGTGCTGGGGAAAGGTGCCACTGGCTCTGTATTTCAGGTAAAAATCAAAGTGTGCGTCACTACGACTTTGTTTGTATAAATGCATACAAGTTGTGACAAGATATTTTCAAAGATAACAATGCAATTTCATTGCAGGGAGTAAATAAGACAACTGGCGAATCGGTTGCCGTTAAGACATTCAATCCGTACAGTCACATGCGACCCGCTGATGTGCAGATGCGAGAATTTGAGGCGCTGAAAAAAGTCAACCATGAAAATATTGTCAAACTTCTGGCAATCGAGGAGGATCAGGAGGGACGTGGCAAAGTCATTGTTATGGAATTGTGTACTGGCGGAAGTCTTTTTAATATACTGGATGATCCGGAAAACTCATATGGCTTGCCGGAACATGAATTCCTCTTGGTACTTGAACACCTATGTGCCGGAATGAAGCATTTGCGAGACAACAAATTGGTTCATCGTGATCTAAAGCCAGGCAACATTATGAAATTTATATCGGAGGATGGCCAAACCATATACAAGCTGACTGACTTTGGTGCTGCTCGAGAGCTGGAGGACAATCAACCGTTTGCCTCACTTTACGGCACCGAGGAATATTTGCACCCCGATCTCTACGAGCGTGCAGTGCTCCGTAAATCCATACAACGATCATTTACCGCTAATGTGGACTTATGGTCTATTGGAGTTACTCTTTATCATGTGGCAACGGGAAACTTACCCTTCAGGCCATACGGCGGACGCAAAAATCGCGAAACTATGCATCAAATAACCACCAAGAAGGCATCTGGTGTCATATCGGGCACACAGCTAGCCGAAAATGGGCCAATAGAATGGTCAACTACATTGCCACCACATGCACATCTTTCACAGGGTCTAAAGACCCTGGTGACACCGCTACTGGCCGGACTGCTGGAGGAAAATCGCGACAAGACTTGGTCCTTTGATCGTTTCTTTCAGGAGGTGACATTGATTTTGCGCAAGCGTGTCATCCATGTCTTCTTCACGAACCGAACCAGCTCGGTGGAAGTGTTCCTAGAGCCGGATGAGCAAATTGACAATTTCCGGGAACGCATATTCCTGCAAACTGAGGTGCCGCTCGAGAAGCAAATATTGCTGTTCAACAACGAGCATCTGGAAAAGAAAGTCACGCCGCGTACCATCGGTAAGATTTTGATGATTCTCCTTATACGAGAGGTATTAATATCTGTAATCTTCATCTCGTAGCTAAAGCCTTTCCAAGCACAACCACAGATCAGCCAATATTCCTATACAGCAATGATGACAATAACGTTCAGTTGCCACAGCAATTGGAGCTGCCCAAATTTCCAGTATTCCCTCCAAATGTCTCCGTGGAGAATGATGCGAGCTTGGCAAAGGTAAGCTCACAAATTTAGCAACTAACTCTAAAACGATTAAATGAATTACTCTTGGTTACAGGCCGCTTGCAGTGTGGGACATGAATGTAAACGACGCGTGGATATATTTACCACTATGGATATACTGATCAAAAAGGGCGTGGAACAGTTTATAGAAATGCTGATTACTACAATTACATTGTTGTTAAAGTAAGTTCTTCAAATGTGTGCTTACTGTGTCCAAAACTAATTTAGTTTTATCTTGTAGAAAAACGAAGAGTTTTGACAATCTGTTATCCACAGTAGTCGATTACGCGGATGTTGTGCAAAATATGACCAGAATGGTGAGTTAAAGCTTACTAAACACAAAATCAATTAACTAATAAGTGCTTTATTATAGACAAAGGGAGATCAGGAACTAAAGTCCCTGCTCAACACACTGGAGAGCGTGAAAGCTGAGTTTGATGCAGCTGCCGATATGATAACCCAAATGCACAAACACTTCGTGACAGACAATGAGCTTAAGTGAGTTTCACTGCAAAAAGTAAAGACAAGTTTAATATTTATATATCCATTTAATAGTGACCAATGGTCGTCATCGATGCACGGCAAGAAATGCCCGTGCCGCACAAGAGCCAGTGCACAGGCAAAGTATTTGGTGGAACGATTGCGAGATTCATGGCAGCATTTGTTGCGTGACCGTGCAACACGCACATTGACCTACAATGATGAACAGTTCCACGTGCTGGAGAAGATCAAAGTGGATAACAATGGCAAACGTGTTAAGCAGTTGCTCCAGGATAACGTTAATCCAGCCGTTGCACAAATGGCTGAATGTCTGGCGGATTGGTATAAACTCGCCCAAACGATCTACCTTAAGACACAAATATTGGAAAAGGATGTGCGCGACTGTGAACGCAAATTAAATGACATTCGCGATGAGCTTTATCATATTAAGTCTGAGCAAAAGCTAGACGTAGATACTAAAAATATTTCTAGTAACAATCAACTGGCCAAAATTGAGGAACGTAATCGTTTGCGTATTATGAAGCAGCAGCAAATGGAGGTCATGGCTGTGATGAGAAAGAACAGCGAACTAATAACGCTTTTGGGCAATTTGGGCATTGTTAATGGCAATGTAAACGGAAGTTAGCTTTAAACTGAATATGTAATTAATAATTCAATTTTAACGTGCAACGTGTGTCTTAGAATATATTGTCGTATTTTGTAAATAACAAAATGGAGTTTTTAATGGTACTTCTATTTTTAAATTGGTTAACTTAATTTCAATTAGTGAAAAATTGTATATTTTGAATTTGCGCGCTTGTTGTTGAGGTTAACCGATTGTCATTGATATCGATAACAATACGACGTCTCGATATCAAAAGGAACTCAAAAAAAAAACAAACATCGCGGACACCTTATTTTCTTTTCATATCGTTAAATGAATGAACTATCAAAATAATGTCCCAGACTGTCGTAATTTGTAGTTTTCATTTGCTTTACCAACAAGCAGTTCTTTTAATAAAAGAAAAGAAGTTTTGGTATTTTTATCAAAGTCGCATTTGACTCGATTTTAGTTCATATGAACAAATGGTTCACATTTGAACTAGAGTGAACACACTTTATTGAGTAGCTGGGGGTTGCATTTCAATTGTTTTCATTTTTGATTTTAATTTGTGTTTGTAAACAACTTTTATTTCAAATGTACACACGCTTGCCATGTTTTCAATATTAATTACAATTGCCAATGCCATTGATGTGGCGCTCATACAACCCATAACAAATACAATTGATTCGATTGCGGCGGTCGTTTATTACTTTTTCGCTGGAAGCTGGTTCATAGGATATTGGCTGGTTAATTTCGCCGGCTTCGTCTACCGGCTGCTATGTGATTGCTATGAACTCGCAACCATTGGGTTTGTTGAATGCAAGTTGCTTTACATTGAGGTACGCCATGTGGCTCTCGATGTAATTGATTACATTTATTATGGCGCCGGAGATGGTCTGAACCTGGGACGTGTTGTACTGAAAGCAGTTGTCTTACTCTTGAGTAATATTCTCATTGAGCTTGGAAATGTCACGCTATGGATTTTACTGCTCTTGCCTCGTGCCATCATTTTCATTCTGGACTGTATTATGCTGGTCTTAGAGCATGTGGCTTTGTTTGTTTGGGAAATCGCCACACATCTATTTCACCAACTCTTTTATCTGTTCACTGGAATCGCTGTGCTTCTCGTGCTCTACATGTTTCGTGGCTATTTGTATATATATGGCAAAATAATGTTCAGGAAGCTGCGTTATCTGATGCTCTACGAATTGCAAAGGGCTCTAAACAGCATCTGGAAGTATGTTGATCAAAAGTTTACAGTCGGCGAAGCAAAGCGTTACGAATCACCTCCGAGTCAGACAGATCAGTGTTGTGTTGTGTGCTTGGAGCACAAAAAAAATATAGTTGTTCTACCATGCCGGCATCTTTGTATGTGCAGGGAGTGCTCTTATCAATTGCATAACTTTGACATCGGACATCGATGTCCGATTTGTAGGGAAGTCATAGATGGCTTAATGACCATTTATTCCTAACATTATCCGGTAAATTTGACAGCTGTCTACATTAAAACCAAATTGTATTTAATGAACAACTTTAGGACCATTTTTACCCATTTCTAACGGCCCTCCAACGAAGACAGCAGAGGCAGTGCTTCTGTTTTCATGAACACCGCTGTATGTAGACTAAATGACTGACTGCCAACAAAAGCTTTAAATGTAAACTGTTTTATTTTCTTTATTTGAAATCAGTGAAAGTATACAATCTGTATGTAAATATACTATATAAGTAGTATGTAAATAGATGTATATGTATAACTAATTTCGATCGAAAGGCATAATATTTTATATTTAGATAATAACTATTAAGTTTATGCTTAAGTATCCATTAAGAACCAATAAACATGACACAACTTAAATGAAATGTTTTGCATTTGCTCTGTATTTTCATTGCAGCTGTAATTAATGAATTAGTTAATTAGATTGCAGTTAAGTTTATAACGATCAATTGCATATATTGTATAAGTTTCTTAATTTTTTAACGAAAACAATAAACAAAAAAACTGATAAAATTACACAACGGGCTATATACTTATGTAACAATAACAGTATTTCTCAAATATGTTTTATGTGTATTATATGTATATTGTTTGTATACATAAAGTAGCGTCATCAGGTATTTTTCTACTATAACTTTGCTAGTAATACGCGCATAATTTATTTAGTTTTATTTATGTTTTTGTTTTAACTCATGCCTTAAGTTAGAGATTTGCTGATTGGCTGATTTTTTTCAACTTCAATTTTAAATTGGATTTACTTTAGGTACTTATGTATAGAAATTATATGTTGTACATTAACAAAAAACGTTTACATTTCTATTTTAAAATGCACTAAAAGGCGCACATTAATATTATTATTTTATTTCTTTTTTTAATTTTCTGTTTTCTTTATGCAAAATATTTTGGATTAAAAATAATGTCAAAATTACTGATACATTTATTTATGCTTGTTTGTAGCCATCGGTAAAGCTTCCCTACTTATGCTATCTGGTAGATAAGTACATAATAAAATATATGTATGTATATATATTCAAAATATGCATTTCACGTTAGTTACCATATATTAATGTGTAAGGTTTTCTAAGTTTAATCATTAAAATCGTTCCATTGAAAAATCTACTGTGTATTTTCCTCCAAAAATATGCATACCGTTAGTTTTCGTACTTGACATGAAATTACACGTACATATATAATTGTATATCTATTTGCGCTTATATATAAAATTACAAAAGAACATTTAACACAAAATGTGTGTGTGTGTGTGTATGTATGCGATTTTTAGATACTTCAGCTTAAGCCTTTGTGCCAATATATATATATATATATTTATATAGTATATAGAAGTTGTTTTGTAAAAGTTCTCTATTCAAAATATATATATGTATATATATGCTGATTTAAATGTATATATGTAGAAGGTACAAGTAGGTATTTTACGGGAACGACTGATCCTCAAATATATATAAATATATTTATGTGTATATATTGTATGTTCATACAAATATATTGATTAAATAACATATACTATATTGTTTTTCTTCGATATGTAACGGCTAGATAATGGCATTTCATTTCTGGGTTTAAAACCAACAAACCACTTTGGTCACACTGTTTTCTTCCTTGTCCTCTTCTTTTCTTTCACCTACTGCTTTCAACCGTTTTGAACCGTTTGTAACCGTTTGGAACCGTTACATGAGCTTAGGTTTAATTTAGGTTTTACACAAGTGCTTTGTTATTGCTACTTATTAATTAATTATTCATTTATTGGATAAGAAAATGGCTTTTTCACTGGATATATTGGGGGTATATATCATATAGGTAATATAGCTCCAGATTTTTCGGCTGTAGATCAAAAAGTTACTTAGCTTACCATATAAATTTCCTAAACTAAATATACACATATAAAGTTATGAAAGGATGTATAAAATCTAGTTTTCAAACTTCCTTAAAATTATAATATATTTTTCAAATATTTCATAATTAATGAGCTATCTAAACAACTAATACAAATACAAAACTGTTATGCCAAAATATATACTTTATATAACGAAAGTAATTTAAATTGTGTATTTTGTGCACTCGAAAAAGTTTGAAGAGATATGTTTTTCATTCATTTGTTTTTTTTTTTTTTTTGGTTAGCCTAAACAGTTTTTTGAGTCTTTAGTTTTACAAAAAGAAATTAGTTTTTTTTTCTTTCTTAATTTTAATTATTAATAATACATTCATATGGTGTGGAAAGGCTGAAATATTATCGATTTGCTATTTGCTATCTACGACTTTTGTTTAATCATGCAAAAGAAACGCGAATCGTATCAAAGAAATTATATGGTATATGGTAAAAAATTGGACATAAGTAGTATAGACATCTATGTAGAGTTCAATGCCAATCTATCACAAATTCACATAGAGGGGCTATCGAATTGAATATATACGAGATAACACATATACTTAATTTACCTATTTACTCTATAGAGATTTATATCTAGTCTAAGATCCTTTTGTAATTATTCAAATATTATTTCGAATAGTATTTGGATCTTAAACGGTTGAATACTTATGTTTATAACTTAGTCTAGTTTGTGTTTGTGTTTGTGTGCAGCTCTGTATGTGTCAGACACAAATCACATAAAGGTACTTCAACTCTCTTCTTCTAAGTGCGATCAAAACTCGAACAAAGATTGCAAAAACTTGAAACAAACTCTTAACTCTAGTTATAACTTACTTTATGTTTAACTTGTCTCTAACTTCTAAATTTTAGTGCAATGAAAAAATACATTTTTGGAAAAATATTTAGCATTATTTACAATAGATTTTTAGGGGAGTTTTCGAGAGGGATTTTCTTAAAAACTATTAACTTTAATCCTATAAATAACTGCTTCTTAAAACGATTGACTAGAATTAATCTAAAGGCAAGAGTTAGCCATTGCATAGAACATTTGTAATTTGTACTCGAAGGTAAGCATTAAGGGTCGAATAGAGCGCAGCTACACTGAGCGAAAAAATCAAGTACTTCGTGCTGTAAGCCAATGAATTTTTATTAAGCTGTATGTGCCTCAAATTCATTTATTTTAAACATTTCTACAAGGAAATCACTGTACCGAAATCAAAGCTTGAAATTCTTGGTTTAAGTTTAATATGTTTAAAAATAAATTGAAAATTTTAAAATATTTTGCTAAAAAACCCTTCGTTTTTAGAACTACTGTTTTCGCCCTGTGTACACCTGAAGCAGGTGTAGGGCTGTCAGGTGCTAAAGGGTGTTTCAGGGCTGCATGTGCGTGTTGTTGCTGACGGTTTTCTTTGCTCTGATTTGTATTGCCAACTGATTTTGACGGCTTGAATTAAACAATTTAACAATTAACGTCAACAAGTTGTGAATTCTATGGCTTTCTGACAAGTCACGAAGCACCCGATTGTGCTGAAATATTGATGAGACTACGCCAATTATGTGGCCGTACAGACGTAAGACCGTACGGTCGTACGGTCGATAGAAGTAAAGGGGTGCTTTATAATTTGCTGCGTTTATTGGTTACTTTGCTGCTTTTTAGTTGAGTACATTTCTACTAGATACTTGATAGTTTAACTGCTTATACCCTGGGCAAAAGGGGTGCAATGGTTTTGAGTTTTACCTACACTTTTTAGCCAAATATGATAAGAAGGTTCCAGGCTATCATAGCACATAAAAAGTAATTTAAATTAAATGAAACGCCCACTTTGTGCTTAACAAACAAATGAAATTATAGCCTGCCCAGGGTATAACACAGTCATGCATGCTCGACTGTAGCCTTACTTAGTTATTTTTTTCTTGACAGTTTGTTTTGGGCTTAGCTTAGATCTATTGGGGTGCACTTAGGGTCTAACTGCAGAAGGAAGCAATGTTATGGTGCCTAGAAAGGCAATGTGGTGACAAACATGTTCTCGATGAGTGAAGGAGCCGGCACCAGATCCTCCAACTTCAGATAGAATATGCGCTGCAGTCCCTGGACGCTTAGGGATCGTAGCTCTGGTAGTTTGCCCAGAAGCCGGCTAAAGTAGTGCTGCTTCTTCTGTGCCTCGGCGTTGTAGGTGACATGATCCCGCAGACTGCCAATGATTTTCATCTGCAGCTGTTCAACCTTCTTCGGTTCCCGCAGACCATGGCGTTCTGGAAACGAAGAGAGCATAACATTAGACCTGATCTGTGACCTGTGGGTTGCTGAGGTAATTTACCTGTGATGAGCGTGAGAGCGCAGAGACAGGCGAATGCCGATATGTCGATCTCGAGACTGTGCAGGCTGCGACTGAACTCCATGATGCCGTTGAGCCAGTCTCCGAAGGATCGGTGACATTGGCTGCGATGCAGAACGGTTCCATTGCAGAAGATCATCTTGGTGTCATCGCTGCGGGCGCGGTAGGAGAGCCGCAGTACGAATAGCTCTAGCGAGGCGGATTGAAAGAGCAGCTCCTGATCTTCGGGGGTGAGTTCCAAGTAGCCCGGTATCTTCTCGGCAAACTGCTTGATCACATCCACGGAATTGGTCAATAGCTGATAGAACTGCTGCACCTTGTCAGCCTCGCTCATGCCTAATCCTGGAGCCAGCTGATCATGGTGCTCCTCGTAATGGCTGTAGTCCAAGCAAGAGGGATCGGGTGTGGTGTCCACATGGCTGCGCACCAAGGCCGTGATCAGCGAGATAGGCGGCGATGGCGGCGACTCTTGGGGTGATTTTGGTTTCGAGGGCAGACGACCACGCCTACCCTTGAGCGAATCCGTGCGCACCACCTCCTTGACCATGCCCACTACCAGGCACTTCTGAAAGCGGCAGAACTGACATCGATTCCGTCGTCTCTTGTCCACTGGACAGCTCTTCTCCGCCAGACACACGTACTTCGATCCCTTCTGCACAGTTCGCTTGAAGAATCCCTTGCAGCCCTCGCAGGTTCGCACTCCGTAGTGCTGACAGGCGGCGGTGTCGCCACAAACTGCACACAGCTGCGAGGAGCACGATCCGGAGCTCACCGACTGCAGCAATCTTCCAGTCTGCGAATGCAGCAGTTGATCCCCGCCAGCTGCGCTTGCGGGCGAACTGGCCGCCGAGTTGGGCGCCGAGCTCAGCTGCACCTGCAGGGCATGGGCGTGTCGTGAGCCCAGTGTCATCTTGGCCAGCTTGGGGCTGTGCGCTGCTGCAGCGGGCGAAACTGAGCGCTGCACGGGCAACGAGGCCCGACGCAGCGGTGGCACTACCACAATCGAACCGTTTCCAGATCCGGGGTGGGATGAGGCGGCAGCTGCTGCAGTGGCAGCCTCCAGCTCGGAGATGGTGGGAAATGTGGGCAAGGAATAGCGTTCTCCATTATGGGAGTTGTAGCTCTGCGGAAGAAATAAAATACTTCGATTAGTAAGGAGGGAAAGTCGAGTATTTCCATACTAGAATTATGTATTGTAAATCATTCCTCTTGATATCCGAGGTAAGCTAACCCCAGACTTTCTTTATTTAGGTTCTTTACAAATATTTGTATTAAAGAACTCAGAATTATGAACTCGGACTTAAGCTAAACTGTATAAAGTTTTTTGTTTTCCCAATATGAATAATTTTTCTTTGATCGTTTTCTTATTTTTTGTTATGTTATGCTTTTATGTTATGTTATATCCTAAATTGGTTTATGGCATTATTATATATCCTGACATTACTTCTACTACTACTTCTACTAATACTTCCCACTACTACTACTACTACTACTACTACTACTACTACTACTACTACTAATACTACTACTACTCTACTTCTACTACTACTACTACTACTTCTACTAATACTTCTACTACTACTACTACTACTTCTAATAATACTGCTACTTCTACTACTACTATTACTACTACTACTATTACTACTACTACTACTACTACTTCTACTATTACTTCCCAGTGATTAAGGTATTTCAACTAAACTCATTGATTGCATATTTAGTAGCATTGTGTTCTGTACATGTGTTATAGGAATCGGATAACCTTCTTACTTATATAGCTACCACAGCAACACTATCTAAATTCAGTATTTAATGAAGAAAGAAAAAATTTGATTTTATTCATTTTGGCAAATAATAGTAGTATAAATTTTTGCTTCAGAAAAAGTACAATAAATTTTAGAGTGTGCTCACTCGGCTATAGTTTTTCCTACTATTTTAAGAGGTTACCGAAATTTATACTGTCGACTTTTCATTGACGTATAAGAGAAAATATATATTTGCTTAGAGGTTTACCGCAACATTAATATTATTTTAGTAATGTTACTGAAATATTTAATTTAAGCACCAATTAAGCAATATTTTGAGTTCTAATTGTTAATTTTTAATTAAAATTTGTTTGACAATTTATTTATTTATTGTTTTTTTTGTATTTTATTTTGCATTCCCTACAAAATTCAGACCATCGACACTTTTTGTAGTTCATTGCAGTACGGAAACTGTGATAATTTGTAGTGTATGATTTTGGTGGGTTTCTTTTTACTCACATGATGAAATCCAGCTTGTTGCCCATAGAAGCCGTCATTTTGGCCCACGCCGTTGTACTCGTAGAGCGAGCTGGCCGAGGAGCTGGGCGAGGGATTGGAAGTGCCGTTGATGGTGTTGAAGTGGCCGTGGTAGTTGTAGCCGTTGCTGTTGTTGCTGCTCCCCTGATTGCTCTGCTGCAATTGCTGTGGCTGCTGCTGCTGCTGTTGTGGCTGTGACTGCAGTTGATGCAGTGTCGTGGGTCCTGTGCTGAGTCCTGCAATCACCTCCGCTGCGGTGGTCAGCGGGAAACAGTCCTCGTCCATTTTGAGTGTCAGAATCTGGTCTGTGGGCGTGGCTGTGGCAGAGGAGGGAGAGGTCTGCTTGGGGCTGCTGCCGCTGCCGCTGCTGCTATTATATTTGAGGGAGTAGGTCTCCTGGAAGCTGGGCAGGCTGCTGCCGCAGGAGAGCGGGCCGCCAATTGGTGAGATCAATTGCAGTTGCAACTGTTGCTGCTGTTGTTGTTGTTGCTGCTGCTGTTGTTGTTGTTGGGCGTGTAGGGCTATGGCGGGATCACTGCTGGAACGCAAACTGAGCAAGCACAACGAATGATGATCCTGCTCGGAGCTGGGACTGTTGCCACCCAGCGGTTGATCCTGTATGGAGGATAAACGCTTGTCCCGCAGACAGGTCAACTTGGTGAGATTCTCAATGGAGCTGGTGAGATCCTCGCTGCTGCCAATCAACGTGGCAGTCGATTCCACCTGCGTATCCGTATAACTGGCCACCGATTGCTCCAAAGCCGGCGACAGCAGCGAATTGTTGGAATCCGAGGGAAAGAACAGATCCGAGAAGAGTTCACTGTGGGACACGGCCGCGTCGGCTAGATTGCTGATCAGCTGATCCTCCTCATGGGAGAGCAGTGTCTCCTGGCTGCTCGATGGCAGCAGCAATTGTTGCTGCTGCTGCTGTGCTAGCAACTGTTGTTGCTGTGAGCTCTGCTGCTGCTGTTGCTGTTGCTGCTGGCGATGGTGATTATGATGGTGATGATTGTGATGATGATGATGCGCTGCACTTGAGGCAACTGCAGTCACTGCCGACGATGACGTCGTCGTTGTCGTCGTCGCGGTTTGCGTTGAAAAATTATCAAACGACGAAAGTGAACTAAAGGAGCTCTGCAATCAAAGAAAGTCGCATTAAGACTGAATTAGTAAAGCACACTCTAATCCAATATAACACCTAGACCCTGTACAACCAGCCTACAAGGGGTGGAGACTGACATGCGCTCTAACAGCAACTCCGATTGGTCTACAATTCGCTTGCAACCCCCAAAAAGAACAAAAAAGGTTCACAAACACATTCTACTAATATCCAATTGGTTATGCATAACGAACTTGGCTACAAAATTCGCGATATTTGCCACTTTCAATTAGCCAACTATTGAAGTTGCTGTTCTGCTCACAGCGGGCAATCAACGACTTCTTTTCAGCAAATTATTGCTGGTGCAAAAGGATAACCCTTGAGTCCTGACAGCTTCAATTTGCATAGTTACAAAATATATCTCTTCTTCGATTTAAATATATATTGTCATTAAACTTCCAATGTTTCCACGAACACCTGGCAAAGATAATTCTGGTAGAATTATTTCTAGTCTTTCCTCTTGAAAGTTTGCGCAACTGCTGAGTGAATTCTTTTAACTTATACAATTTTATATTTAATACATTTTAAAATAGCACCCTGTTAGAATTTTTAATGATACCTTTTTATGTCTTTCAAAAATAGCATCGAACAATGTACACATTTATTTTTAGAAACCTGCACAATTTGTTTATAAGCAAGACTTTGTTAAGTCGCTTAAAATTAATAAATCGCTGGCTCACAGTTATTATAAATTATTCAAAGGCAAGATGTCTGTTTCTTTAAAAATGTAGTTCTTTTTACTTTCACCCAATCAATTTATGAATTGTTAATTAAAAGTGGATCCAATTTAACATAATTTTATATAACCCATTTCTTTTTAATTTCAGAACATTTCGTAGTCCTGAAAGTTACTACCTTCTTATTGTTAGTACCCATGAGACTCAAGCTTAAAGGCCAACAAATTGAAGCACAAACTAATTAGCTAGTTAGGCTGCCAGTCAACATTAAGGGAAGAATAATTTTTAAATAAGTCTAACAAATTTGTATAGACATAGATTTGAGTACAAAGACTTAAGTTGTGTATCTAAACATCAATCAGCTCGATTCTACTCGATTGCTACTTGACATTACAACTTTTTTTGTTAACTTCCTAACCAAGTCTGATTGTAGTTCAGTTTACTTTCAGAAACTTAGGGTATTAATGAATTCGACTTACATTTGGTTGCAGAAGTAACATGCTTGTGGTCGCTTGATTATGTAGCCTCAGTTGGCTCTGAATTTTAGTTGTAGTTGTTGCTGTTGCTGCTGTTGTTACTGCAGCTGTAATTGCTGCTGCTGCTGTTGTTGTGGCAGCTGTTGTTGCCGCTGTGGTGACAGTTGGCGTTGCTACCTCCTTTGTTGAATTTGAGCTAGTGGCAGCTACTGTGGGTTTCCTTGAATTTTCCGACTTTGCGAAAATCTTCAATTTAGTTCCTAGCTTCGAGTAGGGCCTGGAGCTCGACTGCTCGACCGTTTTATTGGGTGGTGAGCGACGCGTCTCACTCTCTGCACCTGCAATGGAAAAGCGGTGAAAATGCTATTAGGAAAAACTCAAAAATCATTAGGATAAACGTTTGCTTAGTTGGGAAAAGCGTGAAGCCGTGAATGCCAAGCGGTGTCTAGGGTGTGCTTAATTCTAAATATGCAAATATGTGGAGTGATTTGGATGGCATCAAAATGCCAACAATGATGTCGATGATTGCCCATAACCCGCAACTCTCCCAACTCTTGCCTGTGAAGATTCATGCATTTGCTCATATTTTTTTGGCAAAAGTTACTAAAATAAAAACAGTTGCTCAATTGTCTTGCGTTCCACACGCAAACAACCGCATCGAATGTCTTAATTAGAAATGCTCAAAGACACTTGGCTCACACACACATACATACACCTCACGAGGCAGACGAAAGGTGGGGGAAAAAGATGAAAACAGTAGGAAAAACTGCGGGTGAGCAAGTCGAAAGCAAAAGACCCTGTAGACATCACATATATTAACCGCAAATGTTTGTTCGATTTCAAACATTTGGAAAATAATATTTAAATCGTGTTTAGCTAAAAAATTTATGAGTTTTAATGATACATCTCAAGAATATATCTTGATAAACTTTTTCATTTTGTTGCAAATTCTGGTAACTCTAAAATGTTTTAGTCTCGAAAATCAGACAGATATGGCTATATCGACTTGACTGTTGCTGCTGATCAAGAACATACATGCCGTCATCTTCACCTTTTGTTGACAAACACAACAAACACTTTGTGTAATTTGAAGTACAGGGCTTAAAATCACAGGCCGAGTTGGAGTGGGGCCAGCGCCAAAAAAAATACACAACGAGGATCACATCTCCATCTCAGTTAATGCGGCACATAAAATGTAATAAATTGTGTTGTCCGCTTGCAGCAGCAGAGACAGCGGCAGTGGCAGCGGCAGCAGAGACTGCAGCAGTGGTAGCAGCACGTTGACTCCGCGTGCTTTCTGGCCCATTGGCATTGCGGGGTTACGTTGCGGGTGTTCGCTTTTGATTATAATAAATATTATGGCTTATTCGAATTTCGCGTATTGCAAAACGTCATTTGGACTCTACGTTTTTGGTGGGTTTTTGTCGTCGTTGTTGTCTTTATCGTGGCTGGATTTCACTTCTTTATTCAGAAATCATTTTTCAAAATTTACATATTTCTATTTTTCTTGCTGTGAAGCTTTTGAAAGGCGCTTGAATGTAAATTGCAAAGATTCTCTAATGAAGAAAGAGTGTGCAACAGCCAGAGCGTAATTTAAAATGGCGGTAAATTATAAGAGAGCCAGAGAGAGCGAGAGAGAGAGAGAGAGAGTGGAAACTTTAGCGAAGGGACCAAAGGAACTAATTGCAGGACAAGTTCATACGAGCTGAATGAACATAGTCACGGACTTTGTTCGTTCATTTCAACTAATTTATCGTTTATCGAACTCAGCCAGCAGTTATTAAAAAACAATGCTCCACACACATACACACAAATAGATAGATATCAAATCGTAATAAAATAACAAATACAAAATAGCATTGCAATGCTTTATTTAGCCGTGGGTCATTTAGAAAGCCAATTTGATCGATACCCTTTGCAGCTGCCACAAAATTCGGTAAGAAAATTCCCCTTAATCCAGCGAAAATCAAAAAAAAACAAGAAAGAAAAGTACAGTCGAGCGCGCCCGACCGTATAATACTCTCTGCATTTGTCCCGATTAAATTATTAAAATCGGTATCCACATATTACTATATGTTTTACTTGCATTAAAACACGTTGAAACAAAAACAATCTAAGCATAATCAAACACACATCTGTTTGTTTGTATTCGAATACACATACGTTTGGCAATATGTATATGATGCAAATATGCATGCATGTATGTGTGTATTCGGCGCAGCCAGCGACCGCGGGCAGCGCTGCCGACACACAGGCAGCGAAAACGTTCGAACATGTGCTTGTGTGTTTCTATCTCGCTTGCACCTATGGGTTGATATTGCGTTCAATTATCAATATTGTAATGCTTCTAGTTTTTATGTTTATAGTCCGATTTTAATGGGCCTTTCAGGATAGTTTAATATAGTTAGTCTCCACACGTATTATATTAATTACAATACTGTACGATACGAACAAGTTCGCAAAACCCGGCATTGAAGGTTCCAGCCTTTTTTATCAAATGTGGGAAAAGTGGGCGTGGCAGTCCAAAATTTTAAATGGCAATGCAACTATGCCGTCGCTACGAAACTCCCGTTCCAGAATTGGTGATCCTAGGTGCCATAGTTACTGAGATATTTGCCGAAAACACCAATTTTTTTCGAGGTGTGTCCAGTTTTTTGCTTATTGTGGGCGAATGGGGCGTGGCATCGAAAAAAAAAAAGATTCTTGTATTGACTGACTAAATATCTGATCGTTTGACACCAAGCTCGAACTTGTAGCTCTTACCATCTCTGAAATCTGTTTGTTCATACGGACAGACAGACGGACAGACGGACAGACGGACAGACGGACAGACAGACAGACGGACAGACGGACATGGCTATATCGACTCGGCTTGTGATGCTGATCAAGAATATATATACTTTATGGGGTCTGCCACGCCTCCTTCTGCCTGTTACATACTTTTGCACAAACCCAATATACTCTTGCAGAGAGTATAAAAAAACAAGCCAAAAAAATCGAAACTACCGTGGGCTACTGCGAAAAAAGCTACCGGGAAGAGTAGAAGATAAATTTTAAGATTTGTGATTACAATGTGCCATTGTTTTTATTACCCATGGGCATACGGAACATGTTACTGACTACAAAAGCAACAATTTGGGTTGGGTATTCAACAGTTTCGAACCAAAAATTCGTCTAACGGCGCATCTTCAGCCAGTTTCAGCATTTTTCTAATTGTTTTGTGATGTCATTTTGTTGTTGTTGTTGATAGGCTCCACATAAACAATTTCTATAGAGGAGTCTGTATTTTTTCTTTTATATTTATTCATTGCTGGTTAACAAATTTATTATAATGGCAGCTCCTTCTCCTTTTGCCTGGTTCGTTGGTTCATTTTCGTGTCTTCTTCTCATTGCATAAGTTTGCTAATTTTTTTGTTTTCTTTTTTCTTTTTTATAAGATTGTTAATATATATTATTTTGCAAGCTCTCTTGGCGTTTTATGCCATGTACTTTGAACTGCGAACTTCATTGCACGCTCTGTCTTGTGATGCCACGGTGCCTGATCAATGGACATGGACATATGCAGTTGCTGAAACTGACAGACAAAACGAGGGATGGACAGACAGACAGACAGATAGGCAGACAGCTCGGGAGACAGGGGGCAAGACAGGGCTGTGCAGTGACCCAAAGAAATGGTAATGCGTCGTGGTCGAACGTCGCACGGGTCAGGCAGCATTGTGCGGTGACTCTGTCGGCTCTGTGGCAACTCTGGCACTCAGTCATTGAGTCAGTGGGCGCACCAAACTTGCTGATGACGTTGCGGACAGTGCAGTGCAAAAGTATTGCACCAGAAAGCCAAAACCAAAACCAAAAACCGAAGCCGACTTCGAATTTGACTTCGTCTTGGACTTGGACTCTGGGTACGGCTTCGTGTGAAGTTTCTGTGAGAAGTATACAAATGGGTTTCAGGTTTTGGGCCAAGGAGTTAGTCATTTTCTGTTGTGTCTGTGTCTGTTTTGTTGCAGGTTCGGCGGAGGCGTCGATGCTATCGCCTTTGAAATCCACGACAACGAAGACCCAATAGACTTTGACGTAGACCTGGGACTGGCACTGGTACTGGGACTGGGACCAGGCCAAAAATAGAAAAAACTTCCTGCAGTACATTTTGATGATGAGGCCGGTCGTCTGCCTCTTCCATGTTTTCGTTGTTTTTGTTTAGACTTTCACTATTAATTGTCGATTTTCATCGATTGTTGTGTTGCCTGTGATGCGGCACAAAATGTAATACTTAATGGGCAAATGAGCGAATGGGCAATGGGCGATGGGCAATGGGTAATGGGGTTGGTATTTAAAGTTGTGCAAAAAAACTAAAATAAAGTAAAAGAAAACCCAATTTCTGGGCTGAAATTCATATCGAAATTGGATCTATTACTCAATGGTCGTCTAGTGAGAGACAATTTGATTGATTTATGCAATCGCAATCGTAGTCGTAGTCTTAGCTGGAAATGGAATAGGAATTGGAATTGGAGTTGGAATTGGAGTTGCAGTCTCTGTCTAATGCCACATTGTATTCGTCCCATCTAATTGCCCGAATCGTCTTCATGTCTCTGGCTTTCTGCAACTGGAACTTTGGGGCTTGTGCATCGCATCATGGCCAATTTGAAGCTAAAAAAAAATCTTCAACTTTACCCACATTTGCATATCGTTTAACACAGATTTATTTTATTTTTCTTTTTCTTTTGCGCTTTGAGAATGCTTCTTCACCCCTCCGATAGATCAAACGAAGGCGATTTGAATCTACAGCAGGTATTCAGCAATTTCAATTACAGTCACTTGCTTTATGATCTATCGATGCTGCATGATCCATTATCTTTATTAAGATCGGCGGCAATTGGACATGAGTTCAAAAACATACAAGTATTTCTAAAAAACTGGTTGGGAAAACTAGCGTGGATTGAGAAGACTGTTAGAGACCCTGCACTGCGTTTGGGCTTGTAAACAGTTTGATCCTTGCTACAGTTTTCTGCAGGTCCAGAAGTAAGTTAGTTCCCTAAGTTCCAAGTGTTTATGCGATTAAACACACCGACTTGACTATATCTAATCGACTGATCAAACGTGCGTATATTTTATGTAATGGGAAATACCAGCACCATTTTGTTGATGACAAACTCAACACACCATTTACACATCTTAGTCATACAGGGTGCAAAAAAAGAGTTTCCAGTTTCACCAAAGACATCACCAAAATGAATTGTCGCAACAATTCGTATAAATATTTTTATGCCAGTTTAAATGCTAAGTAAACCACGAGACTAAGACTCTGACTGTGACTGCGACTCCGACTGAGACCAGGTCGACATCGTTGACGGCGTCATCGTTTTTTAATCGCAGCAACAAAAAAAGAGAGAGAAAAAAATCAACGCATTGAAGGCCATCGTGAACATTTCATAGTTGGTGCCAAAGTCGGAGCCGTCCATCCAAGAAGAGGATTGAAGTCACTTTAGATGCGCGTGAGCGCATCTTAACCAGTTGACCCGCCTCCCTGCCTCCGTGCTCCCCATTCGCTACCCCTACTCGCAATCCCTACTCGGTCTCAGTGATTCTCGGCATGAATGTGTCAGCCACATTTATGTACATTGGCCAATACTTTGGCTTTGGCACTTGACGGCACAATGTGCTCTGGAACTTGGCTAACAGAAGCGGTCATCGCTGGCAAAAAGCGGATTCATAAAAATGAAAATAATTTTAGGGGGTAGGCGGTAGGGGGTACAGCGCACACTGGGTAATAGGGGTACTGGGTAATGGGTAATGGGTTTCTTGCCCATTTGCATGAAATTCAAATAAAAGATTTACCGTTTAGCTGTTAGGTGTTAGCTTGGGCAGATGCAGTCTCTGTTTCTGTTTCAGTTTCAGTTTTGTACATTCTAAGTCTTGTTTAAATAAAATGAGAATGAGAATAATAATAATAAAACTGGTTTAATTCAAATTGATATAAAAGTTTTATATCATTTGTGTATGCGTATCTCAACCAGTTCTGGGACCCCAAACCAAAAAAAAAAAATTAAATTCATTTTGCATGAGCTTAAAGAATATGAAAGAATTGGAAAAGAATGCAGAAATTGTTTATGTAGAAAGATTCAAACATTTAGGAAATCAAATTCGACTTTTAGAAGTCTCAAATGAAATCTGTTTGTCTATTTGGCTAATTTGCATGTGGCTCGAAGCATGGCTAAGGTTGAGGCAGAGTTGCGATTGAGACTGGCAGGTCAAAGGTGGGGAGACTGCACTGCATCAACGTCGAGGTGAGTCTTAGCCGCCTGATTGACATGGCCAAGACAAAGATAAATAAGCTGCCAGTTTCGGAACGGCGCGGCGCTTACATAATTAGCAAGCAGCAATGGCCAAAGTGTATTTCTTTCCTTTTTGGCCATGTTGCTAAGCGCATCCGAATCCAAATCCGAATCTTTGAGCCCAGCTCAAAACAAGGTGCAGCTGTAGCTGCCTAGCTGCCTAGCTACCTGGGAGCGGGTGGGAAACTCACCTGGCCAAATAAATAAAAATTTGACACAATTTTTTTTCTTCTTTGCGTTTTTCTCCAATTTTTTAGTTGCATTGTTTGTTGCAACGAAATATCATCGAGCTAAAGCAATGAAAAACATGCAAGTGATCATGCGAATATCGTATACGAGGGTGGTTTGTAAAGTATTAAACACAAATTAATAAATTTACTTATAACATGACAACCAATTGATTTATTAGCTAGGCAGAAACCTTTACAATAAACATGGCAATAATAAAACTGTTTAATACCAATTTTCAATTAGTGCTTATACATTGTGCTATTATAACCAACACACCTTGAGTACAATAGGCATAAAAGGAACATACAGCATAAATTAATGCTCTTTTTTTATGTTTCAGTTGAAAAGAACTTATTCTTAAGTAAATTAATATATTACATGGACTTGAGTACAGCGATTAGGTTTAGCCTTGAGAACGGCAAACAAGTCGTTGATTAGCTGCTTGAGTGCAAGTAAAAATCGTGTTAATAACTATTAAACCACCCACAAAACTCGTATTCGTGGTCGCATTAGTGTTAATTTAAGTCGTCGACTCATTGTTGCAAAGTGCACGTTTCGGTTTTCGGGTTTTTGGTGTTTTCGGGTAACGGGTAACTTGTATCGGGTTTCGCTTTCGTTCGAAAAGCAAACAGATCCGAAATTGCTAGATCGGGAGATACACAGATAGAGCGGCACAGGCAGAGTAGCTGGGAGTGAGGTAAGGAAGCGAGCGAGGCAGCTTCCAAATCGATTACTAGATCCAAACAAAGCGCAGTGTAGTTCCCAGCAGGTTGCAGCAGAGCCGGCTCCAGCTCAGCTACAACAACTACAGCCAAAGGCCCCCAATAATGCCTTTGTACTGGGTGTCTGTGAGATGGATGCACAGCCAGCCCCCAAATAACAAAAAAAAAACTCATCTGGGACGCAAATTAAGCCTAACCCATATATTTGTCAGTGTGTTTCTGAGGCGCGCTCGTGAAGATTTGATTTAGTATGCGGCACACCAACGAAATTGTTCATTTTGTACTCACATTTTGCATATCTACCATAAAGTTAAGTTTCTATCTTGGGCACAATTTGCATTTAATCAATTCTACTAAAGTTAAAGTGCAAAAGAATAATTTAGCATAACTTATGACAGTTTTTGTTTAAAGGAAGCATCCCTAACTTGCTATTATTTAAATAAAGTATTCTTATTTTTTATACTTTTTAAACTCTAAACAAATTAGAGAAATTTAAACTCAAATTAAAGTATGATGAATAAAATAAGCTAGCTAAAACTAAATATAAATTAGTGACCATGTTTATCCAAACTTATACAGATCAAATAAGAAACCACACCTACTTCCATGTCGACTCCACACTGATCAATTAATGACTTAGAAGCTCTTAATTATGCTACAAACTATTTTTAAATCTTCTGCCACATTCCCGCTTAAGCCATTTCCTATGAGCTTAAAATTGGTTTTGTGTATTAATAGATTTTCCTATGATTTTGTGTACTTTATTTAAATTAAAAAATTCACAAAAGCTCAACAATTTGAATAACCTCTTTCACTTTCGGCTTTCATCGCGTCCATCTGAGGAACTCAAAGGCCAGATTGAGACGCCCACACCATTTGGCACTGCAACAGCTGAAAATTACCTAATGTAACGCTAAGTGCCCATATAGACTTGCCCATTATCCATATCGAAATATGTATGTACTATGATGATACTAGTTATAATAATAAAAATTATAAAAAATAGCATAAACATGATCATCATCACTCCAAATCACACACACTTCCCATGCGCACAAACTTAAGCCAGTGTTGCCAGATAATCAAAAAAAATAGCTGGAAATATTTGAATCGCAACTGATATTTTAAGTCAAGTTGAGGTTCAGCTAAATCTAGCTATAAATAAGCTAAAATGCCAACACTGCGCATATCCGAAGACATCACATTAGATCCCATGGCATGGTTTAAATAATATTCGTGGATGTGGATGTGGATGTTTATGTTTGATGTGCCTGCAGCTTTTGGCTATGGATTACAACTCTGTTTTGCTTTTGGTGTGGAATTCATGGCATCATCATTATTATCATCCTAGGCATTGGCAACAACGATTTACAACTGATTCGAGCTGAGCTCAACTTGCTGCACACGCTTTGGCTGCAGCTTAAACGTGTCTTCAAGACGGTTATTAAATCAATAATGAAGCACACGAAACACCAGCAACAGGCAGCACCCCAAAGTGAGCTACGATCGAAACTTCATCATGATGATCATGATCATGTGGCCAAAAACTCTGGCTACATCATTAGCACTCGTCGAAGTCGTCGTCGTCGTTGTTGTCGGTGTCGATGTTGTTGTTGTCGGTGTCTGGCACGCCGGCTGACACACAAACATCGTGGAGTTCATGGAACGCACCCAAAAGCCAAGCTTACAGTTTTAGCTATTAGACGAGCTTTGTTTTGTAGCAGTTTTTTTTGTTTTTTTTTTATTCGTATTTTTGTCTTTGATTCGGTTTTATTTTGTCAGTCTTTGGGTTTTTCGGATTAGTTTGAGGCGCTTCTCCTAGTTTCGTTTCATTTTGTTTTATATTTTGGTGTTGTCGTTGTCGTTGTCGCTGTCGTTGTCAGGCATCGCCTATGCCCAAGAAATCGAACTATTAACTTATTGCAGTCAGTGTAAGCAAAAGCTGCGATGCGACGTCGCAACTCGCGACGCTTGCAATTCTTCGGGCACATTCCACGGCGTTAAAGGCCCGTCGTCGCAAGGTGTCGGGGGTTAACTAAGGTGTGATAAATTTTTGTCGTTTTTGTTTCTATTTTTTTCATTTTTAGTGTAGCAAACTTTGCCATCGATATTTCAAAGGTCTTGCCGTGCTTTTGTAGCCGTTTGTGATCTTAATGCTCTGTGCAAGTTGCCATAATTGTTTTATTATTGCAAATATACGCTTGGGGTCGGCCATTGTTGTGAAAATTGCCAGGGCAGCATCGTGACAGCGTGCAACCCCTGCAAAAGCTGACTGCTACAGCATGTCCTGCAAAGTTCTCAACGTTGCTCTATGCTGCAGCCCTATCAGTAAACAAACACACACACACACATACGCAGATCTTCAGCTGCATATATGCAGGCGTGTTTGTGTGTGTGTGTTTGTGTGCTAAGCACATATTAACTTTGTACAAATTAATTGCAGCGTGTTAACGGCACCAAAAATTGTTTGCTAGGTACATTTGTGAGAATGTGAGAAGCTCGACAGCTTCCATAGATATGTTAGGCAACATCAAGCAGAGGAGTCGCTACCTCTATTCGTATTCGTATTTATTTTCATTACACAGGCGCACAGTCATACAGTTGCCTACTTCACCCACACAGAGCAAACAGTGTGTGCTAGCAGTATCCATGCCCAACACTGTTAACTATGTTGGTTTCTGGCGATAATTAATAGGCAAGAGACAACAACAGCGACGCCTCTTCCACTTGCCACTTGCCAGTTGGTGAATAAAAATTTGTCCATCGAATTGCTGTTGTTGTTTTTGGTGTTGGCAACATTTGAAACACGCAAGAGACCAACAGAGTCAACTCTATCGGCAAAGTTTTGTCTACTTTGTGTCTATTACTTAATTGCCGGACAGCGGACAACGCACAGCCGACATAGAGGAGGAGGCGGAGCAGTCGGGGAAGGGCGGGACATGGGGCTGCCTATAATAACAATTAGCGTGGCATTTTAATATGCATTATTGTAGTAAAAAGATCGCAAACTGATTTCACAGCAAAACGACAAGTCACGACTTTCAGCCAGGATGAGGACGACGATGAGGAAGCGACCAACTGCAGTCGATACGTTCAATGATGCTACCAATGCCTCTCTTGGCCAGTTTAAAGATGGTGAAGAGCTTTTTAGCTATTTTAATTACACAATTAATGTGTATGGGAAAATGCAAAGATTGGATGGCAACAAACAGTTCACTAGCTCGCCTAATAATGTTATGCCCGCTATACAGTGTGTCTAAGCTAGGTTTATAAGCCTGTGTATTCCAATTGATCAGGGTACATGCTTTTGACAAACCTATTGAACTCTTTTGCTGAACTCAGTGTACAGGGTCTAATAATGAATAGTCGTTGACAGCTCATCGAGCAAGCAAACACACATTTCGTATCTTGTAGATTTACAATCAGCACTTTTGGTCAGTGTGAAAACCTGTTGAATTGAATCTCTGCATCAGTTTCCCATGACAACAACAGTAGCCGAAAAAGTCGTCTTATAAATTGATTACAGTTTGTTGCAGTGGCAGAGCGTCTTGTGCTAAATTTAGTCAAATCAACGCTCTTGTCGATAAATGTGTGTATCTCAATCTTTTATTTGTTCAGCGCGTTAGCGACGTTTAATAAAAAAAAATAAAAAAAAAAAACACACGCACACAGTTAGAATCACAATGCACAGTTATGGCACAAAGCAATAATTAATGTTTGCAGAGTGTGCGATTGAGAGACTTGAAAATACCCTGGCCAGTAATAGAAATTAAACTCACAGTTTCACAACGTTAGCTGAGTTCATCTAGTTCTTTTGACTAGTTCACAGTAGTGTAACTGCTTTCTAGCGTTGCCAGACAGCTGCAATAGTCAAAGCATATGCACCCACTATTCACCTACAACTACAGAGTATTTAAAGCAAAGTTTCCCGTCCGTTTTTTGCATTTTATTTTAGTTTATTTATTACTTTGTGGTTTGTGTGCTGAGTCTTTTGTTTTTGTTCTTCGCTTTATATGGCACGATTAGACGCAGCGCGTTCGATTCTAAGATCAAGACACAGCATGGTCATAAATTTAACGGATAACTATACAAAATAGAATTAGTCGAACCGGTTGTATCACTTTTACTCTCATCATTAGCCGCATCCAAATCAGTATCCAATGTTTCACTCTCTGTTTCACTCGCTATTGCCCTCTCGGTCATTTCGCTCTAGCTATCTCTGTCCGGGCATGCAGTGTGTCATCGCGCAAATGCTGTGCCGTAAACCAAATTTAATTTATGCTAATTGTACAACACTGTGAGGCAATTGGATGTCAGCACGCAAGAAACTAAGTTGAATTGGAATCTTCAAATCTGAATCTGAATTTGAAATCGATTTCAATCCAGTCTTAAAATTGGTTAGAAAACCTTCGAAATCGATCAGATTTGCACGCATTTCTTTCTGGCCACCGATTGAACAAGGTCTTCCCATATTGATTGATCTACAATTGCCGGCAAGTGATCGCAAGAGTGTGCTGATTGCCAACTAAGACAGTAGAGTGAGGGCAGTGAGGGCAGTGAGGGCAGTGAGGGGAGCTACAATAAATAAACAGAAAACTTGCCCCATAATTCATAGCATTTTATTTGTATTTATTTGTATTGTGTGGATGCTGTTCAATCGTTTGCTGCTCTGTGCTGTCGGAGGTGTGTAGTACATATTTCTTTGCCCCGGACCGTTGCTGATGGTGGCAACTCAGAGTGGCGTGTTAAATGCACAACAAGGTTCTTGTTTCATCCGTTAGATCCGCAATGCTCGAATGGCTATCGACAAAATGCCTTTTTATTATGCCTTTTTACATACGCTAGCTATATTTATTTATTTAGTTATTTTTCTTCTTTTTCTTTAGCCATAAATCATTCGATGCTGTGGGAATCGAATGTATCTGTATCTGTAACTGGTAGTATCTGTCGTCGTCGTATTTGTATTGCACAAAAAGTTCAATGTTAAACAGCGATCAGCAAACATAACACACAAAAGAATTTGCCACAGTCCACAAAGCATCGTTCATTATCCAATTCCAATTGCTAACTCTGATTCCACTACCAATTGTCATAGTCGGAGTCGGAGTCGAGAGTCGAGAGTCAGAGTCAGAGATTGCCAAGTCAAAACAGTTAACTAGGCAAGTCAGAAAGCCAAAAAGGTCTAACAAATTGAAAAAACTAAAACTGGGCGCAAACGTCATGGTTTTGGCTTTTGTTTGCTCTTTTTTGTTCCTATTTCTTTTACTTTAAAGTATTTGGATCAGGGATTGCCCAGAAAGATCAAGAAGAGGATGTGAGCCGGCTCTAATTGGTAAACAAAAAGAATATCGACCTAAACAATCGCCAGGCACTGTTATCGGAGCAGGAATGGAGTCACCAAGTGAACCGATAGGCAGGCTTCAAGCTACCGCGTTGCCAGACTGTTGAAATTACTCATACGTTATAATTACTTCGTCCTCATCGAACTGAAATCTTTCGTTTCTCCTAAATTAATTAGCTACTCAAACAAAAACACTTTACTTAAGTAATTAAAGATCTAATGCTGTCAGAATTCGCTGTTAATTGGCCAAAGTATTTGATGCCTTTGGGAGTACATGGCATCCCAAAAGTTGACGTTAAAGTGAAGGTTTCTACAAAACAAAAGTACAGTTTGTTGCATCTGCTGGCTGGCAGTCGAATCAATGTGGTTTTGTGGTCAGTCCAAAATACTTTCAGGACTGTTTTTTTTTCCATTTTGATTCAGCATCCAATTAAGAATTGCGCGCTCTAAAGCATCTGCAATTTAATGGTGAATTGCATATGAGAATTTAAGCGTTTGGCAAGGTCAACAGTCGCTGGCCAACAGTCAGCTAAAAGCTGAAAAGATTGTGTTGCTGTTACAAAACATGATCATGTTTCTATGAAAATAATATTGTGCGCTACCACTTCTTTCTGTTTTCGAAGCTTTAGCTGAATTCAATTATTTAATGCATACCAAATTAATGAAATAATTTAAATATGCCATAAATTGGGGTTATTGTGGGATTTTCAGTGCTGTCTGTGGTCAGTCGTCTGTGCTAATTCTTGGCTAAAAGCAAGCACACAATAAAGACAATACTCAGACTCATACTCATTAGACATTTTTTAATGATACACGAATCAGTTAACCGCTATATGCTGGTCATAAAGCTGAAAACTGAGCATAGCTATTCTCCCAAGTATTTCGAGTGTAAATGAATCGTTTAATGACGCCATACATCCTGTTCTGATTGAATTATTAATTGTAACTACATTTGATTTAATTAAAAGTACAAAAAAAAAACTTTAAGTCTTAGTTATGTTGTCTTGCGTTGATCGTTAAGTCTAATCGAAAATAATCAAAAACTAAATAATAATAAAATAAACTAAAAGTATAAAACAAAAACTCATTTGCATAAATTTCTAGAAGTTTTTTATGTTTGATCAACTGATTTCTATTGACCATAAACTAAAACTGCACAAAGATAATGCGATAACTTGTAGCTATTCTTATACACACTTTCGATCTTAACTGATTCCCATTATACGATACTATATATGTTGTCTGGAACGACTGTTACTCAGGGTCACCAAGTAGTTGGGCGAAATTCTATCGGTGATTGCCGAGGACAGGAAATGTTGGATCGTATAAATTAAATATTCACTGCTCGGGAAAATGATTTGAAACTTGTTAAAAACTGCTAAACTGTTAACAAAAGAGATGCTAATGAGACAGACTAGTTAGTTCTCATCTTTCTACATAATAAAAACTGAAACTCTTTCCATCTCTATTTCTATCACTGTCACTGTTTCTTCCATTCTTCCAGTCTCCCTTGCTCACTCTCTCTTTGCCGTTATTTATATTGGCCAAAAAGTTGCACTGTTCTAAATTTCAAACATCTTTATTGAAATTTATGGCAAATAGTCCACAAAAGCTTATTATAGACTATAGTATATATAAATATATATTTGTATACGCCGTACAGTCACTATATAAACTTTATGTGTGCTGCAATCTTCCAGTGTACCACACAAATGATTCAGAACGCGTTTTGGATTCGCTTCAATACAGTGCTTGATGTCACTTTGTTGCTATTTGACAATCTTGTCACATTGTTGTCTTTTTTAACATTTTTTTTTTTTTTTGCGCTCTGCGATGCGATTCGATGCGATGTTTGACTTGGTAATGAGATGCGATCGTTCGTTCGTTTGTCGTTCTATGTTCTTGCTTTAATTAAGCCAATCTTTGTTGTTAGCGCCGAATATTCAACAACATTTATTTCTATTTTTGTACATATTTTATTATGCACTTATGGCCGCTGTAAAAACTACATTTACGCTAACGAAGTGAACTGAGAATTCAACACGTCTCTCGAGAGATTTGCACTGAAAAGTGTGACAACAAAGGAGCATCTGCAAGTTTAATGCTTTGATTAAAGTTGTGTTCAAATCAAACTATTGCTTAATTTGTAATTTTTTGTATTTACTTTCATATAGCCAAGCAGCTTTAATTTGCTACTTTTTCTTAACTATTATAAAATAAATTTATTAAATATTGGAATTAAAGTCGTTAGGCGTTTGCTTTTTAAAGTTGCCTTTAAAGTTGTTTATGTTTTGCGGCATTCACGTGATATGCACTGCCATTACGCATACGCAGAAGTTGAGAGAGCGTGAAAACAGAGAGCGCAATCACAGAGCAACACACAGGATGCTATCTCGCTTCCTCGTTGACGTCATCACTTTTATTTTGGACACATGGCAACGCCTATCGATCCGCGTACATGTGTATGTGTAGGCAACGCAGGACAACAAAAATAAAACGAAGCAGAAACGAAAGAAGCAGGGGGTGGAGAGCAGCGCGAACTCAAACTGTGCGAGTCACAGCCAAGGACGTCACAGTGCTCAAGTGCGTGCAGTACATACTATAAATAGTATTTAATAAATACTATTTAAAGGGGTTGCCAGACACTTTGATTTAAGCAGCAACCTTCAACTCTGAATCTCGTTGCGCTGCAGCGCTGGCAACAAGAGCAAAAAGCTTTAACGTTGCATAGCCTGAGGCGTATTTGAGTTAAGATTAACCGTTTGCACTAATTGGTGATTAAATGGCATTTGCCTTAAGAAAATCACATTTTATGACTGGCAAAAAGAAAATCTGTGCAAAAAGTAGGTGTGTATACCACAACAAGAACAACATGCAGCAAGTGTGAAATCATCACGGAAAGGGACAGAAGCAAAAACAAAGATAGAGAGACAGAGAGAGCGAGAGGCAAAGCGTGAGAGTGTGTGTATAAAGTGAAACGACCTTGAAAGCAAAACAGAGAGAGCAAATGAGAGAGAGGCACGATTCGCTTTTGGGGGTTTAACTGTTTTCCCTCTTTTATTTTCAGCTGTTGTGGACACGCACACACACAGCGACGACGACCCCGACCTACAGCTGGTCACATATTCAATGACGTCACAACACGGCTGTGCACTATTTATAGTGAGTCTTTGTTTGTGTGTGTGTGTGCGTTGTAACTTAAATTACGCCATCGTATACAGAAAAGCTCCACTCAGCTTTCTACTGACTCCTCCTCATTTAAGCGGTTTAAGTTTCAGTTCTTCGATTTTTTGCACGCTGCGTTTTAATTTAGCGCAAGTTTTTGTGTGTATGTTGCATATAAAAATAGTTGCCACAACGCGAAAAGGGACGTGGAATTTCAACTCTTATCCGCCCTCAGTAGAATGCAACGCTATTTTTCAGTTAAGCTCCACTTTTGCATGTTTTAATAATTCTTGTTCTCAGCGTGCATACAACAAGCAGACAGAGTGTCAATCAAGAAAACACCGCCACATCTTTAATAACAACAACAGCAGCCGTCAAACAAACAAGTTGGGCGCCAAAACATGAAATAAACAAGCCAATCGACTACACACACACACACACGCACACAATCACACATGCAAGTGTGTTGGCCAAAATAGCAACAAAATAAAATAACAAATTTAGGCAAACGCTTTAAAAGTATTCGTTTTTAAGCAACAACAACAACAACAACAATAATTTGTGCTTTTAGTTGTTTGTTGCTTGCTGTTCGTCTTGTTAGTTTGGCAAATTTTCCTTCAGACAAGAATTGCAGCAGACGCAGCAGTCTTCTTGATTAACAAACATATCTTCTTTTTAGACCCTGTATTAAATGCAACTACGGAGGGTGTATAAATGCATCAAAAAGATACTCAGCTATGAAAAGAAAGCAAGAAATCTTAACACATATATCTGTTCAGTTTTCGTTTAACTAAACTGCATAATATTAAGTACAGGGTCCTTGACACTCGCTGTCACTCCAATGCTGACTTTTCTACTACTTTTTGTTTTTGTACAATTTTGAGCGCACATTACAACACGAAATCAACACACATCCCATGCTATTGAGTTGGTAAGTGGGCAGTGGGAAGGAGGGAGCGGGGAACGGGGAGCGGCAAGGCAACTTGTTATCTGGTGCTTCTTTACTGATTTCTCAGCATTTAAGAGGTTTTTCATGGGTTTTTCTTACTGTTGTAGACATGTGCTTGCTGCAGCAGCTGCTTGTATTCGTCACAAATAATTAAAATAGTAAAATTAAATAGCCAAAAAAAGAAGGAAAAGCAAAAATGCAGACAGCAAATTATTTTTGTTGCGACGCATGTTTCTGTTTTTTGTTTTTTCTTGTTTTAATTCTAGCTTGGAATTTAACAGTAATCGACTCGTTTTGCTCGTTGTTTTTGCCTTTTTTCCCGCTGTTAAGTGTTGTGTAATCTTTCAATTAGCAAACGGTAGCTTCAAAGCGCTTAAACACGAGTCACACTCCAAGAATGCGTGAGTGCTATATCGATAACAACAACAAGAGGACATGTCGATAGGCAGCCGATGTTGCCAGCAGGATACGTAGCCGGCTTAAGGTTGCCAGCAGGATGCGTAGGCGGCTTAGCGTTGCCAGCAAGCTGCGCGGCTGGCTAAGCCCTGCCAGATTGATAGAAAAAGAACTTAATTTGTGTTGTGCTGACTGACATGAAAAGTTCATGACAACTTGCGCTTCATCAAGTGCAGTGCAATATTAAGAAATCAACAAAAATTTAGTTAAAAAAAAAATGTTTAATCGAAACGAGGTAACAACAGCCGCAGAAAACAACAACAGAGCAATCCAATCAGTTTCGAATTAAGGTTTACATATGCGCCGCCAGCGACCAGCAGCCAAATTGACCAACAGACAAGTTACCAAAAAAAAAATGCCAAAAAGAAATAAAAATAAAAATGTAAAAACAACGAGCCAAAAAGCAGCACAATAAAAAAAAATTAAGTAAAAGACTTGAGGGGAAACCTGCTAGTTTGAACTCTAGCGATGCCTCAAATTGCATTCCCATGATGAATGCTGGCCTGGCCTCTCCTCGACTTGTTCTGACTGCGCCTGAGACGACTATTCGATTAACCGATTATCCGCACGACGGACGGATGGACGACCAGAAGTTCTTAGCATGCCAAAGTGTGACATCGCCGCGTGATCCGAGGCCATTGAACCCAGAAATTAAGAATTGTGCCCTAACAGCACATACTATAATTAAATTGAAATTGAAATCGAAATCGAAATTTAAAAAGCACAAAACAATGCGGAATCAATTGTGAAAATAGCTAAGATAAATGCAACAACAAACTTAACGAACCCAATTCTATTCTTGGAACCCAAAATCCGCTAATGTTCTGAGGGTCTAAGGAATTACTTAGATATATACAATATATTTAAGGAATTTCCCAGAGTATTGGCTAATTATGCGCCAATTGTCTAAAATTAAGTAATGTCGACGGATTTAGACATATCTCTATAGAAAAAAATAAGAATTACGCTTTCCGTATTTGAAAAGGAGAAAGAAGAGGAAGAAACGTATCTCAATTGGCGTGTGAACCAATTGAAAAACTCATTGAAGTAATGCAATTAACGGCTAACAAATCGTACACACTCAATAAAATCAAATAAAATAAAGAAAACATAACAAAAACAATCAATTCAATCCATAATTATTACGTCATTAAGGTTGGATCGCATCAAAACACGAAAAAAATTAAATAAAATAAAAAAAACTCTCCATTGTTAAGAGCCAAAAACAAATGAAACTGAAACTGAAACCGAAACCAAAACTGGACGCCAAAATGCCCCATGGATCGGCTATAGACAATAATGGCTAATATCAGCGCCCATAGCCTGCCCATCCAGCCTTCCCGCTCTCTCCTTATCCCCCTCTCTCTTTCTCTCTTTGGTATTACTTGTAAAATTCGCATAAATCAACGCAAATAATTAAGCAGTCGTCCGGGTCGAGTCAAGTCGAGTCGAGTAATAATCATTAGCTAAGCCGCATGGAAAATACGCGTACATGCGAGTATGTTGGCAAACAAATGTTATTAGGTCTTTTGGTTTCTTTAAAGGTGTGAATTGAAGAGCAAAATTTGATTTACACTCAAAGCTAACGGCAGTTAAATCCACAACTTGAATCAATATTTATTTAATACTTAGACTGCATAGAATTAAGTCAACTTTCGTCATAAGTCAAGCAAATGATTTAATATTGATTTGTCTTTGCACTTGTCATAGTATTTAAGAATACAAATTAATCATTGTCTAATGTTAGTCTAAAGTTTAGGTAGGATAAACAAATTAGAGTAACGATAACTGCCTAATATTTCAGTTTACTCATCAAAGCTTGAAATCAACTACTGGTCTTTGAAGGTACAGCGAAATTAATGGGAACTGTCTGTTATGACTTTGAGCTACAGTATAAACCCATGATAGTGGACAATAGACACTGCGCACAAGCAGAAAGTACAAAAGATTCTCCAATACGACGGACAAGATCGTGCAAAAATTATTACAATGCCAGACACTTTGGCTGATTCGGTCAGAAGCCAAAATTTATTCAAATATATCAAATGATACGCTCGCACTATTGTTTTACATATCTCTATGCATGCATATGTATTTTTGCATAATTTATCTTGATCAAATGACTATTGATGAACGGCAAAAGAGAAGACGAGATCATGCCCAGCTACAATATTGATTGATATACGACCATAGCATAATTTACTACTGATGTTGAAATGCAATTGGCCCAATGCTAAGAAAAAAAGAGGCGTCTGCTCATTTCTATTAAATATAAAGTGAAAAAAGTAAATTTCACACGCCACAAAGCGACATAAAAACAAAAACAAAAACAAAACCGAAACGAAACGAAATTAACTCGCAATGGTCAAAAAAAGTAGGCAAAAAACAACAAAATCAAAACAATAATAAATGACTCGTGATTATTTTTATATAGACAAGAGATGCTGTCTCATCTGTGCAAATTTATGGCGACGTCATCAGCACGTGGTACACACATAAATAAACTTATGTGTATGTGTGTGTACTTAGAATGTGCATAATAGCTGGCACTTATATGATATGATATCAGTGATGCCAACTTTTTCTGCAAAGGAAGCTCAAGTCAAACAAAGAAAAGAAAGGAGACAAGTCTGTAAAGAAAGAACAAATAGGAAACAATTTTAATGACCAAAAAAAAAACAGATCTAACCAAAAACCGCCAAAGTGCCAGCACTACTTCATATGCACATGCACTTCTGACGCAGCTCATCACTTTCTATCTCTCCTTGCCGCTCACTCTTTGCCTCTGCTACACTGTTCTTGTTCCTTTGCCATCTCTTTTGCTCTACGAGTGTTTTGGGTTCAAGTTCAAGCGATTCGTTTTGGGGAAAACTTACGACAACGATGACGTGACGTCGCCATTGCCGCGTGCTGCCGAGAATAATCCGTTAAAACTGCTGTAACATTTTGCATTCAGATTAATGGCGTCGTTGGCGTCATGGTTTGTCATCTGCTTTAAACTTGGCCACTTTCTTGGCAATCAATAACACCTTAGCAGGTATATTTGTTTCGGTTCCCAAAATGCTTATGCATTTATGAAACAGTAGGGACACACCTCAATGCAGCAGTAACCGAAGCTGACGTCCCTCCAACTCTATAACTCAACTTTTACAGGGCAACTTTTAGTCGCGCTCACCCTTTCAGGCGCCCTAAAACTAGCCCCACTTGTCTGCTCTGCTCATAGTATTATTAATAAAAGTGCAGTGGACAAAACACGAGTACTACAGACAAGACACAACATGAATATGCATGCACACTCATGCAAATGCATGCCTGTCATGATTAGTGTACAGCTTTTAAATCATTTTGCGTCAGGCGCTGATGTCCGTCTCTGCCTGCACCTCTGTCTGCGTCGCTGCCTCTGTTTGCGTCTGTCTGGCCCAGTAGCTGCTTCTCTTCGCCGTCTGCTGCATCTACGATGCTTTGCTGACGCTGGTAAACACACATGCGGGCAGGCGCAGAGAGCAGAGGAGTGGCATGGCAGGTAGAGAGGGGCGGGCGGGTAGAGGGGAGTGAATGGGACGAGCAGAAGAGGCGGAAAAAGATTAAGTACTATAACCAGCAACTGGGACGGACTGGCTTGAAACTCATATTTCTATTATTTACTAAATATTTCCAAATGTATTTTATGCATTTCTGACGCCCCTTGATGAAAATTTATGTCGTCATTGTGCGTCTTTGTCGTTGTCGTCGTGGTCATAGCCCCAAAGCATAGAGTAAACAATTTATTTAATGCCTGTTGCATTTAAATGTTTCGGATTGCGCTTTTCTTTCTTAACATTAACACTTTTCACGTTTCTTAACATTCTTTTTATTAGACCCGGTACTTTAAAAGCAGCACAAGGAGTGTATTAAAGTGGCAAACAGTTAAACGAAGTAGTAGCAAAAATCTAGCACACTTTAGTCTCCAAATTAGACATGTGGTCTAATAAATCTTTCATAATATAAGAAATTCTGGAGGTAAACTCAAGAATCAGATTTAAAATCTAGATAAATTTTAAATAAAATCAGACGACTATATTACACAATAATTGATCGACAATCAAGTTTTAGTAGGGTATACTTTTTTGTCACTTATGTTAACTACAGGGACTTTTGCAGACGCCTTTTTCTTCTATTCCTGTATTAAATTAAGTATACGTATGATTTGGCAATTGCGTATATTGCGCATACGCCGCGTGTGTCTGTGTGCAGCAAGCAAAATATTAACCATCACCGAGTGTTGAGTCATACAAACACACATATGCGTGTATGCCCATGTATGTGTGTGTGTGTGTGTGTACATACACGTGTGTATTCCGTTGCTGTGCCAACTGTTGCTACCGGTGCTTGCATAGAGCCCAGTTTGTTGGCCGTATGCACTTCCCAAATGGCCAATATCACAGCCTTCGGGAAACAGATTGCGACACGGATAAATTAAAGCCGGCAAAGCTGCTGTTGTTGTTGTTGTTGCTGCTGTGCCCGTGCCTGTGCCCGTACCTGTGCCTGTTGTTGGTGTATTCGCTATAGTGTTTAGATTCTGTCTGTAGCAGGAATTATTATTGATCTCATAGTACAGGTTGCTCTCGTAGCATGGAAATGCGAATAAGGATTCGCACTTGATAGAAGGCGGTGGCAGCAAAAGTTGTTGTTGCTGCTGCTGCTGTTGGTGGTGGTGTTGGTGTTGGTTTTGCTGTAGTGGCAACTGTTGTACATTGCTGTGGTTGTTGTTATTGTTGTTGTGGCCTAGCGACGCCGTCGTCGCTTCTTGCTTCACCACAATCAGAGAGGCAAGACGATCGCGCATTATAGTTAATTGAATCGAATTTTGATACTAATCGGGCGTTTGGATTGATAATGAATGGATATGGAAATGATGATAACGCACACACCCACAGCCACACAGACAATCAAAGATTGAACGAAAAACAACATAAATGTTTAATTTAAAGCTTTAAGCACCTGTTTGGCGCTCTGGAAAGCGATGGTAATCCAGCACGACGACCAATTTGGCTCTAACAGCAGAACTTGGCTTGCTGCCCGCTATTTTGGTAGTTAGGCCTTGTCGCTGTCGCTTTTGCTGTTGTGGTCTTCATTATTCTTCACGCGATTCGTGTCCTTGCCAAGTTTTTTAGCATTGTCCTTAGACTTGAACTTGTGTGTGTTTGTATTTATATCTGTGTTATTTTTTTTTGTTTTTTGTTGAACGATTTTCTTTTTCAACGCTTTCCACTTTCCCTTCTTGCGATTGCGCAGTGCCCAACTGACGACGTAAGCAAAACTGACGACGTAATGACTTACGCGCGTTACTATATATATGTGTCCGTGTTATATATATATATATATGTGTATATATGTATATAGTCGTAGTGCCAGTCGGTTACAAGGACATTACTCAATGTTATTTGAAAACGGGCTCTTTAAGAACATCAACAAACTTGAAGCCAAGAAAATGAAATCTTTAGTGAGTTTATTTAACACACTGTAAATGTTGCAATTATTAAATAACTGGCATTACACATACGCACTGTTGCACACACTTCTACACGTATGCATTTATCACGCATACAACACGTTGTCAACCGGCTTCCGTTTCCGCATAGAACATAAAGCGTTGAAACGACAAAACGACACAACGACGAAACGACGACGACGACTACGACAACTTGTTGCAATTTAAGAATTGTTTATCAACTTTAGGCACACACGTTAAATAATTTTGTAATTCAATTGATTTAATACTGTACGCGAATTTATATTAGTTACGAATAATTAGAAAAGTACCGTTAGTTAGTTAGTTAATTAAAACATAATATGTTCATTATTAAGTGTTTGATTTGTTTGGTTTGCTGTGCTATTTGTTGTTTGCAGTGAGAGCAGATTTTGCGAATAGTTGTTAACAATGCGGCGTCTGTGACGCGACTGAACTTATCTTTACGGTTACACACGACTATATCCAAACGTAGGAGCAGCGCTAAAATCGCTTATAACGTACGCTCTGCTGCAGTCGACGTCGCAGCCATCGCTGCCTTCTGTTTGTGTCTTTGTGTGGCAGAGCGAGAGACAGAGAGCGAGAGAAGAGACCATTGTCGGCTGCAGCACACGACCTACCTTGTGCACTCGGCTTCCTTTATTGTTATTGTTGTTGCTCTTGAGCCGAAGTCGATGTGCTATTACGTCATTGCCGAACTATCATCATCATCAGCAGCAACAGAAAACGTCTGCGACTGCGGCGACGGCGGCAGCGACAGCGCCGTCAGCCGCGTCGGCAACAACAAAATGCAGCTCGTGCGAGCAAAAATCGATGACGTCGTCGTAAGGGCGCCTGCGCTGCAGCAGTGGGGCAATGTTACCGTGTATATAAATATACGCACACTCAAGCACACGCATACTGACAAGGAGCAGCGGCTCTGTCGACGTCGAACGAAAGCGAAGACGGAAATAATTTGCGTCATAAAATGCATTTGCTGTCTCTGTTCGTTTAACGGTGTTTGCGGCCAGGTAAAACAGCAACAATAAGAATTGATTTTATATTTCTTCTTCAGCCGCTTTATTTATGCTGCCTGTTTTGCCACTACACCTGAATTATCCTACTTCTCCCACTGCCGTTATCTCTCTTTCTATCTGTCTTTTACACGCCCACATGCCTGCACGCCTACATTGGCATCATCCTGTTAAATCAAAAACAGATGTAGAGCCGGCTTGTGGTTCAAATTGCCGGTACGGGGCTCCCTTGCGGCAATGTGTGGGCTTACAAATACACGCATTGTACCAAAGTTCTCCCTCATTTATTCAACTGCTTTAATGTGCAAAGACAAAAAAAAATTCCTTAGTTTTAAAGATAAGCGAAAAAAGTTGTACTGCAAAAAAAGTGCATGAATTGAACTTATTTGATTTACTGACGATCATTTAGTTCGCTCGTTACATTGTCCTCGTTCAATCAGTTCAAAAGAACGAACTTGTCGGAAAAGCAAACATTCGTTCACAATCAACAGAACTGTTGAGCTCATTGACTTCAACTTAGTGCAGGAATAGCTTAAATTAAAGTAGTCCTTAAGTATTGTAGAAGTTAATTGCATAAGTATTTTTGCAATTTCAAACACAGTATGGTTTTATCTGTATAAAAGGCAGCTTATCAATGATTTAGATCTCTCAATATCAACGGTGTGTAATGTAACGAGAGGACTTGTTTCAACTGCTCATCTAACTAATAATAATATAGAGAGAGTAAAGAGTATTATAGAAATAAACTCTATAAAGACAGATACTCATAGATTACAATAATTCAATTAACTACCAGCTTATCTATCATTTAGTTCGACCATTACTTTAAGTACCATTATCCTTCGTTGAATTACTTGGAAAGTACGAGTGTGCCGATAAAGCGACCAATCGAACGACGAGAATGTTGCGTTCGTTCGGCTAGCAGAACTGTTGAGCTCAGTGCCTCTAATTTAATGCTTCCAATACTAATTAATAACGAAACAAAACAAAAATGCAGCTTTGTTCTTAAACCGGCATTTGCAGCCAATAAGAACAAGTGGCAACAACAAATACTCATCGACACCACTAGAGCAACAAGTGCCGCCGATATTCACACATACACAGACGCACCCACACAAAGGCAAAGCCTAAGCTCGGCTCACAGTTCTCTGACAGTGTGAGACTCAGCCACGACGTCGACGTCGCCGTCGCTACCAAAGCCGAGAGTGAGAGTGAGAGTCAAAATTCGCTGTGTTTCAAGTTCCAGTTTGAGGCGTAGTAGTAGAAGTAGGTGAGGCCGGTAACGTTTCGTTTCGAGTTCGTATTCGTTTTCGTTCGGTTATTGTTGTTGTTGCTATTGTTTTTTTTTTCGTATTGCGAACTTCGTGTGTTGTGTGTTGCATTCGTTGTGGCTATTTTTAGACAGGTTCCAAGCCACGTTTTCTAACTGTTTATAGCGTATATCGCTTGCGAGTCGAACCAAAAAGCAAAAGCTTAAGACAAAACGTGAGATCGCCGGTCAGCCGACTCTGACTCTGAGTCTTTGGGCGCAGTGGGCTCTTCCTTTCGATTTCGCTAGATTTTTTGTTCCCATAATGCTTTTTCTCCGTCTACGACTCCGGCTTCGATTTTGACTTCGGCTTTGGCTTTGGTGCTGCCTTCAGCGACGCTTTGGCTGCGACTGCGCTGCGCACATGCACATGTACATGCATAATCGTGTATGTACAGTGTGTCAAGTCATTGAATTAGCTGTGTAAAATATTAGACCCTTTGTTATAATTGACTCAATTTATAAATTGAAATATTATTTATTGTTGCAAGGCATATGTAGTATGTGATTATTAGATTTAGAAAATTAATTAATTAATTTTTAAAATTATTGAAATTATTTTTTAATTTATTTCTTAGCCAAATACTTTTTAGCCCACTGCATTTTTTGTACGTATTAATATTAGTTAAATTTTTTGGGAGCGACGCAAGAGGAACTGGTCTGGGGGCCATGCATGCATGTGCATGTATTGTTGTTGTTGTTGTAGGTGCTGCTGTTTGTTGTTGTTGTTGTTGGTGGTGATGGAGCTGGTGGTGGTGGTGGAGCTGACCCGCGTTGTGGCCCCAAAAGTGCATGCAAACAACAGTTTTAACTCTTCTGTGGGCAAGCGTTGAAGTCGCTTCCAAGATGTTGTTATTGTTGTTGGTATTATTATTGCTGTTGTTGTTGTTGTTGCAGGTTTTATTGGCTGTATTAAGCATGACATGCCAGGCAAAAAGTCGCAGCCATGCCAAAATAATGGCACTCCTTGCTTTTGTTGCCTTTGCGTTTGATTTTGTAGTTTGTATTTTGTTTTATTTTGTGATGATATTCTAAATGTGCTGAGCCAAATTTGCTTCGTTTTGGCTACGACTATTTGGAGTTGTTGTTGCCAGTGTTGTAGCCAGTGTTGTTGCCACGTATTGTTGCTGCTGCTGCTGCTGCTGACTTAATGCATGTATCGTTTTCGCATCGTTGCTCAAAGTTCGTGAGTTTAATTTAAGGAATTTTAGTTCTTTTTGATTGCTATTTAGGCTTTGATTTCTACGTTTCTGTCTCGCTCTTTAGTAATGCCACTCTCTTTCTCTCTCTATGTCTCTCTCTCTCTCTCTTTGTTGTATTGCCAGATTTCAATTAGCATGCGGCACTTTGCGTTTTTTTGCCATTGTTGCTGCTGCCGCTAGACATCGCATTTTGGACGGCGCCTTTGGAATCATTTGCATAAATTGCTTTCGGTTTCGCCAACCCTTTTGCAGCTGCCGCTGTTGTTGTTGCCGCTGTTGTTGTTGTTTCTATTGCTGTTGCTCTTTCCCGGACTTTGCGGTCATGCCCACTTTATCGACGACCCACCTCTAACCATTACCTAGCATTACATTATAAAAACCCAGAGACCCCCATAAATATCCTATGCATATTTTTTTATTTTAAGCCTGCAGGTGTATTTTGTGGCTTGGCGAATTATTGTCATTATAATATACTCGATACTCTGTGCTCGATACTCCTGTATTCGTATTTGTTGGCTTCTTTTCTTAGTAACAGACTGAATTCACTTTTCTAGCTAACATTTGCGGCAATTTGCGGCTATTTTCAAATTTGCCGTTTTGCCTAAATTACATTTTAAGGCGAACATGTCACAATATCGCGTATACGCCCAGTATAACGTTAACAGTTGTTGCAACAATTTTAATGGCCTTAAATTTGTAGAGTTGCGATAGTGTGAGACTTAGTTTTGCATCTCAAATGGAGTAATTTTTATTAAATTATTAAAATTTTTACGTGTGCACAAATTGTGCTACCCAACCCACAGTAAGAACCGTTACAATTGAGAATGGTGTGGGCATAATACCGTTAAAGTTACGCATGGTATGGAACACTGGCATGGAACGCTGGCAGGAAGCGCTGTCTACGTCGACGTCACGCAATCGGTATTGATGCAGAAAAAAGATTGATTTTATGGTCTGCTTCCGCTGTGGTTTTCACTGCGTCCCCGATGATTGGGACGACACACGTAGCCCCAAAGTAGGCAACAGCTTTATTTGCGTATGCATCTAACAATGTCACATGTGTACAGTGTACACTGTACAGTGTACAGTGTACACATTTTATTTGCTTTCTCATTATTCGTGTTATCGTAACACACATCCATCAAATGGATTGAATTTATATGTATGTTCGTATCTACGTATCTGTTACGTGTAGAGACTGAGAGCCTACTTATAGATACAATTGTATACGTATCTATATGGTGTATGACGTCGTTGAGTCTTTGACCTCTGCGGACAAGCCCTAATTATAGGCCCCAAGCACTATCTGTGTGGAAATCAATAAAAGTGGAACGAGCATCATTTTGATGAGAATTGTAATGATGACATTGAATTGACTTTAACTCCCAGAATGGAAGAAGTTTGGATGATTTAACGCCCACAATAAAGCAGGTGCCCAGAACGCGTACATGTCAATTAATTTGGAATCTAATATTCTGTGTGTTTCAGCCTACAGGCGATTATCAATTTCACAGTAATAATTAGCATGTCATTATTTATAGCGTAACGTTTTTATTTGGTTTTGGGTTTTGCGGTTGATTGGTCGCACACGCCGTGACGTCATGAACAAACACCTGCAATAAAAATCAATAAACAAAGACGTCATCATGTTGGGTGGCGTTGGCGCGTGTCCGTGACAGACAGGCATGGACATGCGCAGTGGCGCACGCTCGCAGCATGAATGAAACCAAGACGCACTGACTGCGCTGCGCTGCCAGCAGTGGCAGAGAAGCAGACAGAGTCAAAATGCCGGCCGGTATTGTCCATGATAGTGTCTCTCTCTTTCTCTCTCTCTCTCTCGCTCTCATCAAGCACGTGCGTCGATGACGTCGTCGTTGTGGCATACTCTCTCTTTATGCTATTGCCATCTTGCTCCAAATGACGTCGCAACAAGTCCGCACCTGCTGAACCGTTTCAACTGGCTTACAACGCCTACAGCTGTCTCGCTCGTAGTGACGTCAGGAAAAACAGGCCACTGCGTGTGTGGGTTTATTTTTGTTGCTCTTGTTGCTCTTGGTTGTTGCTGCCTATGATGTCACGAACACTGTTCACACTCGACTGCAGCGCACAACAAGTATAAATAGCCAAAGGATAATTTCACGTGCAGCCATTGCACAAACTGAAATAGATTACAACTTTGCATTGCCTTTTTTAATGGTCAGTGCAAGCAGTTTGCTATTTTTACTTTTAAATTATAATTTTTAATTTGGAGTATACATTTCTTTGCATTCCATGTAAGTATTTGGCTATGTTTTTAAAACAATTTACGCAAAATACACTCAATTGAATATTTGGTTACAAAAATCATTTTAAATAATTAAGTAAGTCGATTTTAATGCTTTTTCGATTAAATTTAGAACTCAAATAATTATTTAAAATAAGTTTAGTTACATCGTGTTCAGTTGAATTAGGAAATTCATCCATTCAAATTAATTCCAAAAACACTTTGATATAATTTTACATGACTTTGTGCGAAAATCTGCACTGAGTGAGTTGAATCGCATGAAAAACAAGAAAGAATTTAATATGTTATTAACAATGGGGTATAATAATAATATTAGTGCAATTGCTGCGTTTAGGTGATGGATGACATAGCTTGGTAAACACAGAACACAGAGCATATTTTAGACCGTTCGTTCCAGAGTGAACTTTACGATATAGTTATCCGATTTGAATTAAACTTGGTCAGTAAATGTAAAGTACAGACACTTCCTACTATCCTTATACATTTCAGATAGCATAGCTAACAATAAAATTTTCTATACTAAAACATTCTAGTTCAACCTGTACATTTACCTTTATATGAACATAGAACCCCCTAAATTGGGTGTGTCAAACAACAAAAAAAAAATTGTACTGCTTGTGTATTGTACCTTTCACCTTTCTAGCTCTTATAGTCTCTGAGATGCTTTTGTTCATACAGACGGACGAACGGACAGAGTGGCATCGCTGTATCGCCTACGCTGTTGATGCTGATCCAGAATATATATACTTTATGGGGTCGGACATACTTCCTCCCTCTTCTTACGCATATTTCGCTTCCGACAAACTTAATAGACCCCTCTACTCTTTATTTGAGTAGGGTGTCTTAAATCAGCTACCATAAAATATTTATTAAAAGTGCGCCCTAGAATGAGGTGTCGTCTCGCTTGACTGTAGCCTTTCTGACTTGTTTTAAATGTATTAAACATTCCATGAGATATGTGAATCTTGAATATTTGTCAAAAATCTGTATATTAAAATGTTTTTATATAAGGAGCCATACAAGAACTGACTGCACTACTCGAAATGACAAAAGAAAAACATGGTCAATGGTATGCATGTGAGCAGCATCAGCATCAGCATCCAAGTCGCTCTTACGAAGCCTCTGTTTATGGCGATTCTCGCACCCGCAGCACTCTCGGACAGCAGCTGCAGGTTCTCGAGACGTGACCTCGACCTGTCCCGTCTGCTTTGGCTTAGAGCAATAGTTTGTATTATTTATTGGCATTCTGAGTAGCAAAGACCAAACAACAGATCCGGACGAATCTGCACGTTCTCCACTATAGAAGTACTCCAAGTATATTCTAAATTGCATAGATTTATATCAATTGATAGCAGCGAGCGTGTAATATTCCAGCCACAACAGCGAACATCATCAGCAGCAGCAACAGCAGCAGAGGCAGTCGCAGAGTTTGGTCAACAGCAATTGAAAGGCAGTTAACAACAACAACAACAGCAGCAACAAACACACGCGATGCGCGTTGATGTTGTTGTTGGGCCAACGGGCTTGTCTAAATGAAGCCATGTACCGTATGCAAACAGTGAGCGCAAGAAAGCAGTGGACACACAGGCAATGAATGCAGGACTTGGGATTTGTGTGTCTTAAAGTCAGTCATTTCATTCAGTTTGGAATATTAATTTAAATAAATTTAATAAAATAATTGTTTATAAAAGCCATTGGTATGCAAAAATGATTCCAAATTAGTTAAGTTGAACAAAGGCTTATGGTAATTTTGTATTTATTAATTAAATTTGTATACCAACCTGAAATTGTAAACTCTTTGAAATTATAAAAATAAATTAAGAAATAAAAACTTGTAGTCGCATCGCGACTTAAGGATACCCGTTACTCAGTTTCAATATGTTATTAACAAGGTATTATAATGATATTAGTGTAATCCATAAGGTGATGGTTAAGATAGCAAGGTAAACACAGAAAGTGTTCATACAAATTCATTTTGGAGAAATTAAATAGATAAAGTTGTCCGAGTTAGATCAAACTTAATCAGTATATATACATACGTCCTGTACATGTGCTAAAACAAGCTATTTTTACCTGTTTGTGCCTGTTTGTGAGCATGTCAAAAAGCAAAAACAATTGTATACTACTTAGGAATTTTATCTTTCGCTTGCGATCTCGTGGAGCTTTCTAGCACTTATAGTCTCTGAGTTGCTTCTCCGTGTTACATACATTCGCACGATTAAAGTATACCCTACAACTCTTCGAATTACGAATAGTTAACGAAAATGAAATTTTAACTCAAACCTACTCAAGAAATGAAATTTACTAGTTCACAAAGAACTGACTTAGTTCATTTGTTCATTTCATTCACTGGCTCTTTTGAATTAATCTTGCCAGTGAGCCATCACTTTTTGTAGTCACTGTACAATGCAGTGACTTGGCTGGTGACTTCGATTTCATACAATATTAACTTTAGCCTAACACGGCACCTTGACAAGCCTGCACACGTCTTCGAATGTCATGTTGCCAGCGCAGATCATGATGAAGCTCCAAGTGATAATGATGATAAAAATAATAATAATAATAACAATGATGATAATGATGATGATGGCTTGGTGTATTTTGTTTCATGAATTCACTTTACCCTGCACATCAAATTGAAAACATTCAAATTGTCCAATAATTTGGACTTTACTTCGAATGTACAGGGTATGTAACAGGCAACTAATGTGCATAAATTAATAAATAAATAAAAATAGAAAAACATAAAACGACTTAAGTAAGATGTACTAACAATCAACGCTAATGCAATTCGGTTCTGGCCATTGTCAAAGATTTTGGCTTAAAGCGCACTTGGTCCAAATGTTCAACGTCTTATGCATAAAGTAGGAGTGTAGTGTAAATTAACTTTCCGTGATTGGCAGCAACATTAGTTATTATTCTTGTTATAAGTTCGCTTAGTTATTTTAAACTTAAATATAATTAATTTGTGACTATAAAAATATGTTTTGATTATTTAATTTAGCTTTTATCTAGAACTTGGGAAGGTAATTTTATACTGACATCCCTTTAAAACAGTGATCGAGGGAACTTAATTAAACATTTTGTACCTATATATGATTTGGGCCCATGCAGATATTTTGTCTAAGAGTAAAAGTAAATTTCCTTAAACTTTTTTGACGATTTTTTTTCGAAGAAGCTTTTGAGTTTTATTCAATATACTATAATAATTATATATAGTAGCTGTACCGGGCGCACGTTGCTACGCCTTGCTACCTTCTCGTTCTCTACGCTGTGTACTGGAAGATTTTTCAGCCTCGATGTCCGTCTGATTATGGTGCTCTTAATGCTCTTGTAAATCAAAATAAAATTTTAATTAGCATAAACATTTCAATGTAAACTCAAGAAAATGACTTTTTGTTTCTTAAGAGCTAATCGACTGTGCAATATTTAAAAAAAATAGGTTTTGAAACTTCTAGAGTTAGGTAAAAATGGTGTTATAGACGTCGCCATGACCCCCATTAATCAATATCGTATTGAAGTTATTTTTTAACATATACTGTATTATTTCATTTAATGCACAAGTCAGAAGTATGTAGAACAAAATTTAAATAAAAGCGACTTGTTTTTTCCTTTGACACATTAGACTTTCTTCACTTCTAAAAAATCTCTTGTCTTTAATAATTTAACTTATTTTTTTTACGAAATTATGGGAGACTAGCGTGCTGCTACCTTTCAGCCAGATATTTACAATTATTTTACAACAATGGATGGTTTGAAACATAAGAACATATAAGTTGGATGGTTATTTACGTATCAAAATATATTTTTAGTAAAAACAAACTTAAAGGGTTTTTTTTAATTTATTATGATTTTTACTTGTTTTGGTTGTGTTACTAAAAAAACTTTGGAATGTTTAAAATGTTGAATGTAAATTAAAACGCAGTAAACGAAACAAAAGTTCTGAGATAAATTTACATCCATAAAAATGCACTACAAAAATTTGTATTAATTCAAACCCAGTCTATTTTTAGGTTTTAGCAAACTATTTTAAAACTTGCAAATTGAAGTGTTTGTGTGAAACATTTTTACTCTGCAAACCTTAAGCTGTTACCAGCTGAAAGCTGTGCACCATTTTAGGGATTGTCTTGAAAATTCACAAATTAGACATGCCAGTCCCCCATTATTTTAGATAGTCATAACGTGCGATGCGCTCAGACATAAATTCAGGCAACATTTGCAATTACAAGCGTTGCACTTTCGCAGAAATGCGATCGATCCGCGCTTTAACTGATGCAAAATGTTAAACTTAACTGAAGTTCACTAATTAGTCAGACAAATAGAAGAGGGAAAAAAGAACTGAAGACACCTGAACATGTCAAGGCGATTTATTTATGTACCCGGCAGAACAACATGTCATACACTGCGAAAAAAAAACATAATAAAACTATAAATTAATACATAAACTTTGGTTTAGCTTACAAATCGATCGAAATATTAGACGATTTCTAAGGAACAAGTTATGGAATTTTTCAAATATAAAAACCAAATTAAATTAATCCACAGTCAATTAACATACTCGAGCTTTTCTCTCAGTGCATACATGGTACTACAACTAAGTCAGAACGATCGCGGTCAACCATTTAAGGAGCCTCTAACTCTCAAGACTCGAGGTCAACTGCGAGTTTTGCAGCCATTGTGATTGTAGCTTTTAACCAGACACGCAATCGTCGTGGGTCCGAAACTACGAGGGAGCGGGAGGAGGACACGGGAACTGAAAATGAAACTGAGATCGCGATCTCGATTGTAAACTAGACTCGAGCTGAGACTGTCCGATGACTAACCTGATGTCGAAGCAGACGCAGGTGAGCAGAGCACTCTTGGCCCCCAAAGCAGTGTTAACTTGGCTTCCTGCTGCTAACATAGACATCATTTCAATTTCAATTGCAATTGGCAATTGCAATTGGTTCAAAGCAAAAGTTCAACACAATTGAATGCGAAATTTATTGCAAACGAAACGAAGCGTGTTTTTTATTATTTTTATTTTCTGTTTTTTTTTTTGTTTTTTTTTTGTTGATTCTCGCTTCAATTATTAAATGGCTAGTGCATATCAAGGTGTACGCGATCAATTACCAGATACAGATCACTAATGGATCATTGTGTGGGTCGAGAGTGATCGTAAATAAGGGAAAATGGGGAAAATGGAAAAATGCGTTTGCTTCCTAGTCTCAATAACTTAAACCAAGACACTGTCCGTAAAGTTAAGCTTGACTTTGTTCTGTGGCTTCAAGTATTCCGGATGCTAAAAATACAAGCAGAATTATTGAAAGAACCCCCAGAGTTCCTTAACACTCACCGTAAGCATGGAATTAGCTATTCTGGTGCCCTCCACATTTAGCAACAATTCGCGATCTTCGCTCTTGGCACAGCAGTAGACAGCGTTCAGGACAAACTGATCAGTGACCTGATCACAACTCTTCAAATCAATGCAACTCAATTGTGGACACTTGCGAATCAGTCGCATGAGTCCAGTATCTGTGACACGGCCGCACCACGAGAGCCCGAAGAGCTTAAGCAGCGGCAGATCGTTGAAGAACTTAAAGTGATCGTCCTCCAGAATATCATTGTCGCTCCAATGCATTTCCTTCAAGGAGCTCAGCTGTCCCAAGCAACGGGCATGCTCATTGCTAATGTCAAATTGTCCGCAAAGCTTTAAATATTCCAGCATGTTGCCCTTCTTCTCCGCCAGCGTGGTGAGGAAACCCAAATTGAGCTCATTGGAGGTCATCCAGGTTTTTAGCGTGCAACGCTGTAAATTTGGCAAGAGCGCAATAACCTCGAAACTGGAATCGCAACCGGAGAAGGATAGTTCCTCGAGCTCCTCACAGCACTCGGCTATCTTTTGGTAGAGCGAATGATTCATTACCTCAAAGCAACAATCGTCCAGCACGAGTGTACGCAAATGCTTCAGGGGAATCCCAAATTCCCCCGAATTCCAGAGCAAACAATCGCGCAGTACGAGTCTCTGGAGCTTGGGAAATCCACATAGATGTTTGCCTGCCATCCTGAAACCGATCAAATAATGTAAATAACACCTCAAAATGTTTACCTTACCCGTATAACAGCCATTGACCAATTCAAAGGATTCCAAATCGGGATTCCCCTCCAAATCAAAGTTCAAAACATCCTCAGCATCCATGCAATCGATAGAAACGCGTTGCAGTCGTGTTAATCGGGACAATAATGTGCGATATCGGAACTCATCGGTTACATTTATATAATTGATTTCTCTTAGATTCTTACAAAACTCCGCTATAAATTCCACCACAAGAGATTCCTTTTCGAACGAGGCACAATTAACCGTTAGTTCGGTTATAAACGGTCCAGCCACCCTGAAGAAATTTATTATATCAGGTAGTCCCATGTTCTCCACGTCCTCGGCGATCAATGTGTGTCGTCGATTGCGTGCCCAAGAATTGAACACATACTGAAACTTCGGAGCCACACACGCCAGTCGCACCTTATCCAACAAATTGGGCAGATAGCCAAACAGCTGATGTATTATCTCCTCGTGCAAGCACATGATATGGCAGCTGGACGAGGAGATCGTGTTTAAAGAGGTCTTTGACGAATCAAGGACTTCCGACATTTTCGAGTCTCAACGCTTTACACCTTAAATTTTCATTGTTTCTGATTGAGTTTGAACTTTTGGGCGATACCTGCTATTTAATTCAGTTTTAGAATATTTAATTTATGGAAACTTATTGTTTTGCTTTAACTTTTGATTTATTTATTTTCCATTCTAAACTATGTATAATCCTTTGAATAGCCGCAAATACGCTGCTGTTGCAGCCAGCGTTGCCAGATCTGCTCAAGCAGCCCTAACAAAAGCAAAACATATAAAACGGTAACAAGACCAGAGGAAGAAAGCAAATCACGGAAAATAACTGTGCTTTACCATTTACGACAGTGGCTGCAAGATGTGTGCTTACGCTACTGTAAATAAACAACATTTTTTCTCCCGTACTGCCTATATAAAATTGGGAATTTGTAATGAATTACATTTTTAGTTATTCCCAACAGCGGCCGTTTGTAAACTTTACGCCAATACTGTATGCAATAGTCGCATAAAAATTGAGACTTGACAGCTGCAGCTAATTTTCATTCCACACTCAAAATAAAAGTATTTGCACACTTATGAGTACCTAGAGTAAGCAGTTTTTCTTTTTTGTTTTTACAGCAATTAATTGCATAATTGATTGCATAAATAATCATTGGCAGCTACAAACAATAACAAGTGTATCTATGTGTGTGTGTGTGTGTGTGTGTGTGTGTATTTTTACCGGATATATTTAATGTATAAATGTTTTAAATTAAACGTTTGTGCAGTGACACTGAAAACAATTAAATTAAATCGCTTATTATTTTTGTAAATAAATTAAGCAACTGTTATTTGTAAAATTGTTATTACTTACTATATAGTATTTTATGTTTCTTTCATTTTACTTGTTTGTTTCCCATACTATTCAATAATTCCTTTATAGATTATGCTTTACTATATCAATATTTATGTGATTTCTAATATTGTTCAAAAAACTAAGGAAATGGAATTGATAGCTGCTCCAAATTCCGCAGTTTTGTAATACTTGGATTAGAAAAAGTTAATTATATCCGTTAAAAACGAAAAGTATTATTGTATTGTAAGATCCAAAGCAAACAGGGACTTACTTTTGTTTATGTAAAAAAAATATTACTTACACCTTACGAATGTTTAAGCTATGTTTTTTACTAGAATAAAAAATCGAATATTAATGTACAACGTAACTAACATTTTAAATTCGAAATTTTGCAATTTAAAAAAACATTTGAAATTTACACAGATATATTATATTTGTAAAACAAAATATGTATTGATTCACATTGTTTTGCTTTAATAATACTTATATTTCGTTTGAATAAATGTGTTTTAAATCCAGTGTGTTAGCTGCAAAGTACCATCGTGGGTCCTCTGGGTGTCCATAACGCTCATTTGGCGCACCAAGCGCTTCATCGATGCCCGATGCTGTCTTCCAGTTCCCACACTTCCGCTTCCGGTTAGATCCAGCGGAGTACGCTCATCTATGCGAGAGGTCGATGGACGCAATCGACGATTATCTTTTAGCTCCAATTCCACATCGGATGCGTTGTTGGACGACCCTCCCAGCACATCCAAGTTCTCATAGGAGGCGGGTTGTGAGAGGATTTCCCTTGAAGTTAAAAATTAATTTTGAAATTAATTATTGCAGTGTAACCTGCTGAAATGAATCTTACGCCTGAGGTTTGCATCTGAAGCAATCCTTGAGCTGCCAATTCTTGCCGAACTCTTCACCCTCCTCAATCGTCTGGGGCAGGCGATGGTGTAGAGTCTCCGGTAGGCGTAATCCCGTCAAACCGCCCAGCATCGAAACGAATCCCATGATGACCAATGGAAGTTTTAGATTCTCCTTGCCAAGATAGGTGACGAATGGTATTACAATCAGACCCAAACCACCAATATAGCTCGAGGCACCAATGCCAATACCCCGCACTTGAGTGGGATACAGTTCCCCAGCAAACGGATAAATGATCAAAAACGAGGCCGAAAGTAGCGCCTTCGAAATCAAATACAGTATCAAGGTCTCGTCTATGGCATCATCTGGCAGCATAACGGTTATGACACAGGCCACGCCCCTGAAAGTCATTCTATTAGTTGAAATTAACAACTTTGTAGCAGGAACTTTACCCTAACATCATGGACAAGCTGAGGGGCCAACGCCGTCCCCAAGTGTCCATAAAGTACCAGCAACACAGGTAACTGGGAAGCTCAACCACCGCCGAGAGAAAGAAACTCACGTACTGATTGGTGCCCAGAGAGGGTCCGTAGTAGCTCAGGCCCAGATAGACCGTCTCGTTGGCGAACCAACTAAGCGTGATCAATATGGTCTTGAGTCGCATATTGGGCGTACGGCATAGATCCATGAGTCCTACATTGGCGACCTTTTTCTTCTGCTTCCTCAGCTTGTCCCGCCGAATCTGGGCCTCCAGTTTGCTGTGCACCGCTTCCGGAAATTGACGTCCATTGATGATCGCCATGCGTTCCAGTATTTTCAGTGCCTCCTCCAGACGGCCGCGCATTAAAAGCCAACGCGGAGATTCGGGCATTACGAACATGTACAGGAAATAGGCATAAAAGGGGAGGGAGGTGTAGTACGAGAGACGCACCCAATCACGCTCGAGGTATGTCACCAGCGACAACAGCATTATGCCCGAGGTGTAGAACGTGCAAGTCATAACGGTGACAAACGAACGGTACTTCTCGCCAACCAGTTCCAAAGCTGCAAACACAAAAACAAGCAAAATCATTTTGACTTAATAATGTTTTTTTTTATATGCACAATAAACTCACATATAATAAATGGTATTTGATATACAGCTGGTATGGTCAGTCCCACAATCACGCGACTGCCCGCCCATGTCCAGAAATCCTTGCTCAAAGACGTCATCAGACTGCCGGCCAACAGCGTTGCCAGACAGGTGAAATAAGAAAGCCGCCGCCCAGCGCGATCATTTAGCAGCCCAAAGAGATACACACCCACAGGACCACCACTATTGAGTGCTGCCAACCCGATTGTGGGAAAAATGTCCCGGTCGCAAACCAAATCAAACTGTCAACGAACAAGTTTTAACTGTATAAAAATGTTCAAGTTGAAGAATCACTTTGAATGTCATGGAAGGGGAAATGATTGAATACGAGCTTCACTAAATGCGCTTAATGATTGCGTATATTTTAAGGTAAATTCGATAATTCACATCAATCACAATCGAGGACCAGACACTGCTAGTGTTATACTCCCATCCCTGCGAGCACTTTACTAAGGGCCAGGTGCTGTTAGGCTCCAAGTGATCGAATGTCAAATTTGCAGCATTATCCCCATCAAAGGAGTCCAGCAAGTGCGTCCAATTGACAGCGTATGTGTAGCATTTACTGTATACCAGTTCATCGTACTCCTGAAAAGATTATAAAAAAATCTGCATGAATTTATTTACTTAACTCCATCCAACATACCTAATCTAACGGGAACGGGGACCCAAACTCAAACCAGTTAATAAAGACAACAGAAGCCTTTTTAAAATTATAAAATTCTGTAATAGAAAGTTGCTAATAAGACCCTGTACCTCTATCTCCTATATTGAAATGAGTACGGGGTCTTTTGCAGTCGGTTCGCTCGACTGAAGCATTTCTTACTATTTTAGAAATATTTCCGTCTCGAAGTAGCTGAATTTTAAGCTTATTGGGTTTAAATGAGCTTAAAATAAGCTTTTAAAATAAAAAGCAAACAAGTCTAGCCACAAATTGGCCAAAACGACAACACTGATGGCAAGCCTGTTCGTCACACACGTCACAGACACTCCCAATTGCCCTACCTGTTCCTTGGGTATGGCCAAATATTTGCGCTGTTCGACGTCCATGTCCATAAGTTCGGGTATCCGACACCAATAATCATCGGGAGTATCGGACATGAAAAGTTGATTGAAAGCGCAGAAACCACAGGGAATGCAAGCAGGAAGACAAATGCCAAAAACAAGAAGTTTCTGGTACTTGCCAAACTCTCCGATGACGGGCAGCAGATCATCCAAGTCGAAGGCCTCCTAAAAAAAGTACACATCAGACGACGAAGGTAGTCCATAAATATTTTAACACATCCAATAAAATACGCCTTACATCGATGGATTCCTGTGTCTCGGGTTGTTTGCGCTGTCGCAGCTCGGATATTTCATCGAATTCATCTTCACTGTCCACAATTTCGCCACTCATTGATGGTTATTTACTTTTAATTCACAAATGGAAACAGTTTTGCAGTTTTTTCCTACTTTTTCCGTTTGGCTGAAACCTTAAAAGTTCGACGTCAGCTGATGGTAATAACGGTAAAACTGAAAAAGGGTTGCCAGCGGAAGAATCGTTACTTCGTAAATGACAACAGAGGGCGCCAGTCAGTTTTTTATAATTTATTTTTGAATTGCAAGTTGGTTTTTAATTTATTTAAACTAAAGTACATATTTTTAAATATTACAAATAAGTATATGAATTCAATAATATATAATGCATAGAATTCAAGCATCAATTACAGTTGATTGGCTTTGATTGAAAGAGTTCACAAAAGTTAAAGTACATCAAATCAGTACACCTTTGGGAGCGTTTTGGGAATCGTATTTTGTTTAAAAATAATATATGATTTATGAATAGCATTATCTTCTCTATTATTGATTTTAAAAGGGATCTTCTTTTTAAATATATTTATATCGAAAAATGGACGTTATTTTAAATTGAAAAGTGTATTATAATTTTGAAATGAATTCCACAATTGATTTTCACCCTTTTTTCACGTACTATCTCTGGTTTATACTTAAAATTATTGCGCGCATCGGTACTACATATGTGCATACATACATATATGTATAATTACATTAGTTTTTCATTTTTCTTTATAATAATAAACAGAAAACCGGCTGTTCCTGCACAGCACAGAAATCACACACATTAGGCTTAAGTGTAAATTGTGGCTACACATACAAAAAAACATAAACAATTGCATTTGATATATGTAATATATGTATATGTATGTCGGTCAGCGTCTAGTCTAGTCGACCTTGACAACGCTATAGATTTTCCGTATAAACCAGAAGCACGCAAAGAATCCAATTGTGCCGGTCAGCAAAAAGAATAGGAATACCATAATGGCCGTGTAACCGAAATAAAGGAAAGTCGATGCACTATCCTTAATCGAGAGTTTTGTTACAAAATAGTGACAGCAATAAATGAATAAATAAACGGCCGTGAAGCCCGATGTCAGGAACGATCGCCACCACCAATGATAGTCCTCCGCACATAGATGGAAATAACAAAGCAATATGGTTGTCTCCGAGCACGTGATGACCAGAATAAGGAATACGAGGAAAAGGAATCCAAACATATAGTACATCTGATTCGACCATAGTGAGCTCAAGATAAAGAACAGCTGAATAAAGATACAGCCAAATGGCAAAACTCCGCCCATAACAATACCGGGTATTGGCTGAGTATAGATGGACTGATCTGGTATCTGACGTGGTATTTGATTAGTACGCACTGGATGCTCCAAAGCCTGTGAGAAAATTAAAATGAAAATATATTATCCTACTATATGATGTAGAATACGAAAATTAACTAGTTTTTTAAGACAATACTAAATAACTAATAATAAATATTATAAATAAAAATACTGTGTAGCAGATTGTCAATTATAATCACATCCTCACTATAGCCTAATTGATCTAAACCAAATGGGTAATCTGTGTTACTCAAATACATTAAAAGTTATATTTTTACTGAACGCCTAAGTAATGAGGGCTATATTTCGATTGCAAAATAATTAGTGAATCAGAAAAAACAGAAAATTTACATTCTTTCAAAACTTTAGCTTTGCTACAATTCTAAAAAATTATGAAAGCGCTGAGCTCATACTCATGAAGGAGTTTAGCTTTGCGGTATAAAATTCCGCTATAGAAATCTCTACCAATCTACCAAATTATCAACTCATTTTCACTTACGCGTTTGCGGAAACCAAAGTAGGCGCCCACAAAGGTCAGAGGCACAGAGACACCAAACCAGAGTGCAAGCAGTGCAATCAATGTGCTAAACGGCACAGCTCCAGAGCTGCTCTCGCCCCAGAGCACCAGGTTCATAACGAAGAACAGCGAAAAGACGACACTGCAATTGAAAGAAAGAAATTTACTTCTATGGTACAATTGTGTTTGATGTTTTCTTTCTTACCCTGGACAAACGATTGAAGTGAGGATTACATTGCTCTTCCACTTGACACCACCAAAGCTCTTGTATATGCGTGCCGAGACATAGCCAGCGGGTGTTCCGAGCGAAACAAACAGGACCATGGAGCAGGTCATCAGAGCACCACGATTTGCCGGCGATAAGAAGCCAAGGCATGCAAATGCCAACGTAACCATGGCCATGACGAGCACCTGAACACCAGAGCCCAAAAATACGGATAGAAGCATACCCTTACGTGGTGGTCTGAAAACATCCCCGTGCACGAGTTTCCAGCCAAATTCTTCCTGCGCATCTTCACCACTGTCCATTTGATTATATCGAGCGATGTCCTTATGCAGAGTACGAAGCATTATCATAGCAACCATACCGCTGAGGAAGAGCACTATGACGAGTGAGTTTAAAATGGAGAACCATTGAATATTTGTGTGTGGCATAGATTCCAGTATATAATCCCAGCGTGACGACCACTTGACCTCATTGTTCAATACGAATTTAACGCTGTAGGTATAAACAATGGTCTGAAACTCTCCCGTTTTAAGAGAAGTCTCGCGGATTGCCAATGGATCGGTTCCCGCGCAGTTGGGTTTATTGGGATCGACGTGGTTTAGTGATCTGGGTGTGACTTTCACTGAAATAATGCGTCCACTGCTATCGCCGAAACCTATACCCCAATCCTCGCTTGCACCACTATGATATGTTATCTCAAGATCCACATGATTAAATGGATAGTAATGGAGTGGAAGATTGTACATCGAATTAATGTCACAACCTTCGCTGTCTTGAAGCACCAGGCAGCCCATGGGGAAACCTGTGCTGCAATACTGTTTTCCCGTCTTCAACTGATAGCACCACGTCACTGGCATGTTGTCCACAATCCAATGATGCTGATAGTTCAAACTAATGCCCTTCTTAAGCACCATCATACGCCGGTCACTATCAGCAACACCGCCGGTATAGTTCTTGCGACAAGCCTGAAGAATTAATAAGTTAATACCACAGCAGAAACTCGAATTAAACTCTGACTTACCACAGCACATTCAATGTCCTCCATGAACTGTATTTTATATGGACCTGGCCGGATACGCTCACCAAACACCACTTGGCCAAGATTCTCAACCGGTGAGTTCTCCTCCTTGCCCAAACAGAAGTCAAAGTGATGATACTCATAGGGTATGACAGATTCCTCAGTGTTCAGCCGGTTAACGTATAGTATAACATCGGACTGAAAATAAAAAATTATTCGTTTTGTATTAAGTAAAAGACTGGAAGCAAAATGTGTCTAATGATTATATCTTTACTCCTCAACTCAGTTAGCAGATTGTACAACAAAATCTACTAAGAAATACAATCATCAATTATTAGTTAGTGTGTTGAACTATCTCATGTGCTAAACACTGCCCTGATAACAGATTTCCAAGAAACTTGTATAAAGTTGTAAAGGCTTCAAAATAGTTTCAAGTGGAGGCAAAAAGTGAAATATCTGGTTCAAAATTAAGCCACTCTTATGCATAGCTGCTGATTCAAGCTCGGTTTACGATATACATTATATTGTATCTTAAAATGCCAGCGCAATTCTGCACATATCATTGACGTACACAAATGAATTTCAAATTTTGTTTTATCAAAACTGCTGTTCCCAATGGAGTGAGACGACCACTCAAAACTCAAGATAAACAGAAAATTAAAAAGCAAACAATGTTTTTTTGAAAACAGAAACCTATGTCGATCTGCCTCCTTCCACCAACTCAGCTAAACTGGCACACACACTCAGCCAGACACATTTCGATATATATATATATGTAATTATGTACATTGCTTAAGGCGAATATAAAACAAAGTGATCGACGTCAGCACACGCCACCTAAATACACACAAGACAGCATGAGCCATTTTAGAAACTATCGCGAAGAGAAAACGCAGGGTTCTTATCGTTGCTTCCGTTGCGGAACACAAAAAGTAGCATACGTCTAATCAATCCATTAGTTGATGAACAGCTTATTGCACACAGTGCATCGATACAAACATGTATGTATGTACACTTACCTTACACGTAGGTCTGATATCCGCTTTCTTGCAGAAATTAACTGGAGCCAGGCCAGGCAGATAAAAAGCATCAGAGATTGATAGTGTAAATACCATTAGTAGTAGCATCATAATCTGACAAGGCTGAGCCAAGGTGCTACGGCACCGTGGCGATAACATTTTCGGTATGTTGACTAAGAACTGCAACAACACCCACAATTACACTCACAAGCGAGTGAAATTTGAAGACAAGTGTTTGCTACCAAAATGTTGATGTCAACGTTTACGTTGTTGCAACAACTATTATTGTACCGTTGCCGAAGCGTATTATGATTACACAGAATTTCGATGTTGTCTATTTGAGTCGCATTTGCAGTTTAATTGTCAAGTTTTTGTTTTTTTCGGCTTATTTCTGACTGACAAACGTCAGCACTGTGCGACTGCAAAAATAACGTTGCCACCTGGTGGCGCTGCCAACCTGATTAAATTACAACAGAGTTGCTTTTACTACTATTATTTACTTTAAGTAATAATAAAAATATTTCATTATTATTTCTATAAAATAATTTAATTTTATTGTTGTTCATAGAAAATACTAATAACAACCAAGGTAGTCCATGTATTTTTTGCTAACATATCCCAACTTTAAAAATAACTGACATTTCCACCAAAGTTATGAGTTGCCACAGTTCGTATTGAACGACGCGCAGCAGTTTTCCATGTGGAGTTACAAATTCTTCGGAGCCGGTCTGTTTGAGTTTCCTTTACAATTCAGATTTCTGTCACGGACTTAAAAATTGTTCGAAATTAATAGCAACTAGACTATTTTACGTTTCATTTATTAACAATTAAGGAGACATTCGCTGTTGTCTCGCGTTTTTTTTTGACAGATCGAACAGCCAAAATCGAAAAAGCAACACAGCTTTGGCAACGCGCAGACAAAGGGGAAAAATACACGCACAGTGAGTTTATTGAAAAAAAGAAAAAAATCAATTGTGTGACAACCACAAAATTTCTTGGAATTTGGATTGCATTGTTGGGCTAACTAAATATTTTCGTTTATTTAGAAGCTGGTTTCTATCGTTTATATTCACACAAATACCTGCACAAGCATAGAAAGCTTTACGATTACGAAAAATTTCCGCACATCCCCGCCCTTACATCTACATCTGTACGAAACTGAAAGTAGAAAAGAGCGCAAAAATGACTTCGGACATAACAAGGCAATTAATTGTTATTTTGGAGAAAACCGTATCGCCAGGTGAGTGACAAATATCCTAAAAATATATATACATATGCTTTTACTCAATTGGAATTAGGCACCTATTAAAAGCACATAAAGTTGTTGCTCAGGGCCAACCAGAAAGCCATTTTGTTATAGGCTCCGATGCGTCGCAACGTCGGCGACGGCAGTGACGCGTATGTTGCGCAGGGTTGCAATGCAACATAAGCGTATGCTTGGTTGCTAGGGGCACACACACATACACTTAAACAATAATGGCATGTGTAGAAATATATACGAAATACATATATATAAGTGCATACATATCTATACTATATGTACATTAATGGCTTTGAGTAAGGATTTATTAACCTAACCTCAAACTTTAAAACTTTAGACAAAAATGAACTGCTGTCGGCAAAAAACTTCCTGGAACAGGCGGCGGCAAGCAATCTGCCGGAGTTCCTCAAGGCACTCTCCAAAATTCTGGTTGATACAACAAACAGCGCTGTGGCGCGCATGGCAGCTGGACTTCAGTTAAAGAACCATTTGATGAGTAAGGATGAGAAGATCAATCAGCAATATCAGGAGCGATGGCATCAGTTCCCTGAGGAGACACGCGAGCTGATCAAAAATAATGTATGTATATAGTTAAGGAAGTGTACAAGAACTTTTATCATTTAATTAAGATATGAAAAAATGTGATAACTAAAAAGAAATGAGACATTAGGGGGATTCCGTTATCAGAATAAGATTTGTTTTAGATTGCTTTTGTGCATGTAGTTGGTTAGCAGAAGCGAATTACATACTATTTTGAATGTACTGTTTATATAGATCCCCAAATATATTGTTAGTGTTTTTTAAACCATATACAACATATCCTGCCTTAACCTCCACATAGTTGGAATAAGCTTGAAGCTTTAGCTTAAGTATTACACCAAAATGTAAAGAGGAACTAGCAGATGTCGTGTAGTTTTCATAAAATAGAAAACTCTGTATAAGCCATAATCACATGTTTCTATAGAGTATGGAATCTGGCCATTTTTTCAAAAGATCAGAATATCCTTTCACTAATCTTAACCTGTTAATAGAATGGAGTGTTAATGTATAATTATATTTTTGTTTTTTCTTAATGCTTTCAGATACTCGCTGCTTTGGGCACTGAGAATACGCGACCATCTTGCGCCGCCCAATGTGTTGCCTATGTGGCCGTAATTGAATTGCCCATCAATCGATGGGGAATTCTCATACAGACACTGGTCAACAAAGTTGTGCACGAGGGTTCCAGCGAGATGCATCGCGAGGCCGCACTTGAGGCAATCGGATACATTTGCCAGGACATACGCTATGGCGTGCTGGAGAATCAATCCAATCAGGTGCTCACGGCAATCATACACGGAATGCGAAAGCAGGAGCCAAGCAACCATGTTCGCTTGGCGGCCACAACGGCGCTGCTCAATTCCTTGGAGTTTACTAAATCGAATTTCGAAAAGGACATGGAACGTAACTTTATCATGGAGGTGGTGTGCGAGGCTACACAGAGCTCGGACACACAGATCTGTGTTGCGGCCTTGCAGTGCCTGGTGAAGATTATGTCACTGTACTATCAGTTCATGGAACCCTACATGGCTCAGGCTCTCTTTCCCATTACGCTAGAGGCAATGAAGTCGGACAACGATGCCATCGCTTTGCAGGGCATTGAGTTCTGGTCGAACGTGAATGATGAGGAAATTGATCTTGCCATCGAAAGTCAGGAGGCAACCGATCAGGGGCGTGCACCACAGCGTGTCTCTAAGCATTACTCACGTGGAGCTCTGCAGTTCTTGACACCGGTGCTGGTCGAAAAGCTAACCAAGCAGGATGAGTGTGATGATGAGGACACCTGGAGTCCAGCCAAGGCCTCGTCCGTCTGTTTAATGCTATTGGCCACCTGCTGTGAGGATGAAATCGTTCCACATGTCTTGCCGTTCATTAAGGAGAATATTGAATCGCCAAATTGGCGTTATCGTGATGCCGCTGTCATGACCTTTGGCTCTGTGCTCAATGGTTTGGAGATCAACACCCTAAAACCATTGGTGGAGCAAGCTATGCCAACTCTCATTCGGCTCATGTACGATTCCAGCGTCATAGTGCGTGATACCACTGCCTGGACTTTCGGCCGTATCTGCGACGTAAGTATTTCCAATAACTGGAGTGATCTGCTATTTCTATATTTTATAATTTATATGTATTTTTATTAGTACCTAATCCCAACTCTTCTTGTAAATTTGATGTTTTATATGTTAATTCTATTTTACAGATTATTCCCGAAGCGGCTATAAACAAAACCTATTTGCAAACGCTGCTCGAGTGTTTCGTTAAGAGCTTGAAGTCGGAGCCCCGAGTGGCCGCCAATGTGTGCTGGGCCTTTATAGGACTCTCGGATGCTGCTTACGATGCGGCTAGTGCCAATTTGAAGGAGAACGAAGCACCGGAAACGTATGCACTATCACCGTACTTTGAGTTTATTGTTACCCAACTGCTGGAGGCAACGGATCGCTCGGATGGAGCTCAGGCTAATTTGCGTGGTGCTGCATATGAAGCATTGATGGATATGATCAAGAATTCGCCATTGGATTGCTATCTGGTTGTGCAACGCACCACAATTGTTATCCTAGAGCGTTTGAACCAGGTCATGCAAATGGAATCGCATATCACGAATCACAGTGATCGTCATCAGTTCAATGATCTGCAATCTCTGCTTTGTGCCACACTCCAGAGTGTGTTGCGTAAGGTGCGCGAAGCGGATGCACCACAGATATCGGATGCCATAATGACGGCTCTACTCACCATGTTCAGCTCGAGTGCTGGCAAATCGGGTGGCGTTCAGGAGGATGCCTTCCTGGCCGTGTCAACGCTGGTCGAACTTTTGGGCTATCAGTTTGCCAAGTATATGCCAGCTTTTAAGGATTTCCTAATCATGGGCTTGAAGAATCACCAAGAATATCAAGTGTGCTGCGCCTCCGTAGGACTCACTGGAGACATCTGCCGTGCCCTGAAGCACCTGGTGGTGCCCTATTGCGATGAAATCATGTCCGTGCTCATGAACGATTTGGCCGAACCAACCTTGCATCGCAGTGTTAAGCCACAGATTCTGTCTGCTTTCGGAGACATGGCTCTCAGCATTGGCAGCGAGTTTCTCAAATATCTAAATGTTGTGCTGGACATGCTCCGCGCTGCATCCAATTTACAGGTATAACTTGGCATAAAACAACATAATATTTATCAAACTAATTAAATAATTTTCTCCGATTAGGTTGATAATACCACATACGACATGAATGAGTACATTTCAGAGCTCCGAGAGAGTGTTCTGGAGGCCTACACTGGCATCATACAGGGCCTAAAGGGTGTCGAACAGACCCCCAGCACGGATGTCTTCCACATGGAGCCACATCTCATGCACATCATTGATTTTATCAAGCGCATTGCCCAGGAGAAGGAAGTCTCCGATTCAATGATGGCCAGTGCTGCTGGCTTCATTGGTGATTTATGCACCTCGTTTGGTCCTCGCTTGTATCCCCTACTAGATGATGCAATCATTAGCCAATTCCTGTCCGAAGGCAAACGCTCAAAGGGACCACGCACCAAAATGCTTTGCGCCTGGGCTGCCAAGGAGATCAAGAAGATCAACAGCCAGGTCATTGCTCAATAAGTAAACAATTCTTAACTGTAGTTGTGTAAGTGTGTATGCAGCCCAAACTGGTGAGTAGTTCTTTTATAATTTCACAAGACAAATCTACCGAAACATACTCACATATTTCTTCAATACTTAAACAAGTTTTTTTTTTATTATTTTTTCTTTTTTGCAGTCCAGTCCGATGTTAGAAATTAGAAAAAAGTTCTATTAAATCTGCAAGGAAAGAATTATATAAGTTTGTTTGTCCGATTTAAAAATTATTGTTGCTGTGCGACGCCAAATAAATTCTAAGCAAATTATGTTGATACAATATTAGTTTTAAGCAAAGTTTTTGCTATGATTATGCTATTTATATATTGTTAATTTCCCTTATTTTTGTGTAAATTTAAAAATTTCTTTGAAATATTGAAAATTCATGCAAATTACTTACGATTCTTACATTCAAAGCAAACTGACACTATGATTTTTAAAAAATATCCTGCATTTTGTAGTCCAATTATTTTCCCTTCCTATGACACTATTTAAGAAACCGAAAAAATGAAAATATTATGAGAAAAATAACACTAGCAGTTCAAAATTATGTGTGGTAATTTTTAAGTAAGAATTCGGTTAAAAGAAACTGCATACATAAAATCAAGATGATCAAATTGCTAAATTAAATACACCCAGCAATATTGGATAATATAATATGTTTTACGGCTGCTGCTTAGAACTAAAATTTAAGATCAAAGAAATTTGTAAACTCTAGATCCAAAATGAAAAAAGGGATCCAAAGAAAAAAAAATAACAAACAAAAAAGAATTATGAAGAGAAGCCAGAAATGGTTCAAAACTGTATGAATGAAACTATGTGTGTGTTTGTATGAGTGTGTGAGTGTATGGCTGTGTGTGTGTGAATATGTATAAGTATGCGTGATAAAGAATGTGTATGACATGAAAGAGAATTGATATCGAATCCTGAAACATATGTAATATGTATGAATGATTTTAAAACAAAAAGAGTATAACAAAAAAAAAACAAAAACTGAGAGTAATAGATATAAGTCTGAAACTGCGCGTGTCCGTGCATGTCTGTCTGCGATTAGTCCAAAAAATATAAAAAGAAAAGAAAGTCTTAATAAATCCCTTTCACAAACCATTATCTATCGCTGTCTATTTGTAGAATGATTGAAATAATTTATGGATGAATGGATGAAACCGGGAACTAGAAGAATTGTGATTGATGTGAGAGTGATGAAACTTCTTATATGCAACTTGAGGGCGTGATGTGTGATATTACTAAACGTAAGTTATTTCATCTAAAGAATATATGTATATGTATGTAGAATTAAATATAAGTGAGTGAAAGCGAATGGAAATTTTAGTATTTAAGAAAATTGACAAATGCACGATATACCAAAATTAAATTTATGCAAACACCAAAAAAACAAAACCACGAAGGATTTTAAACGGACGTCAATATAAAATAACAACCAGAACACGAAACAAAAAATAATATTCATATTTATATTTATAGAAATTAGTTTGGAAAATAAATTATTTGAAAAATTCCGATAGAAAGCAAAACAAATTAGTTCCCAACGAAGTTCCCATCCATAAAAAAAAAAAAAATGGAAAATTATAAACAAACTATTACAAATACACACAACAACCAAACAACTACCTGTACAAAATATAATTAAACAAATACTTAAAACCAACAACAACAATATATGAACGGACTAGGGAAAACTAAGACAAGTTCTTCATTTTATTATTTACTAGATACATATGGACTGCTTTTGGGACGGAATCAGACTGTTTATCCGATTTTTTATCCATTAAATAGGGGCAATTTATGCACTTTAAGCAACATTTCAAACATATTTAAAACCAAAACAAACCGTTTAAAATTTTTTCACAATTTTCCGTGCATTTTATGTATATTTTTGGCCCTCTGCCATCTCGATGTGGTTAATATTAAAGAAGTTTGTCAAAACAAAAAATACCTTTTCAAAGTTGTTCATTCGCTTGCAAAAAAAAATCAGGGGATTCACACGATTTCGTGCAAATCTACCGCGATTCACTCTGTCGATTATTGAGTATTGATTAGAAGCTCTATCTGAAAATCGCACAGCCGTCCAACGCTAACAAAACAAACTAAAACTATTTTAATTTTGCTTTCCAAAGATAAGAACATATCAAGAAATATCATATAACAAGAAGTAATCAAGATTCGGGTGCGTTTATAATTCTAATGGCAAAAAACAACTTTGAATAGGTAAAAATTGTTTAACTTGTACGAAATTATTGTAATCAACATTTAAGTTATCGAAAACAATGGATTAGATAAATATTACGACCTTGAATTATGATGAATATGAAGATGTTGTTGATAATGGATGTGAAAATGTTGATGTTTGAATGCCGGAGTGATGACGTCATGAATGAGAATCATGTTTGAGAAAGTAAATCGCCAATTAGGAACGAAGTTTGGAGTTTATGGCTGTGGTATGCGAACGTAAGTTGCATCAATTTTACACTTTTATTTATATAGTACTTAACTTATATTACAAATTAGTTTAATATGGAATTTTTTCCTAAATCATATATGATACAATCCGTTTAACTGATAAAAATCATTTTCTTTTTCTAAATCTTTCTTTGCCCAATTTTACAGGTGTGTTTTGATGAGAATGAATACTTGATGATGATAATGGATGATGATGATGATAATGGATGATGATGATGATAATAAATGATGAGACATGTGCTTGTGTGATGATGACAAATGATGTATTAATGTAAATGAAAAGCGTGTCTGAGAATAACGGAAAAACAAAGCGAAACTAATTGTACTTTTAAAAGATTTTCCTGCACAAATTTCTACATTTTATATATACACAAAATTTTGTAAATGAAATCTGTTGCATGTAAAAATAATAGTGTAGAGTGACTGAGAATTATGACTGAGATAAATCCTATGCGAATGAGTATGTATGTGTTTGTATCATTCCAGACCCCAAAATAAAAAAAAAATAAAAGCCAAAAAAAGGAAAATAAAAAAAAACATTCTATGTGGTCGGTCTGATTGTGTTCTAAAGAATTAGTCCAAATACAAGTATAAGAGTTATTGTATGTCCAAACTAGTGTTGAACCACAGTTAGACACTGTGGTTAAGTGTGTTGAGTATGTGTCTGTGACTGTGCCTGTATGTGTGTGAGATAAATTTACATACTTGAGCAAAGCACCACGCGCGGCTGCATAAAAGAAAAAAACAAAATTGTTTTCTACCAAAACAAAGAAGACAATTATTAGTGTAAAGAAAACAAATTTACTAGATGAAGAAACAATGAATACGAATTACGAATAACGAATAACACGCGAAATGAACGAAACAAATTAAAAACGTAAAATATGGTACTGATTTTATACTGAGAACTGAGACTTACTACTTATACAATACAATACACAAAATACTACTTAGACAACTACCATACATAAGGACTATCATTAATTACTTTACGCGGGACGTACAAAACAAACAGCAAACTAGTGAAATTTACACAACATAACTACGATAAAACAAAAAAAAAAAAAACAAAACATAATTATAATTCATAAAGACATGTATATTAAATAAATAAATAGCAATTGGAAACGCTGACGCGCGGTGCTTTAGCCCAAAACAGAGAACAAAACAAAAATGAATAAATAAATAATGGCGCTTCTTGCAACTGTTGATCCTAAGGTGACGTGTTGGAAGAGTGAGAGAGAGAGAGAGAGATTGAGAGCTAAGTGTGGTGAGTTTATTGTGTGGTGAATGCAAATGCGAGAGGAATTTTTGTGTGACTAGCCAAACGAAATTCGTAATTCCTTTTAAACAATACAATAAAACAACAAAAACAAAGTAAGAATGGAGTCTATCTTGTAAGCATTTCCATTCTACATTAGGTATATTAAAGTGTGGCTTAAATGTTAATAAGCAAATGTATGACTGATAGTTTGTACGAGTTGAATAAATAGCAAATGTAATTGTGTTTGTGTGCAAGCGAACGAATAAAAGTATTTTGAATGCAAGAAAAACAAAAACGCAAGTCTTTTATTCACTAACTCCTCAAAAATTCCTACAGTTTTGGCTTAGAGAAAGGTAATGTCAGTACGCCTTCCTCTTGTAGCTGTCGAAGTTTTTCCGGCTTCAAATTCAGGTCATCCAGTACGGAGTTTTCATTAATCCTGGAATTAAGGCGTAATTTGCCGGGAGTACGGCTTAAACGTGGTGAGGGACGCGGGGCCAGCAAGTCACCATCGGGTTCAAACGATTCACGTGCCGCATTGTGATCATGTTGCTGGACTTGCTGCCAGCCTACCACAGGATAGACACAGGCATCCAAGTCTTCAAATATTGCAGACCACTCAGCTTGAGTTTTGGTCAAGAAAGCAGCTGTAAGCAGTTGTCTGCCTTGGATTTGATTATCGTCTCCAAACTGCGACAGCTCCTCTGGTAATTGAAGTCGCTTCTTTACGATCTCAAAGAACTGCGGCTCCAATGCCGCCACCGACATAAAAAGTCCGTCCTTTGTCTCATATGTATCATAGAAATAGGCGCCGCCATCCAGAAGACTTGTTCCACGTTCTTGACTCTCATGCCAAATACTAAGATTCCTGGACATGAACAGCCAGCTGGCTACATAGGCGACACCGTCAACCATTGCTGCATCCACTACCTGACCACGTCCCGATCGATGACGCTCCAAGAGTGCTAAGCATATCCCCAGTGCACACATAACGCTTCCACCAGCAAAGTCTGCCAGAAGATTAATTGGCGATGTTGGTTTTTGTCTCTGCCCGCCCAGCATTGAGAGCACGCCGGAAACGGCCACATAGTTAAGATCATGACCAGCACGTTCCGCTAGTCGCCCTTGTTGTCCGAAACCCGTTAGGCGAGCGTATATGAGCCGGGGATTCTCGGCGCACAGCTCAGAGGGTCCGAGATTTAGTTTCTCCATGACTCCAGGACGGAATGGCTCCAGTATCACATCATATTTGTTTGCCAGCTGTCGCACAAGCTGCTGTCCTTCGGATTTCTTAAGGTCAACTGCCAGCGTTGACTTACCATGGGTAAGAACATCCAAGGGATTCTCCAGCACCTGGTATAAATTTTAGTTTTAAATTGGCCCACAATAAACGATGTTTGTTTACCTTATCGATTCGCGTAACACTGGCTCCGAAATCCGCCAAGATTTTGCCACATAGCGGACCAGGGGCTAGGCCCACAAACTCCAAGACTTTAATACCCTTCAAAGGCATTAAAAATTTACTATAAACTTAAGCAAAGAAATGTACTTTGCCCATTGTCTGTGATCAGCAGCATTAATTCAAAGTGCAATGTTTTTCAACTCTGTATGTTAACTAGTATCAAAACCTTAACATGAGTATAAAATACCAAACTGTTAAGCAACAGCTGTTAAACTAAAACACTAATCGTTATCGAAACTATTGTTTACATTTACGCGCCAACAGCTGCTGTGGACGAAACTAAAATCTAGTTGGATCTCCAAAAAAAAATATAAAAAAACCATCGGCTAGGACGATTGCATGCCTAAAATCATTATTTGCTGTGCTACTCGGCTTGTTATTTATGTTTAAGCAACTTTTGTCGATCTATGAAATAGATGTAGGGCATAATAAACGTCACACTTGCGTCGGTTAAGCTCATTTTGCGTTAACGTTCAAACTGACACTTGTGTACATATGTGTAGTTGCGTGTGTGTGTGTTTATGAATGTGTTCTATTAACTGCAACAACAGCCGGAAAACCACATACATCAACATATGTGGGGGAAAAATAGTAAATTAAATTAAGAAAAGAAAGCAAGTTTGGAATTACTGGTGAAATTGAAAAGATGCCACAGCAACGACGTAAACTACCGTTTAGCGGCAAAAAGAAGAAGGATCAATTGGTGCAAAAGCGGAACACGAAAGGTAAAATTGACAAGTTGACAAAAGCAATAAAAGTAATGACGACATTCGTAGGTCCACCAAAGTATTTGCGTAGCACACAGGAATCCTACGAAGACAGCGATGCACCAGAAACGACCGCGCCCAGAAAGCTCATGGAGCAGCCTTTTAATCGCGGCAGCGGCGGCGGACGCAACAAGAATTTGAATCGCTATAATCTGCAGTTCACACAGGAGAGCAAAAAGGAGTTGGAACTGATGAAGCAGGAGGGATTCAAGCCACTGGAAGTGCTGACGCCAGCACAGCGGGAAATCGGAGCTGGTTATTTCGAGGATTTCGATTTTCCTGTTCGACCAGCTTGGAAACCCGACAGCAGCAAGGAACAGTTGGATCGCAATGAGAATCGTTACTTCAAGGTAAGGAATTTCGCTTGGATTTCCATTTAATTGAAGAGTTTAAGACATCTACTCTTTTAGGAATATGTGGATGAGTTAATGAAGAAGAAACAAAGCGTGGACAGCAAGGAGATTTCCCTATTTGAACTGAATCTGGAAACGTGGCGCCAGCTTTGGCGTGTGCTCGAGTTTTCCGACATATTACTCATCATTGTGGACGTGCGATTTGCCTCACTGATGTTCCCTCCCTCTCTCTATGACTACATCATCAATACGCTGAAGAAGCATGCGATCATAGTCTTTAACAAGGTGGACTTGGTGGCACCCGAGGCTGTTGTTGCCTGGCGGCACTATTTTAATGACCGTTATCCGGAACTTCCGGTCGTGCTCTTCGCTTCTTACTCGGCACGCAGCCGGAAGGGAACGCAGCGGGCAGGCAGTCGCATGTCCTACAAGCGGAGCATGGAAGGTGTTTATAATATATATCGAGAATGTCAGCGCTATGTGCAAAACGATGTGGATCTAACTGCCTGGGAGCAGAAGATTCGTGAAGACATGAGCCATAAGGAAGTGGATATGCTAGACAACGACAAGGAACCTATAAGCCATGTAGAAGAGGGAGAGCTGAAAATTAGCAGCAACATTGATACCACACCACATCAGCATGTTAAATATTACAATAATGTGCTGACCATTGGATGCATTGGTTATCCCAATGTGGGCAAATCCTCGTTGATCAATGCCCTCAAGGGACGTAAAGTCGTCAGTGTCAGTCGTACGCCGGGACACACGAAACACTTTCAAACCATATTCTTAACGCAAAACGTTCGTCTTTGTGATTGTCCTGGTCTCGTCTTCCCCTCCAGCACACCAAAGTCCCTTCAGGTGCTGCTGGGCAGCTTTCCCATCTCTCAGCTGCAAGTTCCTTATCGTTCGCTTAAATTTCTAGCCGAGCACATTAATCTCCCACAATTGTTTCGACTGAATTTACCGGAGGACTACGACGAATGGTCAGCGGTGGCCGTTTCAGATGCATGGGCCTATAAACGTGGTTTCCTAACGTCGAAAGCAGCTCGTCCAGATCGTTATCGTGCCGCTAATCACATCCTACGCATGTGTCTTTCTGGTCAACAGCAGTTGGTGCTGCAGTTTTATCCTCCTGGTTATGACAAGGAGCGTGAAAGCTGGCTGCATCATCCCGAACTAGAAGCTGTCATCAAATATCAACAGGTGGAAACAGAAGAGCCCGACAGCGAGACCAACGAGGACACATCATCCGTCTGCTCCGATAGTGAGTATACCAAGACAAGGAATAGTAAATGCTACAGTCGACTATTAAAGATCATCTACAGTTTGTAAAGGGGCACTAACTTCCCATACTTAGATTTCTGTTCTAAAATTCAATATTGAAATTGAGACAGTTGTATGATAAAGATACTCAATTCTTATCAAATTAGACTATGTACACCAAAAATGCTTCGGTTTGGCTGCTCTGACTGGAACACTGGTCTAAAACCGATTTGGAATATAAGAGCTATACGCTATAATTGTATATTTGGCTAAGATAGTTTCAGTAGTATCCAAGTTATGGTGTTTTGATAATTTATTTTTTTCAATTCGCGGTTTATGAACTGCGAACAGACAGAGACTCTATCGACTACTTTATAGTGTGTACCGAGATTCCTTATGCCTATACTATTAAATTCAATCTGGATTAATGAATTTCCATTTCCTTGCAGCCGCCGGCAGCGATGAGGAGGACGACGAGGACAGTTCCAACGATGAGACCAATGCAGATGACGATGATAATGCAGAGGAACCGACACGATCCCGCAATGTGTTTACCCTGTTGGAGGACGATTAATCCAATAAACTTTGGCATCTATAATTTATTTACACAAACAATTTGATAAGCAATCAAAGATGATAATATTTTGGTAAAATACTCTCCACACAGACACGCTGAATTTTTGCTAATAACACTCACACATTGCATTGATTTGATCAATTAAAATGGCATACAACTATTTTACAATAATGAATTCTAAATGTCATCAATTTCGTCCGATAACATCTCATCATCGTCCAGTTTTTCATCCATGGATAAAAGTAGTTCTATGGCTCTGAAAAAAATGGAAGATATGGAAAAGTTTTAAAAAAAAGATGAATTATGTTCATTGATTGGCTAATAAAGAATAAAAGCTTATAAATTATAACATTTAATTTGCTAGCACACAATGGAAATGTTTATCAAGAGTTAGTTACTTAAACTAGTTACTCAAAGGTATGCTTTGTATGTATGGTTCTGAAGGGAAAATTTGTCATGAATGAAGCTCTTAAAAAAGTTTTAAACTTCTTATAGTCTGCCATGATTAACTAATGAGGTTGGATACTCCTTGTTAAAAGCCTACAACGATTTAGTTGTTAATGCTAACACACTTTCTATGTAACTTATTAACTATAATCTTATTGACATACTTAATAAGTGTATAGTCTTCACTGTTCTCCTCAATTGGAGCTGGATACATGGCCTTCTTAAGCAGCAGCCGCTTTAAACAATTTCTTAGTTTCAGCACAACATCAGCCGTTTCCGCATTGCACTTGAAACTAAAAAAGAAATACGGAAAATATTAAAATAATTGATAAAAATTGTTAAATACTGGGTTCACACTGCTTGTAATCCCAGACTTACTAGTAAGTCTTAGCTACAGATATATAGGATGTATTTTCATAGACTCCCGACTCAACACCATCGCCAAAAATGAGTAAAGCCATGGGAAATACCATGGTGGCATCCAGCAGATACAGAGCTGTAGATTTCTGGCGTTGAAAGTACACAAAATAGCTGGAATCGAATCCAGATTCACCGCTGTTCACCGATGATGGATGGAAATTGACACGACGACCATCGTCCGTCGACATATGATGAATAGCGCGCACTTTGTTCTTAATTTGGCGAGATTTGCTGTAAATAAACAAAGCTATAACGACTTGTAGACAGCAGAGGGTCCTGGGACTCACCATAAGTGAGCCATGTTGGGATATAGACCGCCTCCGATGATCGCACGTAGCAGCGAAATCTTCTCCGAGTTCACATTGGAGGACTCGTGCTGACAAAAGGATGAACTCAGAAATCTAGAAAGCAAAATATAAACGAAGTTTCAATTCGTAACCTATCATATCATAAGCAAGCTTTACTTGTAATTGTTGAGCAGATCTGCAAATTGTTGCTTCATCCGCTCCAGCTGCTGCAGAGTCATGGAGCTGAGGAAGTTGTTGTAGCAAAAATCGTGCTCTCGCCGAACCTCGCGACTCTCGCGGTAGGCGCAGATGGCGTTGTGCACTAGGAGATGATCGCTGCGCATGTCACGGGACAATCTTCGCTTGGCCTCGTCCACGCGACGCTCCTGTCCCATGGGCGTGAAGAATGGCATCTTGTAGGAGAGCGCCGCAGCTGCCGAAGTTATGGGATCCAAGCAACGGAACAGCGCGGACATTAGTATCATTTTGCCCATCTGGGGATCGATGGGCATCTTGGCCAGATGCATGCCTAGCGGTGTCAGTTGTCCCAAAGAGTCCAGAGCCTCAATGCTACAGAAGGTTAAAGCAAATGTTAATGTAATCCTCGAGAGATAAATTTGCTTCACTCACCGCTTGAGCAGAGCCACGCCATTGTTCACCGCCTCTACGGCTGGAGCGTTGATCAGTGTCTGCAGGAATACATATGGATGCTCGATGTGCAACAGCTTTAAACTGAGTATAATTGATTCCAGCTTGGAGCGCAAGATCTCCGGCGTAGGAATCTCTTCCATCAGATTTTCACGTGCTCGACTAAACAGATTGTAGCAAATTCCCGGCTGAACACGTCCAGCGCGTCCCTTGCGCTGCTGAGTATTCGCCTTGGTGACCCAGCACTCCTCAAGGGTTTGAATATTCGTCTCAGTGTCGTAGTTGCTCATCTTCGTGCGACCCGTGTTGATGACATACACAACATCGTCAATGGTCACCGAGGTCTCGGCTATAATCGTCGAGATGATGATCTTTCGCTTGCCTTTCTGTGGTCTGCGGAAGACCGCCTGCTGCTCCACCGAGGGCAGCATGGAGTGCAGTGGAAAGATTACAAGCTGATCACGCCAGCGTTGTCCTTTCGTGCATCGTGGATTGCTGAGTAAAGCGTGCAGTTTGGAGATCTTATCGAAGCCCGGCATGAAAACCAATATAGCTCCGTCTGGCTGGAAACTGCAGATGTAGTAAATGAGGTCAACAATGAAGTCGAGATTCTCGCAGCCCTCAGACTCTGGCAAGCGCAGTTGGTTCAACACCTCTTCGTCGTAACTGCCACGCACCCTCCTTATGTACGGCTCAATCATAGCCTTGTACTCCGGCTGCTCTCGTGGGGCACGTCCACGCTTATCGCGACGACTGCTAAAACGACAGCCAGTGAGGGCGAGTACATCCTCCAAATAGAGCATCTCCACGGGAAACATAACACCATCAATGCGAAACATTGGACAGTTCTCGAAGTAATCACAGAAATCCTGCTCGCGCACAGTAGCGCTCATTAGGATTACTTTCAGAGCCGGTCGTTGGGGTAGAATTACTTTTAGCAGTGCCATCAGCAGATCAGTCTCCACGCTTCGCTCATGAATCTCATCCAAAATCAACACACTCACATTGTGCAGCAATGGATCCGACTGCAACTGTTGCAGCAACACTCCGGTGGTGCAGTACTTAATAGACGCCTGATCCCTGGGCTTACAGCTCTCTAGACGAATCTGATAACCCACGGATTTGCCCAGTCTCTCGGCACGTTCATAGCTGACACGCTCTGCCACGGTTATGGCCGAGATACGTCGTGGTTGGGTGCACACAATGTGACAAGTGGACCCCACGCCCCTGTTTATGCAATCGTCCAGCAGAATCTGTGGCACCTGCGTTGTCTTGCCACAACCGGTGCTGCCCACAATTAGCACCACCTGATGACTCTCTATGGCCGTTAAGATATCAGCTGCTTGCGCCATTGTAGGCAGTTTCAAGCGGGCTTCGTAACGCGCCTGAAAATCTGGGCATTGCAGACGTTCCTGTTGTTGCTCCAGCAGTTGCTCATCCAATGAGCGATTTCGCAGGTTCACATCTTCGTGTTGCTTCTTTGTTTCGTTGATAAATGCATCGAAATTCATACTTAACAAATTGTGAAACTGTCTTTTAAAATCCGCATCTAAATTCTCTACGTTTATGCCATCAGTGTCGAAATCGTGCATGTATTCTTGGACCCGTTGCAAAATACCGGTAGGGACACTCACATTGCACCCAATGCGGATTTTGGGTCCCTCGTCTTTGGCTTCTTTTTTGCGTTGGCGCGCCAGATTCCTGTAGTACATGCCTATATCTCTGCCACTAAGCCCCGGTGGGCGGTTGCCTCCCTTTCCTCCTCTTCCTCCGCCTCTACCATCGCGTGACTGTGATCTCTCGCCACGATGCATTCTCTTCATAAGCAAAACGTAAAAATTAAAAACAAACTGTATTTACTGACGGCCAACCGAAGAAATAGTGTGAACGTATCTTGTAAGCAAAAAAATACTAACAACCTTACAAAATACTGTCTCAGAGCGCCAAAATTGAACTTTTTATTAACAGCAACGACTTCAACATTTTGCTGTTATAAAATGTTACAATTAGCAGTAGCTGGAGAATAATGGGGCTCAATGAAGATACAGTTGTGCATATATGACATATACATTTAATTACTGAATTATTTACTTCAGGAATAGCCCATTACACTGTCAGTGACTCTTACGTACTCCCTTCCTATTGTCTGAGATTACCGCGATCTTAAAGGCAAACGTGACTAAGCGACATAAACTTACCTGTAAATTGAATATTAAAATTCAAGGTGAGTGTATACATATAGGAATAGTTTGTAGAACAGTTCATCATTGATATATGTACATATGCTTTGGGGATTGTTAGATAAAAGTAATACCCACAATAAACCCAAATGAACCTCCAATGATCGTATATTTTTAAAAATCTTGTACATTTTATATACGAATATATATGTATGTATATTGTAAATATAAGGAAGTAACAAAGTAGCTCTAGTGACATTATTCTGTTTTTATCATTTAATAGTAAATATATATTTTTATTTATATTTATATTTGTATGAACTCTATAAAAATGTTTAATTTATTGCAAGCACATGTTTCATATGTAGGGTTCTTTGAAAGAATCTTTCAATAGAATTTTATCTAATGCCAACGCTGGTCGGAACACTCACAAATGCGATTGGACACGTTAAAACCCATAAATGTTTGTAGTTTGAATTTATTTCTATTTTTATATAAGTTAACATAGGTGTTTCTTTAAACGCGGGTGAATTATAAACTATTAATTAACACCTTTAAGTTATTTTTTTTAAATGAACAACAAATGAGAGGTTTTAAACCTCTCGTCGAGTAATACAGTTAAAGAGTAATGCTACACAATGTTGGGATAGATACTATTTTAGAGACGGAAATGGAGATGAAGATAATGCGTAACATTCAACAGTCCAAACAAAACAAAACAAAACTTGTGCAAAAGTTGGTAAAGTATATTATTATTTGTTCACTATAATAACATTTTTAAGACTGACTTTAAACTAAACTATAAAACGTGTATACTGAGCAATAAACAAATTTAACAACAAAAATCTAACTAATGCAGCGATGTTAATGCATTTTAATTTATAATTATTAATCGTTATCATTATTAACTGGAAGTAGAAATATGGGAGGGGATTGCAAGCAGTGGTTTATAATTTCTCTTCTTAAGTACGTATTTTATGAGGTAATATATGTGTGTGTGTGAGTGTGTGTTATGTGTATAATAATTTCAGGAAACGAAAAATCTCTCTAATCTTTCAACTAATAATAGTTTCATTCTAAATTGTAACTTGCTATTAAACATTTTGAAATGAAATAAAATTTCTATTTACATAGCAAGAGTTTAGATAAAAAAGTGAAAATATAATCAATCGTACAATTATTAACAACAAAAAAAAATAAGAAATAATTAAGGAAATATGCAACGAACAAAAGAAGTGATTCTCATCATCATCATCATGGGAAACAAGTTATTGTTATTCGTAGTTTGGGGCAACTAGGGTCTCTTATCCGTAATAGGGGTACTCCTGTGAAGACTGTCGTTATTGAGACGGCTTATTATGCTTGGGGTCGTGAAGTTCGTCCATCTTTGGCAATAGCGGTGTGGAGGCCGCTGTTCCATCCCTGTCATTATCATTATCTCCATTTTGAAGATCTCCTGCCACATCCGATGTGACCAGACTACTCAATGATGCATCCTCCGTATGCTCGGGCCCCATACGCTGCCCAGCTGGATGCTGTCCGCTGGCACTATTACTCCGATCATCGTGCGATATATCGTTGTTTGTTGGTGACGATGTTACACTTCGATTTGGTTTAGATAAACGCCTCGTGCTCTGGCTGGCGGTTAAATATCGAGGCTTCTCATCTTCGGTTATCGAGTGCAGAAGCCGCTCAACTTCATCGTCGAATGTATCACTAGAGAATGTGCCAGATTTGCGGCTCTTCTCCAATAAAGTTGCTTTCTTTGCGGTCAGGTATAAACTACGTTTAATTGCAATATATATCACATCGGTCGAAGCGCGAACTGAGTAATCAGGCACGAAAGTTTGACGTATTTTCGAATCCATATTCAAAGACTGCAGTGATCCCATCTGGCTGGGTGAATCTACAACGGTAAATGAGGGTAAATATACTTGTCTTTCACTAGAAGAGTTGTCAAAACTTACCAATGACCACGTTCTGGACCAAGGCCTGTGTGCCGAAATAAGTAAATGGACCACTATCAAAGAGCAGACCTTCGCGGCCAATTGTGACCTCGACACGACCCTCAAGGATAAGTACAAAGAAGTCCACGGCTTTGCCTTGCGTGAATATAAATAAATTGGGATCATCTTTGTTTTTGCCCTTGGCCTTAATGTTGTGGAAAACGTCTTGATTAAGTAAGCGCCGCAAGATTGGCTCCGAAATAATGTCCTTTTTGAACGCATCAACAGCTGCAAAGCACAGTGGCAATTGTTATAAACTGTCTATCACACAGAAAGTAGTTATTTGTCTCACCTGTACTCAAGTACTGGAATGTGGCCAGTGTTAACTGTGGGGATATTCGCACGGATTGAGCCTCGCGGCGTTCAGCAAAGGCCGAGAAATCAGCCTTTTTATAGCGATTACGACGCGTCTTTGTGCGATTGTCGACAAACACATCGGTCTCATCCACAATCTCAGCCTGAATCAGCTCCTCGATAACATCCTCCAGGGTGACGAGACCAACAGTTTCATAGAACGGATCTCCGTCACCTTCGTTGTTCACCCGATGAACGAACGCTATGTGTCCGATAGTGCCCTCCTTAAACTGATTAAACATAATATCCAGCGTGTAGTCCTCGAAGACGAAATGTACGGGATTCTGGTAGAATTCACACAGAGTCTTCAGCGGCGTATTATCATCGGTATCCACAAATGCCAAATCCTTAATGTACAACAGTGTGACAATATTCTTTCTATCGCCCTCGTAAACGGGAATACGGGAATAGCCCGAATTCATAATATCGGATACGGTCTCAAAGTCCAAAACAGCCTCCAGAGACAACATGTAAGCATCATTGATGGGCGTCATAATCTCCGCCACGGTCTTTTTACGCAACTCCAAGGCACCAGAAATAATATTCACTTCATTCTTGTCCAAATCATTTACATCGTTCGTCACCTAAAATGATGAGTAAGAAATATAGTAATAGGATTGAAAATTGGAGGAATTTGATGTGAATACTTACGCGAACCAACTCCTTTAGGCGCTCGCGATTGAAGACATTGCCAATCTCTTCACCCAGAACCCAGTCGAGCACACGAGATATAGGATACGACAGTGGAGCCGTTATGCACATTACCGTTTTGGTAATCATAATGGTTTTGGCTCCAATTGCCAAACCGTGTCTGGAGCACACAGCCTGCAAAAAACAAGGTTTAGTTTATAAGTTTAAGTGTAGTCAAGTTGAAGGTTTAGTTCATAACAAATTTCAGATTAGAGAGCAATGAAATTAGAGCTAACTTTATGTCCATTTAAGCTCATTGCTCTCTTCACTTTCAATTCACTTTCGATCTTTACATGAGGACCAATTACACTATCGAACCTACCTGAGGTGTAATTTCACCAAAGAGCACAATGGCCAGTGTGGAAAATATGACAGCAAAGAGTCCAGAGGTCAGACCATCCAGTAGAATGGTAAAGGTGGAGTTAACCAACACATTACCCAAGAGAATACTGCACAACAGATAATTACCTTGATCTCTCACAGGTGCAATTTTCGCGGCATACTTTCTTTCCTTTTCCGTGCCAGTATTACGTAGAATCTAACAAAGAGAACATAAACTCCATTATCACTAACTCTATAAATATATTAATAAAGTTGCATACTTTTAATTCGGTACGATCCAAGGCCATGAGTCCCAAATTGAGTCCAGAGAACAGGGACGAGAAGGCCAGACATGTCACAATGACCAGGATTGACAACCATGTGGGTAACAATGGTTTAAAGGTCTTTATCTTCATCCAGTCGGCATTGCCTTGGTGCTCTAAAGGCGATGTTGCTGCAGCTGTGCCATGCTATTGATCAAAATGAATCATCAATCCATCATTCAAATTACAATAAATCAAAGGAGTACAAAATTAAACACGAGTTTACTTGATAATACATATTTACACCTGAGCTGACTAAAAGCTGACTGCTACGTACACTTTATGGCTCACTGTGTCACGTTCTAACACTTGTTTTTATGAACCGATTTTTAACCGATTTATACGATACAAATTTTGACCTGCAAAGTAGAGTGCTCCTAGTTCTGGCTTACTCCAAGATTCCGTCTAAAATTACTTATATTCACTTCGATATTGATGCTGATCACGAATATATATGTTTTATAGGATTGGATATACCAACTTAAATAAAAACTTGTCACTTACACTGACACCTTCATCACTCTTCGCACAGACGTACAGTACTTCCTCGGAATATGGCACCTTTATTGTGTATAACGCCGTCGTTCCATCATCCGAAACCCTGTCCGGCTTGAAGAGCGTCGTTGTGGGCTTCAGACAAGCACCTTTATATTCATTCTCCTCATTTGTAAAGGCAATCACTGTGTTCTTCTTAAGGTTAAAACCGAAAACACGAATGGTTTGCTCCTTGTCACAGAGCATACCTGGCACACCATCATCCACCTCCGAGGAAGAGTCCTCCAAACGCATTCCAATAATACGGGCATCGATACTACCCTGGCGTTTTACTCTAAAATTCAAAGTATTATAAATATTATTATTCCATTTGCCAACAGGTCGAATAGAGATTAAATTTTATTGCTGCTGAAATACTAAACTATCTAAGATACTACTCATTGTCTGCTATTGCCTAGATAGGAACATATAGCCAGATATGTTTTTTATAATTTGGAATAGTACGAGGTAGGTGGCATTGAGAAAGTCACTAAATTGTACATAGAAACCATTAAATTGTGCTATAAATAAATTTCACCAGTTTCTGATTGGAAAAGTTGTGTGACGTAGTCAATACGCACTCGAGTCTCGAGTATTATGCAATATCTGTACGTAGTACGTATAGTGTCCCCTGCGTAAATATGTACACAAAAATCAGATATAAATACTCTTGACCATTTCTGAAAACCAAAACCGGAATAAACTAAATAATGCGGCATCGGCTAAAAATTGAATCTTGTTCTTAGGTTCGTTCTAAAGTTTGCGTCATAGCCCGACGCGGTGTTATCATTTATTTTAAGCCGTTATCAACAGATATACCGTCGTACATATATCTCATTCGATCAAGTGCGAAGACAATTCTATAAACTATACACAAATATGGTACACTTTAAGTGTTCAGGAGCGTATCAGGGTTTAAAGTGGGCCCACTTGATAAGCCCAAAAGAAGCAATCAAGAACGTGACTACATTTAATATACTATATTATTAATGTCATATCTTTTGTGGTCATCTTGTTCAAATATTATCAATAAAGATTGCAGAATAAAAAAATTGTTTACCAAATTTATGTTATTAGCACATTGGGCCAAGCAAACACGAGTCTTGCAATTTATGATGCGCACTACAATACCCATTAAATATTGTGGTTTCTGGTTTAATTACTCGTAAAGTCACGAGCTTATTTATTAAAGCACATAACCAAATAAAAGTCCGGACTGACTAGGGATACCCTGTATGTCTAAATAATGACTATTGATGCTGTTTCTAACTGGTTTTTTGAATAACTTGTCTGTTTGGTTCCTAACAATTAGTATTTGTATGCAGTTTTATTTGAAATTCTAGAAAACAAGTTAAATTTGTATCTTCCTTCCAGCTTTGTCAAATCTGGTCACAATCAAAAAGTATTACAAACAGAATTTAAGCTCATTTATCCCAAATCTAATTTTTGACATCCCCCAACTTAGGGCTAAATGGATCGTTTGTAACACCATAAAAGTCAAATTTGTTGAGCGGTGATTGCCAATCAGTCAAATTGGGGGGAAATGTGTGTTTTTGAAAATCTTTTTGTCAATTTGTCAATTACTTCAATTAGTTGGTGACCCGCAATCCTATTAAAACACACTTTGTGGTCAAAATAAATCTTAAGAGCAGAGTTCAATGAAAATGAAATTATTTAATTGTAATGTGATTCAATTAAATTAGATTCGCGACATGTTGATGCAAGCATGTGCATGATGTGAGAACGAAGAAGTCGCCATTAATTACATGAGTACACAAACAGCGCGGAGGAGACCAAAGACTCACAAATAATCAGAAAACAATCATCAAATAAAAAAAACAAGAAAAAATCCTCGTTCGCACCAACAAAATCCAGATATTAGCGGATTTCAATAGCAAAGCGAAATTTAGAATTAACCGACACCACAGCAGAATGGCTGTTGTTTTTGTTGTTGCTGCTGACGGTGTGTTTGGCAGTTTTCAAAACATTATAAGAGGGTACCCATACACACACACACACACATACAAATCGAAGTACATATGAATATGCCAGTGCGATTGTATGTATGTATATATTTGTGTATTGATTTTGGTGCGGCTTCGTGACGTACACCTGTTTACAAGCACGCACACACACAAAAACACATCATGTACATAATAATGCCTAAATACGTACGTATGTGTATGTAAGTGTCCGTTAACTCAAACTTAAAACGTGCCTGGTGGCAACGCTTAAGAACGAGAGCACAATGAGTCATTAGTGAAAATGTTTGCGGTTATTTGCAGTTTAGTTGCTGGAACAAAATTAGTAAACGGAGGCGTATCTGAATAGTGCGAGTTATTTTTGCTTTGTTTTTTTTTTTTTTAATTTATTATTTTAACATCATGAAATTGTAAAACACAAAAGTTCTCTGCGGCGTTAATCAAGAATTATTGTGAAGCAATATTTTGTCTGTCTTGCTATCTGCAGACAGGCTACACGCTCATACACTAACACACATAGGTACATTAATACATATAAAGACGTCTGGGTGTCTAGATGAATATATACATACAAACACATCGAACATACATATATTATAAATGTACAAATACATGCATAAATATGTCCAAATACTAAAATACATATTCACAGTATTGGACAGCAAGGAATGGCGATGTTTTTGCATACTTAAAGCGCGATAAAAATAGAATTTGGCAGCCGAACTCAAATATGAAAATCATGCATACATAAATACATAATATTTACACACATACTTATGAGTTTGTATGCATGCATATGTGAGCAAACAATTATGCTCTGAATTCACATGCACGTCTGAAAACGTTCATACACACATACATCGATATCAAAATGTACATACATACATAATTAAATTTAATTATTCATAGGAACATTCAAATATATATTTGTGACCTCAATAATTTCAATTTTCACTTGAGCGAATTTTGATTGTCGATTTGATGAAAGCAACAAGTCAACTACTAATTTAGGCGCAAATCGAAAAACAAACAAAATACTCTCTCACACACACACACACGCATATGTGCTTTTGTATACACTCACACACTTACATTCGGTTGAATGCATGTGTGAGTGTTTGCATTGTGCGTTGATAAACATTAAATGATAACACCAAAGAAATTGAGTCAGTGCCTTCAGAGAATAATGAAATAAATATAAGTATAATCGGTAGATGTACGTAAATACATATACATATACATTTGCATGCATGGAGTATGAAAAGAGAACGCAGAATTGATATTGCGTGGAAGCACACACACACACATGCACACCAAGCATACCCCTTAGTAAGGGTACAATAAAGGAGTACATTAACGCGATCAGCAATAAAAACATTAAATAGAATTAATCAAAATCTTACATAGAATTTGTACCATAAAATTAAGAAGAATAAACATTAATGAATAACGTAATTATTATTGTTAATATCATTTGCTTTCGTTTTATCAGAGTCTAGGGAAGTCTATTTACCCAGCAAACAAACTGGATAAACAGGGTATGCAATTAATCTTTTATTAGTCATGTTTGTCTTTGAGACTCCAAGAAATACACTCATCCCAGCTATATCTACATATGTACATATATACTATATTCAAAAAAAACTATAAAAGTTGGAGCTGGATAGAAAATAATTTCGCAATCTATATTAACCTATTTTATATGATTTTATGATTTTACACCACGTGTTATATTGCTTTGAACCGCAGATAACGTAAATTTGAGTTTCAATGAGTTTCTTATAAATCACTAGCATAGTTTTTCGTCTATTAAATTTTTAAATAAATAATACACATGCTAAAAAAAACAATATGTTTAAGGAATTAAGCTACAGCTTGTAAGTAGTATATTAATTTGTATGTAATTATACATACCAACTAGATTCTAATGGTGATATATGAATCATTGTTAATCACATATAAAATATTTAATATAAATATATATTCATTTAAGAGTAACAGAGAGTAGCTTAGTTTCTCTTTTTCCTGTTGGGCTAAATTGGAAAATGTAATCATTGTTTTGCTAAACCAGTTATTGAGGTATTCCCCTCAATTTCGATTATTGAACGATTAAAATACAGTTGCATAGTTTTAGGTTTGTAAAAAACTATTATATTAAGTTGAAATATTTTATATAGACTTTGTAGCCTTAAAAAAGTAAATACTCAATATTAAACTGTGGAAAGTTCTTTTAGTTAAGCTTAAAGTTGCATTTAGGGTATATTTTAGTCTGATAGCTACTGATATACAGATTATTCTAATTAGGTTTAAAAATATATTTGAAGATAATATAAACTGATTTAAACATTTGAAGACTCAAGTGATGCATTATAATAATAATTTTGTTGCTAAACAAATAAATAAATTCATTTCTTATTCAATTTTTCTAACGTTTATTTACAAATTTTAACTATACGAACAATTTTCAACCTAAGCATGTTTAAAACTCTATTAATTTTTATTATTTGTTTTTTGAAAGCATTAAAACAAACTAAAACATACTAATATTGCTTGCAGTAATACGTGCAGGAGTACCACTATTGTTTTACCCACATATTTATGATTGTATGTTGTTATGTATATGCATTCCATATAGTACACAATTCACATTTGTATCTAGTTATTGTACACACAAACAAATATGTTTATGTATTTAATTAGACTTAAACTTTTTAATAAATAAAAAACTTGCCTTGTGTTTGTTTCTGGCAATTGAAATTCCGTCAATATACTATCTGAATTTGTTTTGTTATTATTGATGTTGTCTGCCCGCAGAGATTGAACTATATTTAATGATTTTAATGGTGGAACATCATTTGCATAAGCGGCGTTTGCATAGGCAATGATAACAATTATGAAAGCAAGAAAGATGCTTTTTGTTGTTTTTGGACCCGCCTCCAATGTAGCACATAATTTTGACCGTGCAATTGATTTTCCATCTTTTTTTACACGCGGCATTCGCAACAAAATCGACGAATTGTCAGAAATGATTTTTGTGTTTGAGCTTGACACTTTAGTCCGATGATGACATTGTTTTAAACACTTTTCACTCGTTTCCATAATACGTATTTGGTTTGTAATATATACACTCGCAGTTGTTATGAATTGGATTCAACTCTAATTTGACAAAAAAACACTACGCTCCGAGCGACTCGTCGATGGTACACGTAAAGCCCCAGGAAGCAATATGCCAGCCTGAGCAATGCGCTACGTACATATATGTATGTTATAATTGGGCAACTGTGTGGCCACTCGCGGTAAATTCGATATTTTCTGACAGCTGGTATTAAAAATACCAGCCAGCAATTCACGTTGTATAAATTGTTTATATTGGTAAAAGCTAAAATTGTTTAAGGTTAATGAATTTAAGCCTGCTATCAACGGTAAAAATTAATTTTAGTAATCTATCATTATAAATTTTTAATTTTCTACAGATCCAAAACTTAAAAAAAATAAATACTAAAAGTAAGTCCAAAAGGTTTGTGTTAATAATGAAGCAAGTGCGTAACCAGGGCTGCACAACAAACACGGTCACTTTAATGCATATATCGATGATGGCCAGTGGCCGCAAATTATGTATGTTTTTAGTCATTGCCACTTTTGGTGTTGATGCATTAAAAATTAAAACATGGATTACACGGAAGATCTAACAGCAATTGACATTGTTACATTTATAACGGACGAGTTGCAACAAAGTTACCGCAACTGTGAGGCTAAAGACAAGACAAAAGTTTTCGAAGAGTTTCTAGAACGTTGGGATGCAAACGACACTTCCATTGCGAAGGTGAAGTCTGTTAAATTTGATTTTGAGCCAGGTAATGGTACATTGGAATTATCTTAATATGTATCAATTATATTGTTTGTGTATTTTCAGACTTGGATTGGTTTAATGTCAGTCGACCCTTGACCATTGCGGGACTGCGCGGCAAAGTTGTGGTATTGGATTTCTTCACTTACTGCTGTATCAACTGCATGCACGTATTGCCAGAACTACGTGCTCTGGAGGAAAGATTTACTGTCGAAGATGGCCTGGTTGTAGTCGGTGTCCATAGTCCCAAATTCGAGAATGAACGCACGGCAGCTAACATTTTATCAGCGGCACAGCGCTACGGAATTCAGCATCCCATAGTGAACGATTCGAAATCTGCTTTGTGGCGTACTCTGAGCATACGATGCTGGCCATCGTTGTTTGTTCTTAGTCCGGATGGCTATCCCATGTTACTCCTAATGGGCGAGGGACACGGCCAGTTTCTGCAGGACTTTATGGGCGTGGCACTGTCCTACTTTGGTCGCCAGAAAAAGATCGACAGCGTGAATTTGCCGCTGCAGCTGTCAACGGATTTGCATCCAGCATCGAATCTTCGTTTTCCCGCTAAAATAGCTCGTTGGACAAATCATTATGCCATCGCCGATGCTGGAAATAATCGCGTACTGATTGTTAATGATAACGGAGTTGTGGAGTACAAAATTGGAGGACTCGAGGCTGGATTTGTTGATGGCAACTTAACGACGGCTCGCTTTAACAATCCCCAGGGGGTTACATTTTTGGATGAAAATACGGTGATTGTGGCCGACACCGATAATCATGCCTTGCGTCAAATATCCCTACAAAAGGGAATCGTAGAAACCCTAGCTGGAACTGGACAACAGGGCAACGAACGAACCGGTGGAAAATTGGGACAACTGCAGCCTATATCATCGCCATGGGATGTGGCAGTGTTTCGTGCTCGCGATATGGACATGTCTTTCCATGTGGATGAGCTTAATGTGCCGGAGAAAACAATTGTACTGATTGCCATGGCCGGTACTCATCAGATTTGGGGCTACTTCCCAGAGGGTATAATTTGGTGGAAGTTCAAGAAGTTTGAGCCTCGATGCTGTGTCTCCCTAATCGGCAATGGACTCGAGGAGAATCGCAACAACTCGTATCCACAGAACGCAGCATTCGCCCAACCCTCTGGCTTGGCCATGTCCAAGGACTTTCTGTTCATAGCCGACAGCGAGAGTTCCAGCATTCGCAAGGCTTCCTTAGTCGATGGCAAAGTCATGCCAGTGGTGGGAGGAGATCGAAATCCACAGGTGAGTTACCTGCTATTAAACTTGCTAGCTACCCTATATGGCTAGGAGTTTGCCTAGAGGGTGGAAACGGTCTCCACAGGCACACGGCACAGGGTCCACAAGTAACTACAGTATCTCAAGTATCTCCCAATATCTTACAGAACCTGTTTGCTTTTGGCGACGAAGACGGCAAACTGTACAATGCAAAGCTGCAGCATCCTTTGGGCGTGGCCTACAATCATCAGGATCACAAGGTTTACGTGGCTGACACATATAATCACAAAATCAAAGTTATTGATACCGAGACCAATGTCATATCAAGCCTTGTTATCAGGAATGAGGATAACAATGTGATGGCTTTTCGAGAGCCCTCGGGTCTCTGCATTGATGCGAGTGGCAAAAACTTGTTGGTGGCAGACACAAACAACCATATAATCTATATCGTTGATTTGGCTACCTATAAGGCCCGTCGCTTTGTCTTGGACTTTAATGACTTGACATCGAACAGTGAAACGGATGCACCCATCACTTCATCCCGTGGAAATGGTCTTCAGTTGCTGAAAAATATTCCATTGCTGCAACATCCTAGTAGTTCTGTACAGTTTTCTGTACGACTTTCGGCAGATTTGAAGTATACCGCGGATGCGCCACAGAAATGGGTCATTAAGCGCATAAGTCCCGCCTTGGAGGTCAAGCAAACAAGTGGAGTTTTAACGGATGGAAAATTCACGTTACAAATGAAACATTTGAAAAATGTGGAGACCCGTAAAGAAGCTGTTCTGACGATTGAATTCTCCTTGAGCCTTTGCGACGCACAAAGCTGCCTTATAAAACGATTTACGGTGTCCATAGATAGTGAAAGTTCCGGCGCCAAATCGGAACCACTTAATACAGAGCTAGCAATTTACGTGAACCACTCTGATATCAGTTTGTGATAACGAAATGTGGAAATATCTGTCTGTTTTACATGAGATACTTTTAACGTGCCAACGAAATACGATAATTTCGTAATTATCGAGGCAAAATTGTGCATTGTTTTCTTTTGTGTATTTATTAACTGATTGTCAATATTTATATAAAAAAAATAATATTTATTTAACAATTGTCAGTAGGCGAAATTATAATTAACATTTGTATTTGCAATTAAATAAATATAAAGCTAAGATTTTTTGCAAAATTTCGCCGTTTGTTCCGTTTCTCCAGCGGCTTTGCAGACTTCGGATAGCAGATCTTTCAAAATGGATGCTTGTCTGCCCTGAGATCCATCTAGTGTAATCGTTGGAATGAATGTGACCGGAGGTCGGAGTGCGTGGGTTGCATCACCATTTATTTTCAACAATTCAGAACCATGAGTGCTGTCAAAGCACTTTTGAATCAGGTCAATATTCTCCACGTTGTACTGCTTGGCACACTGCAAATGAATTTAAATAGTTTATTATAGTTTAATTGAAGGAAGTAACTCCGTCTTTGAGAAACTGATTAAACGGATATACAGTCATTAAATGAGCGACTGAACTAGAATGAAACCAATAGTTCCATTGAACTGGTTCTAAACGATACCATACATCTCTACTGATCATACCTTATGCATAGCTTCTTTGGGATGTCGGTTATCACGTATCATACAGGTCACAACTTCCAAGCGAATTAGCGGATCTTCGACAACTTCCGCTACACAGGCGTGATAAGTGTTTGCTTGGCATTCGGTAATACCGTGTTGACAGTCGAAAGTTATCTTACCCTCGCTGTCTATGGAGGTGGTGGCCTAAAAAAAGATTAAAGTTATTTAGAGCGAAGAAATTTTTAGAAACACATCGATTAGACAGATTAGATTAAAATGTACCTTCCAAATAAGTACAATTGTACCGTACAAACACTCACCTTACCATAGGGTACCAGCTGCACTTCCATAATCGGTGCAGCCGTTTTAAATGCGGGTAAAAGCTGCTTGGTAATAAAGTATTTGGAGTCTGGGCACAGTGCCTCATAGAACACCATTACGAGCACGGGGGCTCCAGCATCTTTAAGAAAACGTGGCTCTACCTGCATATAAAGTAACGGAAAACAAATTAAGTCTTTACATTGAAAATGCACTGAACCGGCTGTTAAGACTCAGCTGGTTACTGTTATCAAGCCACAAATTCATACACGTACACAATCACACACACACGTACGCACAAACGCGTATATACGCACACAGAGCACATATAAACGAAACAACTTATTTCTTTCAATAAATTGTTTAATCAAAGTTACATATATTATTGATTGTTACTGGTACTTACCGTCAAATCCAATAATGGATTGTACAAGAAAATAACTCGCAATAAAAGTCCAAGTACGATGATCAAAAATATAATTAAAAATATTCGTTTACGTGTAGGTATCATTTATCCAATTCATTGAATTAAAATATTTGTGCAGTATGTGCAATCCGTTACGACGTCAGATAACCATACGTCTGTATATTCCAGTTGTAAGTGGAGTGGATTAAAGTCGGAGAAAAGGTTTTAAAGCACATAAATAGTCAGCAACATTTGTGTAAATAATTAAATGAAAACCAACCTTCTTAAAATCCAATTGTGCTAAAACTCACTAAACACTAATACGTTCACCTTAATCCAAAAACTGGTCACTCAGATATGTAAATTTTGGTCAGTGAGACCAAAGCGCGCGAGGTCTAAAATGCATGAAAAGTGGAATGTTGTTGTAACCACAGTCCTTAACGGCTTTTAAAACTAATTTTCAATTACATATTCGATTTACATATCTAAAAGGAACGCTTCATTTAAAAACTCATTCTTAGTTTGACTTTGATTTATTTTGCAGAGATTTTAAACATGGAAATAGATAAAAAGAATTTCAAATGTGGATATAAAATTGACAAATGCACCAACTGATGACTTTTCATTTACTTGAGGAGATCAAAGGTTTTTTTTGGCAGGCCCATCCCCAACTAATAATTTATCCTGACCCATATTCAATTATTCTGAGGTATTTTCAAACTCATGTTTAAATACAGACGAAATCTCGTTAATCATATCACTGGCAACCATGCTACGACCGAGCTTTTGAAATGCTGCCAAGTTTAACTTCTTCACGAAATAACTCGAGGCACACGCAGCCAAATAAGCTGGGTTGGGTTGATTGGACTGCAATGACCAGAAGAAGAAGGTTGCCAGAGAGCCACTGAGTAAATCTCCCTGACCACCGCAACGACGACCGGATCCTCCAGTTGGCATTGAATATATTTCGTTAGTATGTGGTATATGAATCCTGTCGTGTGAACCCTTTTCGAGGACCACAACACCATTGCCAAGGCGCAACATCTTTTCCCGAGCCGCTGCAATGTCCTGTCCAAACAATCTCTGAAATTCGATGGCATTTGGGGTTAAAATCACGTTACGTTGTCCACAAATCAACTCAATATCATCGTTCAATATGAACAAACCATCGGCATCTATCACAATTGGTTTACCCATTTCCAGGCACAGTTTAATTAAATCTTTAGCCGTTTCCAGAACAGGGGCATCTCGTCCCAAACCAGGTCCAATAACCTGAACATAAAAGCAAACATAACTCAATTATTGCGACTTGATAACTTAATCTGGATATTGTTATAGGTGCTTACCACAACATGTAATCGGTCGATCCAAGGCTTAATTTGCTCAACGGCATCTTTGCGTTCCAGAATAGGATGCACAATTAAATCTGGACTGTAGGATTTAATTACGGGAGCTGCATCGGCATGGCAAAAAACATGCGACAAATCGGCTCCAACTCTAATGGCAGAAATTGCTGCAAAGTAGGGTGCTCCAGTGTATTCCAAGGAGCCTCCAATGACGCCAATGCGACCATATTGACCTTTGTACTTTCCATTGGTCAGCTTGGGAATTATGGTGCGGAATATTGTCAATAACTTTTGCATGTGCACTGGGATTTCTATAATTTTCGACATGTTTCCACTTCAGTTGTATTAATTATTGATGTTGTTGCAATTGGTTTATGTTGTTAAATCATTGACTTGATATCGATGTTTTCAGTTTTCACCGATATTATAGGAAGAAAAAGCTTATTTAAGTGAGCGAAATAATAAAAACTTGAAATAATTATCACAAGAAGCTTCAAACAGCGTAAATCAATTTTTGGATCCGTGTCAAAAGCATCATGCTTTATCCTCCCCATCGATAATAATGCAGTCAACAGCTGATCTGGTTGCAATAGCCCCACCAGCAGTGTTGCCGTTTCGGCTTATTTTCGGCCAGATCTGGCTTATTTTCAAGAGCGATTGCGGATAAAATTCGGAAATTGCGGATAGCGGAAAATCTGGCTTTTTTAAGAATCGAAATAGCTTATTTAACATTTCACTTAATTTTTATACTCTCTGCAAGAGTATATTGGGTTTGTGCAAAAGTATGTAACAGGCAGAAGGAGGCGTGGCAGACCCCATAAAGTATATATATTCTTGATCAGCATCACAAGCCGAGTCGATATAGCCATGTCCGTCTGTCCGTCTGTCCGTCTGTCTGTCTGTCTGTCTGTCTGTCTGTCCGTCTGTCTGTCTGTCTGTCCGTATGAACAAACAGATTTCAGAGATGGTAAGAGCTACAAGTTCGAGCTTGGTGTCAAACGATCAGATATTTAGTCAGTCAATACAAGAATCTTTTTTTTTTCGATGCCACGCCCCATTCGCTCACAATAAGCAAAAAACTGGACACACCTCGTGTCCTTGGTGTTTTCGGCAAATATCTCAGTAACTATGGCACCTAGGATCACCAATTCTAGTACGGGTGTTCTTTGCGAGAGCATAGTTACATTGCCATTTAAAATTTTTGACTGCCACGCCCACTTTGCCCACAATTTATAAAATAGTTTTCAAGCTTCAATACCGTTTTTTCCGTATCGTACAGTATTGTAGTTTATAACTGGTGTGGAGACTAACTATATTAAACTATCCTGAACGGCGCATTAAAATCGGGTTATAAACATGAAAACTAGAAGCGTTACAATATTGATAATTGAACGCAATATCAACCCATTGGTGCAAGCGAGATAGAAACACACAAGCACATGTTCGAACGTTTTCGCTGCCTGTGTGTCGGCAGCGCTGCCCGCGGTCGCTGGCTGCGCCGAATACACACATGCATGCATACATATTTGCATCATATACATATTGCCAAACGTATGTGTATTCGAATACAAACAAACAGATGTGTGTTTGATTATGCTTAGATTGTTTTGTTTCAACGTGTTTTAATGCAAGTAATTCACATTGTTATATCTCGATACCGATTTTAATAATTTAATCGGGACAAATGCAGAGAGTATTATAAGGTCGGGCGCGCTCGACTGTACTTTTCTTTCTTGTTTTAATAAAGTTAATCAAATACCGATTAATTGACAAAATAACTACATATTTTGTTGAATTGTGATTGTCAAATTTTAAAAATGCCCAAAGAAAACTATAAACAAAAAGTTAGAGACGTCTGTCTACAGAGCTCAGAATTTAAGGAATGGCTGAGAAAGGACTAGACTGATATGACAAGGGCTTATTGCAGCTATTGCAAGTGTAGCATCAACGTTAAACTGTGTGATTTGCGGGCACATGCCATTTCCAAAAAGCACAGTGGAACCCAAAAAGCTTTCGCCCAGAAGAATAAATTTGAATGCCTCAAATCTATAGAAAATATAGATAATGTACATAATGAGTCCGAACAGTTAGTAGACGATCTTATCGCAGATTTAATAATTTAATTTCAATTAATATATGAAGTTTCTATTTCATTTATTAGACCCCGTACTCTAAAAAAGAGTATAGGGGTCTATTAGGTTTGTCAGAAGCGAAATGTGCGTAACAGGCAGAAGGAGGCGTGGCCGACCCCATAAAGTATATATATTCTTGATCAGCATCAACAGCCGAGTCGATATAGCAATGTCCGTCTGTCCGTCTGTCCGTCTGTCCGTCTGTCTGTCCGTCCGTATGAACACCTGGATCTTTTAAACTACAAAAGCTAGAGCCACCAAATTTATAATGAAAGTCCGTTATTAACCCAGGCAGGTTAAGTTTATTTCAAATTTTTGCCACGCCCCTTACCGCCCCCGCAATGAGCAAAAAACCAGACACACCTCGAAAAAAATTTAGTTTTAGGCCAATAACTCAGTAACTATGGCACTTAGGAACACCATTTCTGGTAAACAGGTTGCTAGAGACATCCTTAATGCAATGCCATTAAAAATTTTAAGGTGCCACGCCCCCTTTTCTCCTGAGGGTTAACCAAACGTTTTCACTTTAATGCCATGTTTAAGGCATTTATTCATATAGTAGGGTGTTGTAATTCAACATAAGTATAGAGACATATAAAATCAAACTATTCTGAAAGGGGCATCATCATACTACTTTTAACAAAAGAGCTACTGCGTTACAAAGTTTGTTATTTAACTGCAATATCACTTACGCGCGAGAGCGAGACAGAAACATACAAACACATGTTCGAACGTTTTCGATGCTTGTGTGGCGACAGCGCTGCCGGCAGACGCGGTGGCGACAGCGCTGCCGGCAGACGCTGGCCGCGCCGAATACACACATACATACATACATGCATACATATAATTTCAAACGAATGTGTGTTTGTATGAATAATATGTAAATGCTGATATTCGGAGAATTCTTGAAAGTGGCGCGTGGTGCAACTGATAGTTAATTTAATTGTTAATTCATTTTTTTAAATTTCAATTCTAAATGAACATATAAAATTAAAAATTTTAAATTTCATTCGAAAATTTGAATTCAAATTGCGCACTACCATGGGAGTACGGGGTCTTTTACAGTCGGCTCGATCGACTGTAGCCTTTCTTACTTGTTTTTCTATTGTTTTTCTTTTATTTTCGATAAATATGAAATTTTGTTAAAAATATATGTTTTTTTATAATATAACAACTTAACAAAATCAGCTTATTTTTCAGCTATTTTTTTCTTTGATTTAGCTTATTTTGGCTTGTTTTTTTTTGGTAATTCAGCTTATTTTGCTCGGTAAAAAACGGCAACACTGCCCACCAGCACTGCCGAAACAGCTGTTTGTAAACACAAGACTCATCAACGTATTTTTCACATTTCAGAGCAATGATAATATTTAATGAATGCCAGCTAGAATTATATAGCCTCGAAAATTACGTACTCTTAGAACTATTAAGATTAGCAACTGTGTTTATTTCAAAGTGCTGGTAACATTGTCGATTGTCAATAAAGTGGCGCCTGTAATAGTAAGCTTTTATTGTGAGTAGTGGCATTCCCACATTCGATGTGCAGCCAAACTCTACTTAGAAAATCGTTGTCAGGGAAATAAAATCACTTTAAGCATATTAAATAAATGTGAATTTGTTACGAGATAATACATTTAATTGTATTAGAATTTATAAACTATTTTATTGTTGACTAAAATTTTATCGACATCAAAAGAAGGAATACCCAAAATGTGTACTAATGATCTGGCAGCTCCGCACCACCTGATCTTGTACAAGTGGTCGTACATACATAGATATCAACACTGTTGCGCAACAGTGATAACAATTATTACTTTGTTTAACATTCTTGCTAGAAACTTTGTAAATAATAATGAAAGTAACTTATCTTGCTCGCGGATTGTTTAGCGCAATCAAAACGACCCCCGCTGCCTTAACACGATCCCATTTTACATATTATCCCACTAAATTATCCGATGGCTCCGGCAGTGCGCAAAAAATGAACATGTTCCAAGCAATAAATAATGCTATGGACTTGGCCCTAAAGGAAGATAATTCGGCTTTATTGTTTGGCGAAGATGTTGGCTTTGGCGGCGTATTTCGGTAATTTATATCAAGTTTATT